>CAXITT010000232.1:38468-85090 GCA_964033795.1 Lymnaea stagnalis | reverse complement strand
GGAACGAATTGGTCATGGGAACGAATTGGTCATGGGAACGAATTGGTCATGGGAACGAATTGGTCATGGGAACGAATTGGTCATGGGAACGAATTGGTCATGGGAACGAATTGGTCATGGGAACGAATTGGTCATGGGAACGAATTGGTCATGGGAACGAATTGGTCATGGGAACGAATTGGTCATGGGAACGAATTGGTCATTGGAACGAAAAGCGACTCAGCAGAAAAGATTCGTATGAAAATTTCCATTGTTTTTATTTTATTTGGGTCAGAAACTGTCACGTGATTCTGTTCCCCTTCCTCCCTCCTTCCTCCTCCCCCCCCCCACCCCCCGGGCCGGATCATAATTGTCTATGTGTGCTAAAATTCCATTACTTTGATCCTACGCATACATGCCAAGAGGCGGACAAAGCTGGCGGATCTCAAAATATACTTAAAATGTATTAAAATAACCAGCAAAAATTGAATTGGATTAATTGCCAACAATGATTGATTACCAGAAATCTGGGCGCAGGGTATCTTCGGTGAATGAGGTTCAAAGTCTGTTGCTCCTCAGTGCCAGGTAAGCTGATCTTTATCGGCTGCGTCAACATGTCGTTATCGTAATGTACCAGTTAAGACTCGGTATTTAAGGGGGCCTACATTGAAGCAGCTGTCAGAAACTATTATGTTTCAACACATACGTCAAGCATGTTTGGTCTTAAAACGGCCCAGGCCATGGTATCTAATTTACATGCCTAATCCCATGTTATTTATTGTACATACCACACCCAGGACATGGTATTTATTGTACATACCACACCCAGGACATGGCATTTATTGTACATACCACACCCAGGACATGGTATTTATTGTACATACCACACCCAGGACATGATATTTATCGTACATACCACACCCAGGACATGGTATTTATTGTATATACCACACCCAGGACATGGTATTTATTGTACATACCACACCCAGGACATGGTATTTATCGTACATACCACACCCAGGACATGGCATTTATTGTACATACCCCACCCAGGACATGGTATCTATTGTACATACCACACCCAGGACATGGTATTTATTGTACATACCACACCCAGGACATGGTATTTATCGTACATACCACACCCAGGACATGGTATTTATTGTACATACCACACCCAGGACATGGTATTTATTGTACATACCACACCCAGGACATGGTATTTATTGTACATACCACATCCAGGACATGGTAATTATTGTACATACCACACCCAGGACATGGTATTAATTGTACATATCACACCCAGGACATGGTATTTATTGTACATGATATACCCCAGGACAGGGTATTTATTGTACATTATACACACCAGGACATGGTGTATATAATGTGCATGATAAACCCCAGGACATGGTAGTTATTGTATATTATTATTATTAAGGTGGCTTTTTTAGCAGCAGGATCCCAACCTAGGGCTCGGCTCACTGTGCTTCACATTAAAATTTGAAATTACAGAAAATTATATATTTAAAAACAGCTATTGGTAAAAAAAAGCCTGACCTGACCCAACCAAGAACTATCTACCCCTGTCTGGCATGGACAGCACCCAGCAGCATCGAGGGTTGTTTATCAGTTAGAGGGGAGTGAGAAGGTGTCGGTATAGTAGAGTTTGAAGTGGTGGGTCCTGGGGGCAGTTTTGAAGGCTGTGATGGTCGGTATATATTGCGGATGTGTAATGGGAGAGAATTTCACTGTTTGTGGCACAGAAAGAGAAAGATCGTCCACCATATGTTTTAGTGCGTGTTCTGGGAACAGAAAGAAAATGCGTGTCTGCGGAGGAACGAAGCTTTCGAAGGGATGAATAGACTGTAAGAAGTTCAGTAAGATAGGAAGGGCAGGCACCAGAGAAAACGTTGTCACAGAGAACAGACAGCGTGTAATCAATGCGTGCCTGTATGTATATAATGTAACTAATTTTGTTTCAGGCATTTGTTATATACCTTGATGGTTTTGAAGATTTAATATATTTTAAGATTGTGGCTCACATAATAAACAAGACATAAAAAAAGGACAGAGAAAAACAGTATACAAAGAAAACATTCCAAAGCTGGGGATACCAGCAATAGTCAATTTAATTGTAAAAAATGCATTTCTATAAAATATACACATTTCAGTACAACAGCCAAAACAACAAACTATATCAACTTACAGTAAGTGAAAAAGGTACACTCCTTAAAATACAAATATTAATTTACACCTACAATTATATAATGTCTCATATAGCAAACTCTTGCTCTGGCTCTGTCTATCTGCTAAGAAAGCAGGCATCCCATTTATAGGAACCAAATCAGGACGTTGTAGTTACAGAAATTCTAGAAACTGTGCCATCTAA
This sequence comes from Lymnaea stagnalis, assembly GCA_964033795.1. Taxonomy (NCBI): domain Eukaryota; kingdom Metazoa; phylum Mollusca; class Gastropoda; family Lymnaeidae; genus Lymnaea; species Lymnaea stagnalis. The sequence goes on along the minus strand of CAXITT010000232.1, from coordinate 82,716 downwards.
TAGCATCTTTAGAACAAATGGAAAGCATTCGAATGTAAGCAACCTTTTACCAGCCAAGAGAGGGGAAGGAAGGAGTGACACATCACATTTACTGGGTGATGACAAGATCAAGGCCATACTAATAAGAAAGAATTGGTGGTGGCTCAAAATTGCTACTCTAGGTGATACTTAAACAGCATTTGTATCATTTTGTGCCTCAACCAGTCAGTTGAAGTTATTTTTATCTAGCAACCATTTAAAAATTAAAAAAAAACTATGAGTCAATGCTTTTCATCTCAACAAAGTTAACACGTTAGTTTTAACCCTCGAACTGTGACATGCATCATTCTGTGGTGTGGAAATTTTCAGAGCTTTTTTGAGTGCCATTTGAAATTGCATTAAATGACATAGAAATATTGATACAAGACCCCTATAAGTATATATTTTTAGAAATTTAATTAGATGGGGATAAAGTTGGCCATATTGCCCACCCCGTAAAAAAATTTTGCTCCGTGTCTTTGACCTTGGAGTTCTTAAAGAAAATAAAAATCGACGAAATGTCTTGCTTTCAAGTGCTCATAACATCATTAATTTTTATCGATACACTTAAAACACAAATTTAAATGTTGTAGCCAATTCATTTATCTTTCAGAAAATTTATAGTTTGCTAAGGTTTTGATTACAATTACACCTCTGAAAGCAATTTTAGTAATTTTAGGTCATTTATATTAGAAACTGGGACCACTGCTAAAACCAAGTACCAAATACAAAAATCTCAGGCAAACTAGTTATTATTTACTAGTAAACATTTAAAAAGGCACTGTGGAACTGAATTGGGTTGTTAAACTATAAAATCTATTAGTTCTGATCTATAATCTGTAGCTTCTGTGACTAAAATTCAGTCAGTCCTTGCCCAACCTCCGTGCCTGGCTCGAAGTCAAACAGTAGCCTCAGTAGGCCTACTTCAGTATCACTAAGACTAGTATCAGATTCACGAAAAGAAGAATCTGAAGTGAGAAATCATGGGGAATGTTAAAAATCATCATCAGTATCACTTAAATCCACTCCTAAAAAGCTTTCAAAAATATTTCTGTTAGTTCTGGCACTGAAGGCCCGGCTGTAGCTTCCGCCATTTTTGCTTTAAAAAAGCAGCGATATAAAATTCCGATTAAAAAGTACTTATTGTTAAGGTATCAAGAAACAGCTTGACCCGGAAGTTGATTTAGTTATTAATAAAAGAAAATGGCTACGATTTCGGTTAAATATTGGATTGGAAGTTGCTATCGGACCGTGTTTTATATCGGCCGAATTTTTCGGCCGCCACAGCACAGAGCGGGAATGTCGGCCGATTTCGTCGGCCGACCACAGTTCGAGGGTTAAGTCGACCTTAGGATGACTCGAACATCCTCCAAAGGTTGTGGGAAATTATTATCTCTGAACCAAAGCACTTAAGCAAAGCAGAAAAGTGATTTATTTTTATTATGTTTTCATTAGAAATTGCATGAGCTAAGTTATTTCATATCTGAAATTTGGTTTTTGGAGCCTTCCCTTCTCTACAGACAAAGGTGTAGTCTCCTGTCTGTACTTCTGTGAGTGTTTCTGGGTGTAAGTGGTGTGGGGAGTGGGGATGTCTACCACAGATCCTGGAGTGACAGCCTGTTGTGTACTTTGCACAAACGAACACCAAATGATTTAGTTTTTAAAAAAAAAATATATATTTTCTTGCTTGCCCTCATCTGCAAGGATTGCGTCTGGTGCCTTCTTGGTCTAAAGACACCAAGGCATTTCACACCTTCTTGGTCTAAGAACGGCAAGGCTTCTCATGCCTTCTTGGTCTGATGACAGGAAGGCTTCACCTATAACCATTTTACAGCATTGCCCGTCAATTCACCGAGTTTAATAGTGGTCGTCTTCATTTCTGTTTTTCCAGTGAGCTGTACGTCCTCTTACAGGAAGTCGATTGAGGTCTAGATTCCTTCTCTTGACATGTCCGTTAAGTTAACTCTCCCCAAAAGTCTTTATAAGAGTCCAGAATGTTTACACATTTTGAGACCTTGAAATGGTCACTTTATTCTAGAATCAAATGTGCAGAATGTGCCTCAGACATCTCAGAAGCTCTAGTTTCCACTCATGGCTGGTGTATGTGCTGCATGCCTTACAAACGTATTGGTGTTTTCTTTGCTTGCATTTATGGTAGACCCGCAGTTTGGAACTTTTTGTGAGACTGGGCGTGTTCCAGTCATAACTTTTCAAGCATGATATAGCAAGTGCTGCTCTTTGGATCCAGCCATGGATCTCCTCACCAATCGAGAGTAAGCTCAAGATGGTAGTAGACATTTAGAGTACTCAGCAACTGTAGGTTTTTTACCCTGCCATATGCACATGATACTCAGACCTCACACACATATACAATGTACTCAGACCAAATGCACATGGTACTCAGACCACTTAGACATGTTATTCAGACCACATACACATGGTACTCAGACCACATACACATGGTACTCAGACCACATACACATGGTACTCAGACCACATACATATGATTCTCAGACAACATGCACATAGTACTCAGGCAACATACACATGGTACTCAGACCACATATACATACCACTCCGACCATGTAGTATATATGATAAATAATAAAATCTGCTCTTGATGTGTTTTCTGGATGAAATAGGTAATTGAATAAATATAACAATGAAACTATTCATAATTAACCCTATTTTAGTCTCATTGTATAATTGTCATGATTAATCTTTGAACTAGTGTCTCTGTCTTTGATGACCCAGGCATTGTTACGGCATGATGAGAAGAAACAAGCATGACAAGGGCGCTGGATGGGTGCCGGTGTCACGAACTTGGTGCTGCTGTCTCCTGGTGCTTGTGCTCAACGCCGGGCTCGCCAGTGGCGTACAGCTGAACATAGACAATAAACCAAAAGTGCATCAACAGCAACCTGCTGAGGTGGCGGGACGTGATAGAGTCGGTGAGCGAGCCGTGCCCGTGCCACAGAATGCAGACAATCCGCCTGTTCTTTTAGAACAACAGAACAAAGAGGTGAACACGTGTTCTTTGATTTAATCCACTGGGTACATTACAATGAGTGTCTAACAGTGAATTGATAAGCAAAAAATGTTGACATGTTGACATTCACTGGTGCTTAACTAATTCTTGTAAAATTCACTGGTGCTTAACTAATTCTTGTAGTAGTTTGGGATTTTTGAAACCTCATTTCATCTTCTACCATAGCTACCAGTTTCCATAACGCATTATCTCATAGTGGGTCAAATAAATTGGAGCTTCTTAAAATCTTAACCTCTTCTTGTCTGGGATATTAAATTTTATTATGTAAAATGATCTCTCATGAAATATTAAGTCCTTAAGAAATGTATAGTTATTGTTCTTATTTGATCATTGCTATTTCCATTTTGATACCTCCCCCAGAGAGCAGCAATAGATAAATTAGGTCAAGAGAATCAGGCCCACCTGTTCAAGGAGAAGGATGACCCCATACCTCACGATTTTGTAATTCACAAGCAAGCTGACCAAGAGAGAGAGAAAATCAGATTACAGGTAAATGAGGTGAGAACCAGCTCTTCACACCTTTCAATGCATGACGGGATTAGTGTCACCATGCATCACATTTTTATCTGTGGAATCAGTTGAATAAAATCTGCCTCTAGTTTCCATGGTTGAAATGAGGAGCAATCAATTCAGTTGTAAATCTCAGAGAAGCATTTTAAAAAAAACAAAAACAAGAAAAGATATATAAAAAAAAAATAATAATAATTTCTTAGTGTCTTGACTCTTAACCAACCATTGGTCAGGCCCTCCTACTCAGGAACATATTCTATAAATTATGGCTTTATTTGTTCCACAGTACTTAATGATTTTTCTGAGATAACAAGGGAAGAAGGAAAAAAAAAACAACAGACAAATAAACCTTCCATATATTTTATTGTTAAATATTTAAAAAATTGAAAAAAAACAATACACCATTCAATGGTTCCTCAGAGATCTGACATGGACAAACATTTAGCTGTCACAGATAACTCATGTTTCACACACAAAAAGGAGTTGATGACTTTTACAAAGTCTTGCATCACCAATTGTTATCAAAAACGATAATGACTTGCTTAGTTTGCATAAAACATCCAAACACATTTATATCAATATCTTTATTTTTTTTTTGTTATTCAAATGCTGTTGGCCCTGTATATTGTAATCTTGGTTTTGGAAAACCCATCTGCCGGACATTAACATTAATGGCCTCCTGTTTTTCTATTTCAAGCTTCCACATAACCTTGTTCCACTATTTCTTTCACACAGCTGCTTGAACGCAGTCCTTCATTTACTATCATTAAGCTCCATACATGAACTGTTTTAATGAATAAAGAATGTATGTATGGCTTAACGTATGAACTGTTGACATGAATTTTTACAAATGTATGCAAGGCTAGTAAATGTGTTTATCAGGTGTCTGGCCTATTCTAGTGTACTTCAAAAGTGTTTCAAACGTGTGCTTGAAGCTCCCATAATCCATAAGAAGCAATAGGCCATCTATCTCAGAGAGCAGATCTTATCAGGATGTTCATGGAGGGTAAAGTGACCTGTTAACTCAAAAGTGTGTACAATGGTTTCTTATGAGAATTCAAAAGGATGTATTTTATGGCTCCTTTCTGAAAGCTTTAAACTGTTAACTATAAGCAGGGCCACTGATAGGATTATTAAGTCTTGGAACCGGACTAAAAATGGGCGCATAAATCAATAATGTCATAATTTACTCACTGCATGAAAACATACTTGCTGTTATCAGAAATGTTGGCTGCAGCATTGAAAGGCACAGTGAGTCCACCGATGACATCATCATTATGACATAGAAGACTTGATGAAATATGCTTCCTCTGGGGATTCATCCTTTTCTCCTTGTTTAGACAAATGGGCTTCTTCTGAGGAGGAGGCACCTTCATTATGGCACCTCTTTCTGTTGCCTTTTGTCTCACCCCGAGTTCCAGAGAGTTTCACATCTATGCACAAATAGAAGCAACATGCCTAGCTTTGCGACACATAATTTTTTTCACCTTCAGTTCCAGAGAGCTTCACATCTATGCACAAATAGAAGCAACATGCCTAGCTTCGTGACACATAATTTTTTTTACCTCCAGTTCCAGAGAGTTTCACATCTATGCCCAAATAGAAGCAACATGCCTAGCTTCGTGACACATAATTTTGTTCACCTCTAGTTCCAGAGAGTTTCACATCTATGCACAAATAGAAGCAACATGCCTAGCTTCTCGACACACAATTTTTCACCGGTTGCAAAGATATTTCAGTTATGAAATCAAGCTTTTTAAGATGGGACACTTTGTCGTCCAGCGTTACTTTTCTTATTAAAATACATGATACTGCACAAGTTGTATTTCTTAGTGGTAGAATCCGTCTGTATAAATATTGACAGAAATATATACTGTGTGTACACACTGTACCCAATTGACGGAGATATATACTTTGTGTTTAGATGTTTAGATGTATGTACTTGCACCTGATTGACAGAAATATATACTCTTGGTACATGTTGTATCTTATTGACAGACATACATACTGCGTTTGTACATGATGTGCCTGACTGACAGAGCTAAAAACCCTGTGTAGTTACAAACGTTTACATTTCTCTTTAGAGAGAACAGGAGCAAAGCTGGTTGAAAGAGATGCACAAGAAAAGCCAAGCTAAGCTGGTTGAACTGCAGAAACAAGCAGAACTGACCAGAGGTCAGGACAACCAAGAACTAGGCAAGAAGCCTTCAGTGCTCCAACAGAATCACGGAGAGAACCAAGGGGATCAACTCACTGCTCACCAACAGAAAGGAGGAGACCCGAAACGCAACTTAGGTGGCCGGAATGTGGTACCGGATGCGGGACATTTGCCAGAAAATGATCAAAAACAAATTTCAGGCCAACTTAATGCAGACTTTTCATCACACAAGTTTTCAAATAACACCAGTGGCCAGGGCAATGACAACAATAACGGTCTCGGTGGTTCTAACAGTAACGACCCAGCACCACCTTCTGCCAACACAGCACCCGGCGGCAATGCTCAGCTGGCTGTCAATGACACATTACGTTCTCCGGTAGCGATCAGTGATACCATTAATAATAATGCGGATGGGAAACCAAAAGTTCAACCCACTTCAAATGAGGTCCACCTGCCTGGCATCAACAGTGTCAATACTTCTAACTCTGCTTTAGGCATTCCTGTCAGCAGTGACAATAACAATGGGGTACATGTTGAGGTAGATGTGCAACAGGAACAGCACCAACAACAGTCCCAGCAACAAGCTCAACAGCAGTTGCTGGCTCAACAAGAAGCCCAGCAACAACAGCAGCAAGCCCAACAGCAGCAAGCCCTACAGCAGCAAGCCCTACAGCAGCAAGCCCTACAGCAGCAAGCCCAACAGCAGCAAGCCCAACAATCGCAACAGCATCCGCCTCAGATTGGGGGTATAAACTTGAGCTGGGACTGGGAGGATTTCTCCATCATGTTCAACAACTATGGTGCCGCCGAGATGAAAGTGAGACGCTCGCCGCACCCAACAACTGGGGAACCCTGGCCCATGCCACAGTACTACTCCAAGAAAGACAACAAGGTCAGTGTCTGGTTAATGCCATCTTGCCTCCAGCTTATACCATTAATGCTTTGATTTGACCTAAATAATTGTGACCTATCTGGTCTGAACATTCAAACCTTCCCCAAAATTAATCTCAGCATAATCTAAAGAAAATATTTGTCAGACTATTCTTACCCAATCTCAAAATTTTTCACTAAATTTGGACAAAGACATTTTAGCCTTCTCTTCACTAATGTATCTCCACCCAAATCTTTCACCTGTCCAGGGAGAATCACTGTTATCATAGACATAACCAAACTTTTTTCAAAGCGTGTTTTAAATTCCAGATGTAAGTTATTCTTTTTGAAAACAGCCATCATTTTAATTATACTTTTTAGTTCAATAGAACTATGGCTATACTTTCTATTTAAAAATTCCTGAAAGCATACGTTGTGCCCACGTATTGAAAAATTCCTGAACAATGAATGGCCCACAAACTAAACATTGTATTGAGCAGCAATGAAAGCTCTCATGGCATAAAAAGGTCTTAGAATGCAATTCTGTCTTCTGTTCTTTAACAATGCCTTTCATCTTTTATGCTGAACATTATTCCAGTGGATTTATTGGAACAGTTAAATTATAAATAAAAAATTTAGTTGAATTTTTTGTCATCATTAGGACGTGTCTGCATTGAAAGAAGTAATGCTGAAATATACTTGAAGTTAGTCTGGACAAAATCATAAGATGGGGGCTGAAGATATAACTTCTCTAACATACTTATAACTAAACTTTTGGAAAAATATACTTGTTTTTAAAAAAAAAAAAAAAAAGTAAATTTAAAAAATCATTGGATATTTATTTCTATTATCAATCACATTAGGAACCGCCCTTGATGTAAATGCTGTTGTGTGGGACCACAAGCATCTCCTCTCCTTTTTAACTTGGTTAGGATAGTTTTGAACCCAATGGGCACCAGATGTCTTCATTGAAACCTGGTTGTCACAATTTTTTATCCTGCTCAGTTCAAGAACACGCTTGCTGTTAACAGTATTAGTCATTCCCATGTCCTTTTCTATTTTTTTTGTCTCTCTCCCCTCAAATGTGTGAGGTAAAAAGTTTGAGATCAAAGCTCCTATTCATATTTCATTTGTAGAAGTGTATGCAATATACAATAGCATATATACCGCTGTTCTAAAAGTGGTCACCCAGCTTTACAATAGAATTTTTTAAAATTACAATGCTTCAGTTATAAACTTTACTTAGAGCAGGGTATCCAACCTGAAGGGGACATTTCAGGGGTAGCAAGAAAAGAGATTATACCAATAGAAGAGACATTAGCTTTTAATGTAGTAAATAAATGTTAATATTTTTTTTTAAAAATCTTTTCTTCATTAACATTTTTCTTTATGTAATAAGTCAAAAGTTTATTTTCTAAGATCTTTTTAATTTTTAGATTTTTAAATGCAATGTTGCTTTTGAAGGGTTACGAGACTTGGTAAAACTAGTCAAGTAATTCATAGGTTGCTGCTGAGTATAGTAAACGCTGGGAAACATTGTCCCAGAGCATTCATATTTTAAGTACATGCAATGCTTCAAAATCTTTAATTATCAACTTTACATTGAACACATGTCAATTTGATGCCAAGCTTCAAAGCCATCCAATCAATATTGTGCAGCTAACTGTAATATATCATTATCAATATATTTTTAAAAGTTTGATGTGATGTATTTTTATATTAATTGGGAAAGAATTAAAACATTATTCACGTGTCTAAGAAATAATTTATTGCTCCGACTCGGGCAGGTGTACAAGTTAAGCCAAGAGCTCCACTTTGTCCCCACGGGTGTCCAGTGTAAAATCCTGGACGAGGCAATCGTTCGGCACCTACAGCGAACACTACGGGGCTCTGTGGAAGACATGTACGATAACTTGCAGCATGCAGATGGCACCAACATAGAGGACCCTGCTTTGCGCTATGAGAAAGAAGAGTTCCTCAAGGCATCTCTGATAACCAGGGTGGAGGTCAAGGTCAGGAAGCCATGTGACAAATACCCAAGCCTTGAATCGGATGAATCCTGTGAGTTAATTTTCTCTACCTGACCTGTGTTCATATCAAACGTGTTTGTTCTTTCAGTCACTTGTATCGGTCAATAAAATTCTATGACATTAAGAACGTTCTGATAGCATACAGGGCAAAGCATAAATGTTCAGTTAATAACTTTACAGTAACCTTACTAACTCACTATTATTTTGTAATCTGGGCTGCACAGGCTCAAATGGTTTTCTTTATTTATTTAACATTTACCTTCAGTAATGTGAAATGTTTTATTAATATATTTTAAGTCAAATCTCATTCCCGGCTTCAACATCTGGGTGCAAAATTTTTAAACAAATGACATTTTTGTACAGATGACTTGGTGGTGAAGAAGAAGAAGACCTACATCTGGGCTAATGAAGTCTGGGGGGCTTTGCGAGGTCTGGAGACCTTTGGCCAGTTGGTATGGCGGGGAACAGATGGACTGGTGAGTTCTCTACTTTTTCCATCATTTAAAAAAAAAACCAATGCTCTCCCCATGCTTAATTCATGAAGAAATGGTCCTGTCTCAAGTGTTCAATTAAAGTGGCAGTCAAATATGTTTTTTTCTGTTAGCCTGGTCAAGCCTAGCCTTCCTTACCTTCAGTTACACAGTTCATTATAGAATAGTAGATTGGTCCATTTCTTGACCAGCACTGCACCTGAATTGTTGTGTTCTCTGTCACTGTTACATGAGGCTGGGCATTTACATTTGATTTCTTAAACAAGTGCTACCTGATTGCTATATTTTTTCTAAAGTCCATCACGATCTTTTGATTTCCAGCTGTACATCAAGGAAACGGTCATCAGTGACTACCCACGATTCCCCCACCGGGGTCTTCACGTAGACACATCCCGTCACTTTTTGTTCAAGGAGGTTCTGCTCGACATATTGGTACGTTTGATTTTCTCGCCATATTCAAGGTATCGTTGTTTAAATTTATACTCGCGGTAGTATATGTACTGTCAGGCTTGCCTAGACTGAATCAAGCGGAAAGATATGTTTGCATACCCCATCTTCAATGTAGGGGAACTTTGCATTAATTTGAATAACAAAATGGCCGTCTACATCCATACATCTAAATGCACTGCATTACCATATTTTCGTGTATATAAGACACATCTTATACAAAGTTTTACGTACCCCGCACTCAGGTTGCGTCTTTATATATGGGTGTGCCTTATTTAAAATATTTTTACACAAATCGTCAATTTATTGGTCTATATTCTGTACAAACCTCACTCACTGAAGACTTGGTCTAGCAGATCAATGAAGCTACCTTTACATCTGGCGTTTAGTGTTTCTAGAATCTAGATACCAGGTACTCAACCCATCCGCTATTGGCCCAGGGGCAGATAAGAATAAAAAATAATCGTTGCGGTGAAACGGCAGATAAGAATAAAAAATAATCGTTGCGGTGAAACGGCAGATAAGAATAAAAAATAATCGTTGCGGTGCAACGGCAGATAAGAATAAAAAATAATCGTTACGGTGCAAAAGCCGTGTCTTATGTACCGGTGCGTCTTATATGCGCAAAAATACGGTATGTGAGATTACTACATAGCTGACATCTTTCAAAGCACCTCAGAGATTGAAGTAATATTACTGATACTTTGTGCATATCCTTACTGCAGTCTTCACATGCAGACTGTGCCACAGCTGACAAATTTACCCCAGAGATTAGAAATGATGGGGTTTGAAAAAGATAACATTTGATTTGTTTACGTTTGTTTTGACAGGAAAGCATGGAGATGAACAAGCTGAATGTGTTCCACTGGCACATTGTGGATGATCAGTCATTCCCTTACGCCAGCCAAGTTTACCCAGAGTTGAGTAAGAAAGGAGCCTTCCACCCCACCTATGTGTACACACTAGAAGACATTGCTGAGATCATTGAGTATGCTAGGCTGCGGGGGATTCGGGTCATGCCCGAGTTTGATTCTCCAGGTATTTCAATATAAGAAAACGATTACGAGAACGCTGAGCCCGACATTGTAAAAGACAGCTTTCTTTTACACTGAGATAAGCTCGCTCTGTTGCTGTTGGTTTTGAGCGTTAACAATTTGAAAAGAAAAAAAATTCAGATGCACATATCATACATGCCAACTGCACGTATCATACATGCCAACTGCACATATCATACATGCCAACTGCACGTATCATACATGCCAACTGCACGTATCATACATGCCAACTGCACGTATCATACATGCCAACTGTCTAGAGTCAGAACCATGTCCACCCACAGACTCCCAAAGATCTACACAAAAGTAAAGAGTTGAAAAAAATTATGATCTTTTTATAAAGCTTTCAAAGATGTCATCCTGATTTTCTCTTATGATTAAGTCCATTCTTAGTTAGTGTCTAGGTGTCACTGTATACCAATAGATATTTTTAGAACATATCTTAATCATGGACCAAAGTTCACTTTAAATACACAAATAGACTTTAAAGATTTATTTACACTAAGGGTGGACAACCTTTGATGTGCAGAGGGCTGCAAGGAATTTTTTTTTTGGTTGACTTCATGATAATATTCTAGGAATCTAGAGTCATCAGTCATCAAACCACTGGTTACTAGCTTGAAATTGCAGACAGTCACAGATACTTGGGAATCTTAGAGTCATCAGTTATCAAACCACTGGTTACTAGCTTGTATTGCAGACAGTCACATATACTTGGGAATATAGAGTCATCAGTTATCAAACCACTCGTTACTATCTTGTATTGAAGACAGTCACGGATACTTGGGAATCGTCCCGTTTGGGACGAATTCTTTCTCTCAGGACGAGGACTGAAAGATATAAAAATTTGCTTGTTCCCCAATCTGTACGAATTTACCAGCGTGCTCCCCCTGAAGTCACAAATCTTAATGAGAACTAAGAAGTCCCTGATATGGCTAAGAGGATTCACTGAATGGCTGTTTTTTTCATTAGTGAAATAATTTAATGTGGATGTCTCGTGTTCAAATTGTTTTATTTATGTGCTGAAAATGTACAATGCAATCAAAAAGCATTTCCATTTGTTTGCATCAATAAAAATCTTATCTTATTAGTTAATATTGCATATAGTGGCAGTATTGGTTAATATTGCAGATAGTGAGAATTCTAGTTGATGTTGTAGTTAGTGACTGTACTAAGGTAGATACTTTTAAACAGGTTGATGGTTTTACACTGAATATTAAATTTCCCAGAAATTTACAGATAATCATACTTAATTTGTTCATTTTACAAAAAACTTGTGGGCCTGATTAGATGTGGCCGGCGGGCCATAGGTTGCCCACCCCTTTTTAGACCAAAGTTGAATTGTCTTTTTGTAAAAAGATTCCAAAACAAATGATAAGGTGAATGTTATCATTTGGCATGCATGGTGGACATTTTAAACCAAAATGTGTCCACTGCTGGATGTTTCAAAATACCTATCTTAAAAGAACAAACATTTTTGTTTGATACATATTATATAGAAATAGAAAAATGTGAATAAAATTGAGGGTGGACTTTTACATCATTGATTTTCAGTGACTTGTCGGTCTGATCAAAGCAATAAAACGTTTTCATGTATATTTTCCTGCAACTTTGATATAATGTGCTTCAAACGTAATTTAACAGTAATTATAACCATAATTCAACCATGGGCCTAATACTGTAAAAGCCATTCGCCAAGTTATTCTGTTCCTGCCTATATTACAGGTCATACATATTCCTGGGGTCTAAGTCGACCAGAGTTACTGACCCAGTGCTTTACTGGAAACACCCCAGTCAAAGGCTACTTAGGGCCCATCGACCCCAGCAAGAATGCCACCTACCGATTCCTCCAGTCCTTGTTTCAGGAAATAGTCGATGTCTTCAAAGATGATTATTTGCACCTTGGGGGTGACGAAGTGCCTCTAGGATGCTGGTGAGTCATACATCTCACACGTGATACCTTTTGAATGATACCTTTTGAATGATACCATTAGTTTAACATTGTGAGATATTTAAACTTCTAATATTCAAATTTATAAAAAGCCTTTATAATTTTTGAGTAATAATATGTTACATTCTTGCTGGACAAAAATAATGAATCTTTAATATACTTCATTGTATATATTAGCGGAAACAGTTTCGTTTCACGGAGGCTTTTCTAGTACTATGCGGTAAAACTGTCATGTTAAACTGTGGGATGACTCGGAGTCCGTATCAACTTAAAGCTTAAATGCTTTTGTGGAGTGCAAAATCTCTTATTCTATACTTGAACAAGAAGTCTATTAAAAATCATTAAAATCTTGTAATTGTAACAAAACAAACAAAATAATAAAACATATGCTTTCATTTGGTCAGTTCCATATAAAGTATGTCATTCTTGTCCACCTCCAGGCAATCAAACCCTGAAGTTATGGCATTTGCAGCTGAATTGGCTAAACAGGCTCATCTTGCTCAGCAGCAACAACCACAGCAACCGCAGCAACAACAACAGTTTCAGAGTTGGTCCATGTGGTCAGATGATGTCAAGAGAGTTTATGAGTATTATGAGAACAGGTAAATATACCAGTTTGGGTCAAATTAGAGTTTACGCTTCTTAACTTGTACAGTTCATCAAAGTTGGTTGAGATTAGAATTTGGCTACTGGACCTGTATGGTTCATCAAAATTAGGTCATCCTGAGTTCATGAGACCACATTCGAAGTTAAATGGTCCAATTTATGCAATCTTATAGATCACATATGGTTTTTCCTCTACAGACTAATACAAATTTTAAATGACATTGGCCAGAAGAGGAAAAAAGCCATCAAATATGTTATGTGGCAAGAGGTGATGAACAACAATCTCCAGGTGAGCTTATATTTTGTCATATTTGATCTACTAGCCCATACAGTTTGACTTATTCATAATTAAGAATGCAATCCTTAAGGCTCAAAATTCCAAATTATATAGATTCTATTCCATAAAAATAATATTTTTTTCAAGTCTTTTTAACTAGGACTTTTTAAAGTGATAATTAGAAAATGTATTATTTTTGTCAGAAGTGTATTGTGCTCGTAATATAGTTATTAACAAATAATTGCAGACTGGAGATATAAAAAAAACCATTTATATTGGTAACCAGGATTTGTTAATGTAATAGTAGTTTTTTCACTGAAATAATGTGCATGATCTCCTAAGTTGGTTCACATCTAAAACTCTGTACTTGTTATCACTTTGTCAACTAACCTGCTTTGTCCTTAGCTGCCCAATGACACCATCATCCAAGTGTGGATGGGTGACATGGGGGATGTCATGAGAGCCACATCCCTGGGCTACCAAGTGCTTTACTCCACCTGCTGGTACATGGACCATATTGAGTATGGTACTAAGTGGCCCAAGTACTACAACTGTGATCCAGTTGATGCTAGCTATGGTAGGCTTTACTCAAATCATATTTCATTTAACTTGAATTTTTCACTTCAATTTCTGTCAATGTCATAAGCAATGGGTATAGATATAAATTTACTTTTTTGATACAACATTCAAATGCTTAAACAGGAGCCGACAAAACAGCTATATTATTTTTACTATAGCTAAACTAACAAAATCAACAAATTTCAAACTATGCTATATAGTTTTATAATTGTGAGTATAAAGTTAATAGAAATAAATCTCTAAAAATTAAGAGTAATCATGAAAATTCTATAGAAAATAAATCTCAAAATTTGAGAGTAATAATGAAAATTCAATAGATAAAAATAGCAAAAAAAAGTCTTATCTTCTTTTTGTAATATTTAAACTAAATATGCTAAACTATAATCAGATTCCTGCTTATCTGTTTTCAAACTGTTTTGGGGTTGTTGAATTTTCAAAAACCAGTTTGATCCAATTCTTTGAAATCATGATTTTCAAAATGAAAAAAATCCAGATATTACATTGTTTTTAATCAATAAAATGATAGTGGACTGGTATACAACCGATAACCAGTTAGCCCCACCAAACAAAATGTAATAGCATCCTCAGCTCAAACTTAAGCCATTATAAAGAAAAGATCTGCAACTTTATTTTATCGTGACTTGATTTATGCAGTCCCGCATGGACCACTGAGTGCATAGCCGTTTGACAGTCACTCACACAACCGTCTCGTAAACAATCATTGATTTACCATTTGACCTGTTTCTCTGTCCTTAAATATGTATAATGATTAATTAATTGATCATTTGATAAAAGTAAATATTTTTTTTATGCTTAAAAATAGCTAACAGTTGCCCTAAAAGAGTCTACGCGTACTCAATGATTTTAAAATATGGACAATATCTAACGTCTTAGCTTCTCTAAAAGTTTTTTTAATGCTGAAGTTCAATAGTATTATGTGTTCACCTTGTTATCATTAAAAAAAAGGAAAGAAGGGAGTCAATCTTAAAACTTTACCCTTTAAAAATCCTTTTTCAGTGGCACTATTCTAGAAGAAATGGTGTGGAAAAATCTGCTGTAGATTAGGTTTAAATGTATTACTGAGTTAGGTACAACCACTCATTTCTTGGCTCCCATTGAATAGTGTACAATACTTACTGTTATTGTGCAAGGTGAATCAGGTGAGCCAGGGTGGCAGCATTGACCACTAGATGTGCCCTGTCATGAGGTCACCCAGGTTGACCCCATCTGGGTGACCCCATTGACCACCAGATGTGCCCTGTCATGAGATCAGCCAGGGTGACCCTATTGACCACTAGAGGTGCCTTGTCATGAGATGAGCCAGAGTGACGTTATTGACCACTAGAGGTGCCCTGTCATGAGATCAGCCAGGGTGACCCTATTGACCACTTGAGGTGCCTTGTCATGAGATGAGCCAGAGTGACGCTATTGACCACTAGAGGTGCCCTGTCATGAGATCAGCCAGGGTGACCCCCATTAATCACTAGAGGTGCCCTGTCTTGAGGTCAGCCAGGGCAACCCCATTGACCACTAGAGGTGCCCTGTTATCCCATTATTGCTGTAACTGTTACTGTCACTCCACCCCTTTCCTCAAACACCTCCCATACAACCTCTCCACAAACACCTCCCACACAACCCTCTCCCCAAACACTAAGATTTTTTTTTCAGGGAAGGAGGCGGGGAAAAAAATTAGCATGCTCCAGGCGGCACTAACACCAGCTGCAGCTGCGCCACTGCCCCCACCCAACTCATCCACCCTCACTCCCCTTTCCCCACCCTATCCGTCTACTGGCTTTGTCTTAACCCTCACTTGTTTATAGATGTATGGCTAGGATACCAGCAAGTAGTGTATTATCCATACCTGACAAACTCAGTTCAATCAATCCTAAGATCACTTTGACCCGTCGTCGCTCTAAAATAAATCCATAGCCCAAAAATCTAATCACTAAGAAAAGGGAGGTCATGAGATGTTGAATTAACCATAATAATATTCTGTAACAGGGGCTCTTAAACCTTCTTTGTTCCATGGAATTCTTTGTTCCATGGACTTCTTTGCCAGTTCTATGAAGGCCACAGAGCTCGTCTTAGTGTAAAGTATTTAAATGACTCAAAGGCCATTGCCATGGGAAGGCAGCTCACAGATCCTCTGATACTTTTTCTCAGATTCCCAATGGGGTCTGTGGGCCCCAAGTTAAGGATCCCTTATCTAGGTCATAATAAAAACTAGACCACAGTTCACACACAAAGGTGTTATGTCCAATAGCTGAAATGGAGAGTTTTTATGTTTCCATGTCCTTAATATTTTGAAAAAAAATTGATCTGATATCAAAGGACTGCACATAACTCATTATTGACAGTTTATTCCATCATAAACATGTAATCATTGTTACATATACCATCATAAACATGTCATTGTCATTACATAATGTCTTTTCACAGTGAACAACGCCGGCCTTTGGTAAACTTTCGCCCTGTGCGAGGCACCCGTACAGCGCCCCCTTCCCTGTCCATGAGTACTTTTTCTGCTTTGCGCTTGGGATTCACGCCCCGCAAAGCTTTTTTTCCCCCACATTCTTTCTGCTGAAATAATTTTAAGAGGGACAAGGAAATATGGTAGTAATAAATTAATTTCCACGCCCTTTCGGTGGGTCCCCAGTGTTATTATCTAAATTAAGAATGCAACTTTCATTGTATGAAAAGCGATTGTACGAAAAGTTAGAATACCGTTTCTCTATCCCAGACCCGAGGTTCACACTTCACTATAATAAATTAAGGGAATTTAAATATTTGCAGGGCGCCCTGTGCAAGGACACAGTTCGCACACCCTAAAGGCCGGCAATGCAGTGAAATAGATAAATGAAAAATATTAGCGACAATTTAAAGCTATCCACTACAAGGTCATTGACGTGCTAATATTTACTCATGTATTTCCAGTACATCATATTGACCATATATATATATATATATATATATATATATATATATATATATATATATATAATATATAATATATATATATATATATATATATATATATATATATATATATATATATATATATATATATATATATATATATATATATATATATATTACTCTATTTAAACATGTATTTCAAGGTTACCATATTGACCAGGTGTATTACTCTATTTACCCATGTATTTCCAGGCTACCATATTGATGAGAAAAAAGTTCTTGGTGGCGAGGCAGCTTTCTGGTCTGAATATTTCACCAATGAGAATTTAATCCCTATGATGTGGTGAGTGTTATAATCCTTAATCCTTTAGATTTCTTATGGCTCAGTGGAGATTTTTTGTGCACCTCATCCCAAACATTTTTCTAGAGAAATTTTTTCAACAGAAAATTGTTTGAATGGAAGCTTGCACACAATGAAATATGTTGAGCAGAGATTTATTTATTTGTGTTTTAAAATGTTTCTTAACTGCTCAGCCAAGGTACCATAAGCCGCAGGTAGTGCCAAACATTCTTTCTATCATGGCCAATAGCCACTGTGGGCATCATGGTTTGTTTCATAGCAAAACTAGCTCTAGATTGACATTGTTACTTTCATTTCAGCTCTAGATTGACATTGTTACTTTCATTTCAGCTCTAGATTGACATTGTTACTTTCATTTCAGCTCTAGATTGACATTGTTACTTTCATTTCAGCTCTAGATTGATATTGTTACTTTCATTTCAGCTCTAGATTGACATTGTTACTTTTATTTCAGCTCTAGATTGACATTGTTACTTTCATTTCAGCTCTAGATTTTAATTACAGACAGGAAGTTAATTAAAAAAAACACATTGGACAGTAAGAATGTTAACAAAAAATATACAATTGGTCATATTTATCATATTTTTGAGGGTAGTTCGCAAGTATTTTTCATGGCAACTAGGCATGTGGGATAATGTGACCTAGATTTAATTCAGCTACATGCAGCTTTCAAATGCTGTAGCTCATCAGATAATTGGAAGGTGAGAATGAGAAATGGGGAAAATGTAAACTTTTTAATTTCAAAACACAAAAACTCCAACTTCTGTACAATTGATATTAATTTTTTTTTTAATTTTCGATAACCTTTGTGCACAGTCTCACATTTGGCAAAAATGAAGTCTAACAACGTAGTATTATCCTTTTTGTTTGTAGATTTGTCTAGTATACTTAAAATGATTTCTCTCTATCAAGGCCAAGAGCATCTGCTGCTGCTGAGAGACTGTGGAGCAATAAAGATGTGAAGAATTTGGAAAGAGCTGCAGAGAGATTGGCTGAACACCGGTGTCGTATGATTAAGTAAGATGTCTTGTTGAATTGGGTTGTGGCAGCTTGGCCTTAAGCCCCAATTGGAATGGCAGGTGGCATCAGGGGGCCAAAGAAGTGGACTTAACCCTCTTGGGATGGCTTTAGGCCCAGGGTCAAGTGGCTAAAAAGACAAACGGCAGATCTATCGGCCCTAATTCAAGCCTCAAGATTGGCTGGTCTTCATACTTGTTAATCGTAATTGTTAATCTGTTTGCTTTTCCCATTTCTAGCTCATCTGCCATTTTAGTGGCGGCTTATATTGATATTTTACCTTTTTCTGTCATTTTAAATCAATTTTTTTATGCCAATTGACCCCTAAAAATAATTGAAAAAATGTGTGACCTTGAAATATGTCAAAGGCATAAGCAGCCCAAGGGGAATATTTGATGTAGATTTTCACGCTGCATCTCCTTCAAATATGGGTTAGAACTTGGTTAGTCTTTAACAATCATAAAACTTAAGAAAATTCTGCCAGTAAGACATGTTTATTCTAAGTGTAAAAAAAATGTACATGCATTAATTGTTCAAATCAGGATATCTCATTTGCATAAATGTTGAGATTTCCATTTAATTCATAAATATCTTTTAGTTCATTCCATTCCCTATAAGAATTTATATGGTTTTATATTTGTCAAGTAATGCATTTTTGCAATACAATTGCTGAGCTTGTAAGAAAAGCTCATTATTCTTGGTGTAGACACTCCAAAAATGCCCCTCAAAACGGTTAAGGACATTATTAAAAACTGGGTTGTTGAACATCATATATTTAACACTGTAGCAGGAGTCGGCTAATTGCTCTTTAACAACCTGAGTGCGGCTTGGCCAGTCAGCCATAAATTGGTTTTGACTACAAAAAAAATGGCTCATGAAAAAAAAATTGCTCACAACATTTTTTTAATCGTCCTGCTTCTGATTTTTGGCTCTTTTGACAAATGAGTTTGTCAACCACTGCCCTATAGTATTACCACACAGACCATTAAAACATGGTTTATTTAACATCATATATTTAACCCATTAGTATGAGCACACAGACCTTATTAAAACATTGTTTATTTAACATCATATACTTAACCCATTAGTATGAGCACACAGACCTTATTAAAACATGGTTTATTTAACATCATATACTTAACCCATTAGTATGAGCACACAGACCTTATTAAAACATGGTTTATTTAACATAATATATTTAACCCATTAGTATGAGCACACAGACCTTATTAAAACATGGTTTATTTAACATCATATACTTAACCCATTAGTATGAGCACACAGACCTTATTAAAACATGGTTTATTTAACATAATATATTTAACCCATTAGTATGAGCACACAGACCTTATTAAAACATGGTTTATTTAACATCATATACTTAACCCATTAGTATGAGCTCTCAGACCTTATTAAAACATGGTTTATTTAACATCATATATTTAACCCATTAGTATGAGCACACAGACCTTATTAAAACATGGATTATTTAACATCATACATTTAACCCATTAGTATGAGCACACAGACTTTTATAAAACATGGTTTTGGGATGTAAATCTATAGAGAAATCGATGAAGAGCTTATGAGACCAAATAAATATTGGCAGGTGTTGTCAGTGTTATAATCCCTGTGATGTGGTGAGTCTTATAATCCTTAATCCTTAAGATTTTTTATCGCTCAGTGTAAAACAGTACTATTATGCACTTCTTCAAGGTCAAGTGACATTTTCATACATTACTTATTCATATACTTGGAGATCTGAGGTGAAATGGTGACATATTGACTCCACGCTGTCATTCTTACCAACACCTAACTTTGATATGGTTAACTTATGAGACATATTGACTCCACGCTGTCATTCTTACAAACACCTAACTTTGATATGGTTAACTTATGAGACATTGTTTTTGTGTTTGAACAGGCGAGGTATTAATGCTGGTGAAATTAATGGACCTGGCTACTGCCTTCATGCGCCCCCCAAACGGCGTCTCTTTAACGATACGGTCGGGTGTCAAGGCAACAACTGCAGCCGTACAATTTTACACATAGAAGACATACAGCTTACGCTCAGCCAGAAAGGAGGAAGTTTAGCTGAATGTAGCAATGTAAGTAGAGGGTCCGTCAAAGTCTAAGGCATTAAACAGCTGTGTTCAGTCGTATAGATGACAGCTGTCCAGACTGTACCAGGGGGTATCATGTGGTTGACTGAGCGTGACCATCACAATTTATTTTTCAAGACAATTTTACTACCAGTATATCTTAACAGTTTTTTGTATTATCGACATTTGTTAGCTGCCTCTAAATCACTTATTGCCATTACATACATGCAAAAACTATGTACCAGTACACAGTGTTCCTAAAACAATACACAATAATAAAAACTATGTACCAGTACACAGTGTTCCTAAAAACCTGCACAATAATAAAAACTATGTACCAGTATACAGTGTTCCTAAAAACCTGCACAATAATAAAAACTATGTACCAGTACACAGTGTTCCTAAAAACCTGCACAATAATAAAAACTATGTACCAGTACACAGTGTTCCTAAAAACCTGCACAATAATAAAAACTATGTACCAGTACACAGTGTTCCTAAAAACCTGCACAATAATAAAAACTATGTACCAGTACACAGTGTTCCTAAAAACCTGCACAATAATAAAAACTATGTACCAGTACACAGTGTTCCTAAAAACCTGCACAATAATAAAATCTATGTACCAGTACACATTGTCCCTAAATACTGCACAATAATAAAAACTATGTACCAGTACACAGTGTTCCTAAAAACCTGCACAATAATAAAATCTATGTACCAGTACACATTGTCCCTAAATACTGCACAATAATAAATACCCTGTACAAAAAAAAATAATTTTAATCTAAATAATTATTATTCAATTACATATTTTCCATCCTTTCCTGCTCTATAAGCGCTACTCTATGCCCTTTTTATAATGGCTACTCTATGCTCTTTTTATAATGGTTTATGATCTCCAAACAAAGTTATCTCCCACTTTTAAATAAAGATCTCTCCCTGTCTGTATTACTTCTGGTGTCAGTTTGTATTGTGTTATCATAGAGAAGGATCTCTCCCTGTCTGTATCACTATGAGGCAAGGACAGCTTATGTTTTACTACAGTGAATATAGATAAAATGTAATCTCAGATCATGAAGGCCTGAAGATGGCACACAGATGTCTCTCTGGTCAACCTTGTCCAACACATTCACTTCTTTGTTGTGTTCTAAATCTTGATGCCTAAATATTCCCTGGGAATTCTGTAAATCTGTCATTTCAGTTGAACCCTAAACAAAACACTACATCCAAATGCACCCGGTGTATGAAATAAATTATTCTTTAATGACAAACACCCTTTAAATTCTATCATACTTAATGCTAGTGGTATCAATATAAAATGTAATAATTTATATCGCCTATCATAAAAAATGTATTAGAACTTAAAAGAGTACAGTACGTAAAGACAAAGTATTTCTTATTTAGATATTCAAGTGAATTGCTTGGCCTAATGTTGTAAGTCCCATTCATTTAATAAATATTTCTAGCTCAAATTTTTATAGACCTTAAAACTCATTCATTGAACCACTTTTGCATTCACAATGGGCCTAAAGATTTTGAGCTTCATTTAAATATAAATTAACTGCCTGCAAATTGTAAACAAAGAGTTTAATTTTTTCCTGCTTTTTACATGTGCACAAAACAACACCCCCCTCCCCCCTGATGAAACATCAGGTTTAAAATTGTGTACGAAAAGGAGCGTGCCAAAACCATTTACAATTATAAGGGAAAACTGTATCACTAGCATGCATGTATGTCTAATGACATTAAGAGAAGATAAATGATCCAGTTTTATCTATCATATAAGGTTCAGTGTAAAACAGTACCAAAAAAATGATGTGCATGGATAGATTAAGGTTATTTGAAATGGTGAATTTGTAAAAGGAAAAAAACACCAATTGAATACGGGTTTTTTCCACAGCTAATTAAATAGATTTATAGCATTAAAGATTAGCAGATCAAAAGTCATTGGTTGTAGAATTAGGTCTTAGTTCACATTCAATGGCCTTAGTTAAAATCTAGGTTACAAGAACTGTAGAATAAGTGTAAGGGCCTATGAAAGAAGCACTGAATTAAGAATAACAATATCTTTCACCTATGACACCTCAGCAAAAATGGTTATTTCTATAGAGATTTATTGACAAATGTGGGATTAACTAATATTAAATAATCAGATTAAGGTAAAAATGCTGTAATTGGTAAAAAGTGGGGTGGAGACGAGCAGATATATAAAAGACTAGGTTGAAAGATAGCCTAGTCATCTTGCGATTGGAATGAGTCATACATAGAGCCATCAAGTGGGCCCTTCAAACCTTGCTGCTGCAGGGAGCCTCAGATATCCAAAGTGGTGATTAGAAAAAAATTGAAATGAATTGTAAACTTAGAATGCAAAGGCCACAAAACCTAAACTTGTCAGGTGGCCTCCAAAGTTATGCAATGGCTCTGGCAACTTAAAACCGGCACTTAATGTCAAAGTAGATGAACTGACCTACTAATGACAGAAATTTCAGACAGGCAGAATTGCCCCCACCTGTAATGATCAAGCACTGTTGGAAAATCCAAAATGATCTTCGCTAAAACCTGTTTGAAAAATACCCTTTTTTTTGTGTCATCAGGTGAGAGAATGAAATCAAAGGGTCAGTATTTAGAAGTCACAAATGTATTTATGATATATTCAGGTACTTTTGGTGGCTCTGTACAATTAATTCCATTTGTTGCAGATCTTAAAATTGTAATTTATTCAAATAGTGTGCAACTTGATCAAATGTAGCATTACAGACACAAAGAAACAGAAATGGAAAGTGCTTTATAAAGGCATAGCTCTAAAGATTACAGTAATCCCATGGTAGAGAGTCAAAATAGAGATAATGACTCCCTTGTTGTTGCTGTTATGTGTCACCAGTTGACTTGGTGACTGGTGCTGCCACTTCTCTCCTCTCCCCCCCCCCCCCCCCCCCCAATGGGAAAGTTTGTTTACAACTTTCAGAAGGTCTCTATAGAGATAGGAATTACTCCCGGGCAATTGAATTTGTAGACTTTCTACTCTGGGGGGTGTCTGACTCCCTCACTATATAATTACAATGGTCGACTGTGACCAGCAGCTTTTCCTCTCGCTGTGCTGTAAGTTAATGTAACTTTATTTCTGTGTGTTTGATTTTGGATTTTTTTATCAACTGAATAATATAATTAAATTGAATTTTGTTAACATCACCGGATTTGGTAGCGTTGATCTTTGGATGTTGGTTTTCACTCCTCTGTTACGTATTTTGATCATCTAAAGAGACAAATTTTAAAACAAACAATTACATTTTTAACCATCTAACGGCACGTAACAGGAGATAATTCTGTAATTAGCCTGATGGTTCTGGCGTTGTAGCCTTAATGCCACATTAATTGTATTACTATGAAGTTATCTTTTTTCTGATGATTAATTAATCGCTATTATACTCTTTCCCCAGTTCTTCACGAAAGGAGGAGTCAATTTTCTCTTCATCCTGATAGCCTCACTCGTAGCTTTGGGCATCCTTTATGTCCTGACTCGCCCTTCCTCGCGGTTGCACCGGTCTCGGATCTGTAAGAATCGCACCATTCTCCTGGGGTTTGTCGTTGTTCTGCTGGTTTATTTCCTGTGCTACACCACCATCTGGATGCGAGGGTTCGAGTTCTCTGGATCATTCCACAAAACTTTGCAGGAGGACAACAGGTCTGGGGTGGAAGGCGAGGGTGAGCACAGACATAGACATGTGTCTACATCCTAGCAGCACAGACATGGACATGTGTTGTGTGTCCTCATCACAGCAGCTGAAATACTTGATCGTGCATGGCAGAACATTGTATGACGTATGTGAGCGAAGGACTTGTGTGGCTGTTCGTTATAGAGGGAAGACCAATGGACGGACCTCATGGAGTGATGGAGGACTTATTGTCTATTGGGAAAGTTTTGACCATGCTACCCTGGGTCATATGTGTCCATCACACTAGTAAAGGTCGGCGCATTCTTAAGTTATGATTGGTTCCTTGTTACTGGCAGGTCAAATATTTCCTTCAGCCTAATGATGCCAATTTTGTAAATTAATTAATAGGTTGTAACCGTAAACAAAATTAATTAATGCTTAAATTTAAAAACATCCCATCTTCTTTTGTTAGGAACTGCGAAAGGGAAAATGTTTAATTGAGAAGCATTCATCAAATCGACCAAACCCTTGAAAGATAAAATTGTCATGTAGCGTGGGGTTGCTACAGGATGCTAAAAATAACTTGCTGCTATCAAATGATTATGAAAAATACAAATAGTGAAACTACTTGAAATTTTCGATGGAAAAATATATTTTGGCTTGTATTGTTTGTTACTTAGTTGGTAAAATATGTTGTGTCTCAATGGACTGAAATATATTTGGAATATCCCAGAAACACTCCTGGCCATCTGCTAAATGGTGAGGAGCCACCTGTAGAGTGAAGGCCACTTTCCAACATTCTGAGGTGAAACACAACAGCAAAAATATTATCTCCTTTAGCTGGACCGGATACTGCACGGGCTGCATCAATGGGGCTATTCAATCAGACCGTGTGAAGTCAATCAATAGCGATCGATCGTTTCAAATAAACCATGTTGTTAAGTTTGTACCAACAACCAGGCAGACATCAAAGAGGCTGACATTCTTTGATCACTCAACTGGATTGTAAAACACGGATATTTAGTGGGAAAGAGTTTATTAGTTACCCTTTTTTTTTTAAAATTAGTTTTATTCACAGTGACCTTAAATTTATGTCCTGCTTCTTATGTTGGGAGCAGATCAGATGTTTTTTTGACTAGAACCAAAACAACAACAAGAAGAAGAAAAGCAATGATTCCTTAAGTTATCTATTTGTTCTGTTTGTTCAATAGTTGAAATTAATAAGCAATACGTTTAAACACTGACAATAAACAGGTCCGTTGGGACGACAGATGAAAACACTTTGACTTAAATTGTGCAACCAGCTCTCACTGGAAATACGGTTATGACTGAGTGGAACTTCAAAATAATTGTCATGATTTTTGTCAGGGATGTGTACGTTACACTTAAGTGAGAATTTTTTTCTTTAAAAAAGCTAATGTAGTCGAGATTGTGGTCAAGCCAGCTGTACATAAGGAATGTCAAATCTTGATCAATGACATCACTAAAAAAATGTATTTGTCAACCAAAAGTCTGCATCAAACAATAAAATAATCATTTTAAAAAAATAGTTATAAAGATATAATGAAAAGAATGTTTACTCTTAGAAAATTGGAAAGCACTAGAGCTAGTTCCAGAAAAATAACTTTTGCTGTGTGTTTGATATTTCCTGAGAATGAAAAAGAAAGGGGGGGGGGGGATGGTGATATTACAAGTCTTTTTATGGACTAAAATTGTTTGAGCAATTAGAATTCAATGAATATTATATACATGTACATTATTGTCCCGACTATTGCCAATATGAATATTGTACTTGGAAAGAATTGTGCTTCTAGAACTATTGCCTGTTTCTCCAATTTTATTTCATGGCCTACTTGACTCATGTCTAACATCAAGGAAAGGGAATATCTATGGCACAAATGTTGAATTGATGAGCGATTGATCAGACGTGTGATGAGTTAAACTTGTACCATAAGGCTGTATATAGGCTATTAGACATGAATGTTTTAACGACGACTGTCTCAGGTGGTTCAATGTGGGCACTTTGCTTTGGTCAGATGCACACAAGTACTTGTATCTCAACATCTAGCATTGGCTACTTACTAAAGTAACTGCACAGTCCTCAGGCAAACAGTGATCCTTTGACTACACAGTCCTCAGACAAACAGTGATCCTTTGACTGCACAGTCCTCTGACAAACAGTGATCCTTTGACTACACAGTCCACTGACAAACACTGTGACCTTCGTACTACACAGTATTCAAACAGTGACCCTTGGACTACACAGTATTCAAACAGTGACCCTTGGACTACACAGTCCTCGGACAGTGACCTTCGCACTAACAGTCCTAGTGACCTGTGACTACTCAGTCCTCAGACAGTGACCTTTGACTACACAGTCTTCCGACATTGACACTTTGACCACACAATCGTCCGACATTGACACTTTGGCTACACAGTTGTCCAACATTGACACTTTGACTACACAGTCGTCCGACATTGGCACACTTTGACTCAGACAGTGACACTTTGACCTCACAGTCCTCCGACATTGACACTTTGACCTCACAGTCCTCCGACATTGACACTTAGGGCTAATTTTATGTTTGATCTTAACAGAATAAATATAATGTGTAGATTAACCTGATGTTGAAGTGTATAATCTACATTTTTGACATAGTACCCTAGGACATGCAGTTATCAAATCATGCTATATGAATTGTATGTATAACATACCTTAGGAATGTACTGTAGTATGTCTGTGATACCAGTGTATTTTCTAATTTTAAAGAGAAAAAAAATGAAATTCTTTAAACTAATATGAAATGTATGTCAAATATAAATCTCTTTGCTCATTTCTACACATTTAAATATGTTTTCACATTACAATGACTTGAGATGCTGTTCTGGTTTTTTTTTAAATTTGAATTGATCATTCTGTTACCTGTTAAATTGGATTTTTCAAAATGCCATTTTGTACTGAGAGACTGTTAGCTAAATTAATGAATTAATGTTAACGGACTTGGCTCATAACGTCATCACTTAACAATGTAAACGGTTGAGTCTTGTCGTCCCCGTCCCCCCCTCCCATGGCACAGATCCCTTTTGTTGTGGAGGACATGATTTCCCAACGCCTTGTTACAAATGTAGCTACATGTTGTTGCAGGGTTTAGTTGAATATGCCACAGTCCTGCTCAGTCTGTGTTCAGCACAGAGGTGGCTCCTGATACCATACTGAAATTGAGTTGAGTATAAGACGATCATTCAACAATCAGCTTTTGATATCAGGAAAAACCAGATTAATTTTTACCCATAGCAAGAAAAAGAGCATTTCAATCTTCCAATGAGTGAGGTAACTTATAACCATTCTCAGGTGGACACTTTTGCTGAAATCTTTGAATAATTGAACTCGGAGATTCATTGAGACATTAAAGATTTAAGACATTGAGACGGCCACTCGGAATACTGTTTACACTTTGCTAGATAAGTAGCGGAAATCTCACCATTAAAAGAAAAATCCTCCAAATAATTTTTATTAAACTGATCGGGCGAGGAGCATTCATTATAATACTGTAACAGGTTAATTTTTTTGTATGGCTATGATCGAGATGCGTATGTAAGTGCTTTGTTGAAGTTTTTAATTTAAGAATTAGGACCAAAAAGCTTTGGGAAATAGTGTTGTAATACAACACATGAATAGTGTTGTAATACAACACATGAATAGTGTTGTAATACAACACATGAATCAACAAGTCATGGATGCAAATAAATTTATTTCATTTAAATATATTACAAAATGGATGTGTTTTACAAAAAAAATTCTAAATCTACATATGGTGGTGTTTTCAATGAATGCAATTTCTGAGTGTCCTGCGTTGAATGGGATAAGTAGAAGATTAATCAGGTTTGAGTAAATGTCTAGCTCCGATAAACAACTGCCATTTTGTTGATCTGATAACGTTTTAACCTGGTGATGAGTGGCCAAAATCAAAAGACACGTGCACAAATAATAGCTGACTGTTTAGTGTGCAGTTGAGCCTCTCATCTATTGTAACCGTGTTCATTATGTAAGCTGCGTTCATGATAAATAGCCTTGCTATATTATGTTCCACAAGATTATTGTGTCTTGCTGTTGTGAGTGACCTGATGGCATCCCATGTGTGAATAATAAGTGCAAACAAATTAATTGATTCCTTTCTGTCACTTGAGATGCTGTGTTATAAATTTTTCTTGTGACTTTTTCTTTTTTTATATGTTCATCAAATGCATAATTGATCCACACATTTCACTAATTAATCAGTAACTAGCGCTCTCTGCCACCGCTTATTCATTTAATTTATTTCATGTTGCATTCTGTCTAGTCCAACCTTGCTTTGGAATCATGCTGGCATAGAATGTTGGGATTGCACTTGGGGGGGTGGTGTTTTTAAGTTCCACTTCCAATACCATCCATGGGTTATGTTTGACGTGTATTCTTTATTTGTGGTTTTCCTGAGTGTGGAAATCAAAGTCTAGGCCCCCCCCCCCCGACATAGCAAATTCTAGCCACTCCGCTACTGGCAAGTAATGGGAATTATTTCTTTTATCTGTTGACATTGCACAGTTGATCTTGTTCACTCGGGTTATGTGGTATATGAACAGTTTCCATAGTACCGGTAGGATGAGTACAGATTCCCAAAGCACACAAAATCTCAATGATGTGTGTGATAACTGGCGTATTTTCTTACTAGTTTTCTTTGCTTTTGGGCTGAGCTGGATTCAAGTGCCGACAATTGGCAATAAAAAAACTGTAATAAACTTATAACAGCATCAGTTTCATATTCACATTGATATCCATAGAGAATAAAAAAATCAGGCTTTTTTTAGCTCATAGTTATGGATAGAGAGTTTTGTATTTTTTCATTTCCATTCTAAAATAGTAATGATGGGGGAGAGACTGCAACCAGGTTAAGTAAAGGGAAATGAGCAAAACAAAGTATGGAGAAACCTGAAATACAAAAAAAAGGTGGAAGTGAAATGTTGGTTGTTGCATGGCGTACTTTTTTTTCTTCAGGTTTTCTCCTTTGGCTCAATTCCATTCTAAAATACTGTATTATACATTTCTTTCATGAAATAAAATCATTAAAAAAAATGCAATGCTTTCATAGCTAATGTGCACAGTAAAAATGAGGATTAACTTGCAAACATGCCTGGGACTGCTCCACAGCTGTGGATACTAATAACGTCACATTGGAGATGGCGTCGGTGGGTCCTCGAGCACGAGCTCTTAATACAACACACACCACATGAGCCAGACGCTGGGTCTCCCCCGCCGCCAGACCATGTGGAAGCACGCGGGAACCTTCCCCCTGGCCTGGGAGACGTCCAGTCGACCGAAAACGCTGTGATTAAAGCGTTCGCGGTCCACAGCTATGGATACTAAACGTTTGGAACTGTTAAAGAAGTATATGTTGGTACCAAGATGTAAGATCTATGACCAGATATGTGATGTACCAGGTATAGGATTTCTGTCATTTATATATAACTTAAGATTTTCATCAGATATGTAAATGCTATCCAGTTATATGATGTACCATGACAAGACATGTGATGTACCATGACAAGACATGTGATGTACCCTGTACCAGGCACATGATGTACCAGACACATGCTATAGAGGATAAGTGATGCATATGATGTACCAGACACATGCTATAGAGGATAAGTGATGCATATGATGTACCAGACACATGCTATAGAGGATAAGTGATGCATATGATGTACCAGACACATGCTATAAAGGATAAGTGATGCATATGATGTACCAGACACATGCTATAGAGGATAAGTGATGCATATGATGTACCAGACACATGCTATAGTAGTGGATAAGTGATGCATATGATGTACCAGACACATGCTATAGAGGATAAGTGATGCATATGATGTACCAGACTGAATGAAATGAAATGTTTCAATCCATTGTTTCTCTTGCTAATGTACTGAAGTTGTGGATCCCCCTACTGTGGGTCTCTAATGTTGAAATTTGCAACTAAGGGCCTAGTGATGTGTTGTCACATAGTTCAAGTTAACTATACTATTATAACTCTGTACATGCGTTGAAATAATTTTAATGCGAAAACGCTTAACACAAAAAATCGCTTAACACAAAATAATAATGCGGTCCCTCGTTTCACAAGAAATTTTTAACATGAAGTGAAGAAATATTTTGGTCCGCAGTTTCATGTTAAATGATTTTTACTGCATATGTAATTTTTTTCTTCTAAACTTGCTCACCCTTGCATTACAATTTAGCGCTAAGTTTGGCATTTTATACAGAGGTATTTGGCATTAATGAATACACATCAATATTAATGAACATTGGA
This sequence comes from Lymnaea stagnalis, assembly GCA_964033795.1. NCBI lineage: Eukaryota > Metazoa > Mollusca > Gastropoda > Lymnaeidae > Lymnaea > Lymnaea stagnalis. The sequence continues at coordinate 52,279 of CAXITT010000232.1, read as the reverse complement.
TACAATACAACTGGATAATGGATTATCCGAGAACAAGAAGTCTGTGAGATAACATTGTTCTCTAGTCTCCTATTCAACTTTAATTTTAACTGTTGATTTTTTAAAAAATTTTAAATCAAAACCCAGTGAAAAAAAAAAAACCCCCCCCCCCCCCCACACCAAAAAGTCATTGATTCTCCCATGGGAACAAGAGTTACCTCCTCTTACACAGTATATTATTGTGCTTACTTATTGTTACTATAAATATATATATTGCTATTTCACTTAATGACAGGGTTAATGGCAGTACCCAGCACAAGCATTCAGCTGTGATTTGTAGAACAGCATTTCTTTCTACTTTGTAAGGACAATGAATATATTGTAATTGATCCTTATTTCTAATGGGCTGGGTGATGTGGTGGCGGCCCATCTACTGCTTGTAGTAATGATGACCTTTTGGATCTTCTAGAATGAAAGAATTTATAAAAGAATTTGACAAGTATTATGTTTTATTTTTATTATTTTGTATTTCAAAGCAAGCTTATCATGCGGGAGCTGTACTGAAATTTAACAAAAAATTTAATAGATTTAATTGGGGTCTGCCTTAAAAAAAAAAAAAGAAGAAATTTAAAAGATTTGGAAAGACGCTAAAACTAATATCCTTATATCTCTCCCCCTCCCCCCCCCCCTTTTTTTTTTTGCCAGTGTTATTTTTATTTCATCCTCTCTCTCTCAATATCAAATTGCACAATANCCATGTTGTTCAGTTTACCACCATTTTCACAAATCAACATGTTAAAATGTGTGTGGTGGGGGGGGGGGGGTTATAATTTTCATGAAAATCTGGGCTCATTGAATGATCTCACAGACACTTGGTACTGGTACCCTGTACATACAATGGTTTACAAAGTGGAAACATATTCTAAAACTTTTAATATATATTGTATAGCAATGACATCTACAAGATTAAAAATGATAATCATTTTTTTAAAATTTGTTACAATTTGTTTACACTAAAAATAAAATGTAACTAATTTTACATTAGGTTTTATCCTGTACTGTGTGAGTACTAACGTCTCTTGATGACTTGAGGATGGGTAGGGTAGCACTGGCATTCATCTTATTTTTATTGGCCTGTTCAAGTCATTTCATTTCAAGAAATTTCAATTTTAAGAACTTCTGTGTGTAAACTGTAAAGGAGTGCACACGAACGCTACCTGACATCATTAAATTTCTAGAATTATTTATGAACTTTTGTCTGTAATGTAGTGTACATGAATGCTACCTGGCATCATTACATTTCTAGAATTATTTATGAACACCTGTCTGTAATGTAGCGCAATGAACGCTACCTGCTATTACATTGTTTATGAACTTATGTTGTCTGTATTGTATTGCACATGAACGCTACCTGGTATTACATTGATAGCATTGTTCATGAACTTCCGTTGTCTGTATTGTATTGCACATGAACATGTTCACATGATGTCTGACTGTTTTGAAGCTTGCATTCTCAAGTATGGACAGTAGTATAAAAAATGTTTTAAAAGATGCTATGACTTGATAGTTTAAAAATAGATTAGCCCTTTCCATTCAAGAGATTCTTCCTCTTCTTTGCTTACTTTATGAACTCTCCTACCTACTCGTGGTGGTCTATTACATTCCTCTTGCTACCCACTGGGATCCTAGATTTCAGCTAAGCGTTTATTATTATTAATTTTTTCTTTTTTAAAATATCTTTGTGGTATGTGCACCTTTGGTTGCTGAAGAAATCTTCTTGACAACATGGTCAGTTTATTGGGTCGTTTTTTTGGGGGGGTGGTTTTTGGGCATTTATTTTCCACTTTTTCCCACACCAGTACCTTGTTTCACATATTTCCTTCCTCCTGTAGGCTAAGTAAACTTGAGTTGGAGATCTCAGTTTCCTCCTATGCTAGGCATTTCTTAGGACAGTGAGCTTAATTAATTAATAGATCCTTAATTTTTTGAACATCTGAGGTACCATACAGTACATGATGAACACTGCAATAATGTATCTAAGTAACTTGGGCAATGTGTTTCCTTTTGAGATATTGTCAGTAATGTCAGACAACAGTCAATGTTATTAAATATTTAGGATTGTGTAATTTTATCTTTTTAATTTTCATTATGTTCCAATTATTTTTATTAATTTTTTTATTATTATTATTATTATTATTATTACAAGATTTTCATTTGAAATTCAAGGAAATTAGAGAAATTGTTCCTAATTATTTCGTTTGTTTGTTTGATCCAATGTTTGCTATTGGTCATCAAGTTAATATTTGAACTATGTGTGAGGGTTGATGTGCATGTCATCATAACATTGACATGACTTGTGTGAGCTGTGCTATGGGGAGGACTGCTTACGGGGTGAAGCCATAGGAAATCTAACTGGCAGAGTAGGGGAAATATTTTGTGACAAATCCTCACAGAATTTTTGATGTACGGTAATTGAATTGATGCATTTCGTCTGTACCGAGAAAAGTTGCTTTGCTGTACCGGTACAGTGAATCCAATAATCCGAGATATTTTATGCTCTGGAATGTTTGGAAGAGATGTCTCTGCTTGAACTGTTACAGTGGTCTGCAACACGCGGCTGGGACTACGAATGTGTCTCTTTGATTTGAAGGAAGAGATGTCTCTGCTTGAACTGTTACAGTGGTTTGCAACACACGGCTGGGACTACGAATGTGTCTCTTTGATTTGAAGGAAGAGATGTCTCTGCTTGAACTGTTACAGTGGTCTGTTGCACCACGCGGCTGGGACTATGAATGTGTCTCTTTGATTTGAAGTAAGAGATGTCTCTGCTTGAACTGTTACAGTGGTCTGCAACACGCGGCTGGGACTACGAATGTGTCTCTTTGATTTGAAGTAAGAGATGTCTCTGCTTGAACTGTTACAGTGGTCTGCACCACGCGGCTGGGACTACGAATGTGTCTCTTTGATTTGAAGGAAGAGATATCTCTGCTTGAACTGTTACAGTGGTCTGCACCACGCGGCTGGGACTATGAATGTGTCTCTTTGATTTGAAGGAAGAGATGAGGCACTGGTTGTTGTTTTTAATTTGTGATGGCATTGTCATTTGACATGCAGCGCTCAAAATATTTTCATAGCAGATATATTAAAATGGCTCCTCACTCAAAAAAAAAAGTGTGCTGACCTCTGAACTGATACTAATCTGTAATCAGTGGGGGTCGAGCTTAATCACTCTTTAAGGCAAGATGGCAATAAGCGCCAACTGTTCGGCTGTGCCCTATAACTCAACTGAAATGTAGGACCAGCTGGCCATCCTAACCTCTCTGCTGTCGAGCTGGGGACACAAAATTAACGCATGCTGTACTGTTTCTGGGACTATCACGCTATGCCGACAGTTTGCGTCCGTCCCTGTAACTGTTTAGCCAGTAGGCTTCAAAGTTGTTTAGTAATGCAGTATTTAATAAGTAAATATAAACCTGATATTGATATACATCACTGCAAATCTTGGTGCAGGATTTAACAGTGGTTAAGTGGCTCATTGTCAAGTGATGGAGCTATCTGTCTAAGATACTTGCTTCAAACTGATTTCACACTTCCTTCTCCCTCAGCCCTCCCCCCAAAACCATCCATTTTGTTTCTTTAAAATGTTAGTTTTTTTTTTTTAAAATTCAATTTCATGTAATGTCATAAAAGGTCATGATTTAATGATTCAATATCAGGTTTATCAGATAAGTTAGTTGTAGTATAATCTCTTTGAATGGTCTGTGTGTCTCAAGGCAACAACAAAAAAAGGTGATGGCAAAGTCAGACACGATGATATGTTGTTATTCCCACTTAATGTCCAAATGAAATGAGTCCAATGAGAACTGCAATAACCGCGTCTGACCGTTGATTGAATCAATCAAAATGTAATGTCATGTTGTTTTCATGTGATCCACCCAGCGTTGTTCAGACTTAACTCAGGCGTGTCTCTTGTGCTCTGCAGCGGCTGATCCGTTGGCTTCATTTTGCTTGGTGCCTCAAGTTTAAGTAAGAGAGCAGGGAGTAGCGCCATGGGGTCTCGAACCTTTGCGGACTGTTCCCGTGTTTCTGGGTTTATGTGTACACTTTCGATGATGTCTTTTAAACATTTCTTCTGTACCCCAGCAAACCGCCTGCCGTGCTTGGGCTCGCCATAAAATCTTCTTTGAGGCGGTCGTCTGACATTCTACCAACATGTCGGTCGTCTGACATTCTACCAACATGTCGCAGCGAATCTATCCAGAGAGAAGCATGCAGCCCTATTCCCGTCAGTTTAGTTCTACCAGTCCAATATATAGCGCGTGACAAGGGGCCACCCACTCAAACAAGATTAACAACTAAACAAGGCGCAAACAATTTATGTACCAATAGTAAATAAAACAAAACATGTGTAATACTAAGAATAAAAGGATCTAAGAAAATAAAAAGAATGGGCACAAGTCCCTTACGAAAAGAAAGATCAGAAAGACGGAAAGAAAGTGCGTAGAAGTGGAAGTATGTGTAAAATTGTAAATTTGATTGATAAATACCTTATGAAGTCAACGAACCAAATTTTTCGATTTTAATCTGTTTCCCATAAAAATGTTCAAGTGTAGCCTACTACTAATTAATACTATTACTCGCATAAAAATACCAGTATATGCAATGTCCAATATCCCTTTGAGTTTGGGGTTAACACTGTTGAAATGTCTCTAAACAGGACAAAGGGCTTGTTTATTATGATAATTTATACAGATGTTCTCTAAAATGGTCTCCAACGCGATGACCCGTCTCCCGTCTTGTGCAAGTCAAACCATCTTTGATTCTGAATAGTTCCAGAGTAAAATGTATCTTATCAACTTAAGGTCATGTGCTATAACAGCTACAGTTGCAGCTTTTGGTGCCTATATGTCAATGTGCTTTAATAGCAAGAAGGTGGCTTCTAACAGGCATCTCCCTGAGGCTCTTGTCATTCCAGTCCCCATGGTGAAAGCGGAGTGTGGGTTTTTTTTGTGTTTTTTTTTTCTTTAAAAAAAAAATGTTTGGTTACGGCCTGTCATAAGGATGGACCGGTTCTTAACACCTAGACCAGGGGTCTCAAACAATCAGGGGGGCCGGAGAAGGGCTCAGCTAAAAAAAATTGAATGGTGGCTCTGTGTGTTTCGAAGTCTAAAAACATGTGATCAAATTCTTCCCGTAGCTTTGCAATGGCATCAGTATAAGTACTAGTGTGCCCGAGTCCAAGAACCATAACACACGTTTGTGCAGAATGCCCTGACAAGCTACTCCCGGTCTTGTCACGTCTTGTTGAGTACAGTCAGTTCCCGTGTAATGACAACAAGACACGCCATAAGTCCATGAGCCATTTGGAATCATTGAGGACAGGAACAACTTTTAGTCCGATTTTAAAATGGTTTTTACCATTATAATAAGCATCCAAATCTATACAAACATTAAAAAAAAAAGAAATTAGTTCACAATATAGGTATGAGAATGGGGGAAACGCGCGGGCCTCATTGACACTCGAGTGTGCTGTCGTGTAGCGGGTCTCAAACATCGTCTTGCGGGGCGAGAGTTTTAGACCCCTGACCTAGACATAGAGCCATATGGTTTGGGGATGAAAAGTACAACTAGACATAGAGCCATATGGTTTGGGGATGAAAAGTACAACTAGACATAGAGCCATATGGTTTGGGGATGAAAAGTACAACTAGACATAGAGCCATATGGTTTGGGGATGAAAAGTACAACTAGACATAGAGCCATGTGGTTTTGGGAATGAAAAGTACAACTAGACATAGAGCCATGTGGTTTTGGGAATGAAAAGTAAAACTAGACATAGAGCCATGTGGTTTGGGGATGAAAAGTACAACTAGACATAGAGCCATGTGGTTTTGTGGATGAAAAGTACAATAAGACGTAGAGCCATATGGTTTTGGGGATAAAAAGTACAACTAGACATAGACCCATGTGGTTTTGTGGATGAAAAGTACAACTAGACATAGAGCCATGTGGTTCTGTGGATAAAAAATACAATTAGACGTAGAGCCATATGGTTTTGGGGATAAAAAGTACAACTAGACATAGAGCCATGTGATTTTGGGGATGAAAAGTACAACTAGACACAGAGCCATGTGGTTTTGGGGATGAAAAGTACAACTAGACACAGAGCCATGTGGTTTTGGGGATGAAAAGTACAACTAGACACAGAGCCATGTGGTTTTGGGGATGAAAAGTACAACTAGACATAGAGCCATGTGGTTTTGGGAATGAAAAGTGCAACTAGACACAGAGCCATGTGGTTTTGGGGATGAAAAGTGCAACTAGACATAGAGCCATGTGGTTTTGGGGATGAAAAGTGCAAGTAGACATAGAGCCATGTGGTTTTGGGGATGAAAAGTAGCGGTAATTTATTTATTTAGGCATTGTTTATATAGCGCTTACCTTAAAGCTCTAAGCGCTTTACAATTATTAAAAACATGTAAACTATGTAAAATAAAAAATGAGACACTAGGATAGTAACTACTATACTATAGAAACAATGAAAATGGCTATAAAACGAGGACACTTTGGCACGTTTTGGCTTATAATGCAGGATCAACCCTTTTGATTTAGACCTAGCGCCATTTCCAGAACGAGTTTCTCTAAACAAATCAAACCTTTAAATCGAGTGACAGCTGCCTCTTAAATTGGCTCATGATATCATCAGTACCGGTACCGTAGTCAAGAACACTTGTTCACAACCGGCAATTACAAATGGTCACTAGAAGAGACCCGTCAATATAGCAGACATGTCATATGTTTCTGACAACATTAATATGGCAGACACAGCGTATGTTTCTAAGAACATCAATATAGCAGACATAGCATATGTTTCTGACAACATTAATATAGCAGACACAGCGTATGTTTCTAAGAACATCAATATAGCAGACATAGCGTATGTTTCTGACAACATCAATATAGCAGACATAGCGTATGTTTCTGACAACATCAATATAAAACAGACATATCATGTTTCTGAACAGTTTGATTTGGGTCGACATCAATGTTCCCTCTAAGGTTCGTTGGTTCGTGTGCAAAATCATACTGTGTGGAAAGTTTTACAGCATCAATTTTTTTGTGTGCAAAATTTTGCAGCCCAAATAAAAACACACACTTACATAGAAATTTGCTGAGCGGATACTCAAAACTGCTGCGCGGCGTCTGTGAGATAGCTGCGCTCCCGCGCAGCATAAAGGGAACATTGGTCCACATATGACATTCTTTTCAGGCTACCGGTATGGTGCGTTATATAACAAGTACCCTTTTCAATAAAATGTAATTAAAATGGGCTTTGGGGGCGTGGGGGGGGGGGTTGTCATTGACCAAGAATTGAACCCAATGTGTTGCAAGCGAGCATTGGTATTACATCAATTCACCAACCAAACTATTTAAAACACATTTTAAGAAGACTTCCTTTAGAAGACGAATTTACATACACTAAAAAGTAGAAAGTCTGTGCAGAAGGGTAGTAAGGCTAAATATGAAGCTAAAGGATTCCAATTAAATGTAACCTATCGGTAGAAGAAGATTTAATATCTTTTTTTTTTTTTTTTTTTTGGTGTTTTTTTTTTATTATTTCCTGCACAAACTTTCTTTGCGTGATGAATTTTTAGAAATTGCAAGAAAACTATTTTATAGTTACTACTGCGTTTAAAGTCATCTTCAAAATAGTGTAGTTTTTTTTAAAGTTTATATATTTATATAAATGTTTCTACTTTTTAGTAGCGGTATGAACTTCCAAATTATCAACATAGGAATTTTTTTAAACAACGAAAGATAGTCGTATGCTGACAAAATCCCGGGAACAGAAAGCTATCACTTTACCCAGGCATCAAAGTAAAAAGTAGAGTTTAACGACGACTTGACATCCTTGGACCAGAGTTTAGTTGCAGAAATACCCTGCCTCAATCTCATCCCAAAATCTCATTTTGTTATTGTTATTGTAAGCGAAGAGGATGGGTTGTTCTTTTTTTGGTCACATTTTCTTATGTCCCCATCACGCACCACCCCAAATCAACCCCCCCCCCCAAACCTCCCATGACCCAGCCTACCAGAGCTGTTACTCGTAACACTATGTCTAAGTTTATCAACCCAGATGCGACCTAACAGGTGAGCACCGTGAAATCAACTGAGCGAGAGTCGCTGGACAAACAAGCAAGATCGAAATGCAAGAAGAAAGAAAGTCATTCTTAATTTTTTAAAATGGACCACTCCTCATTTTAAAATTTATTATCGGAGTGGCTATAGGTACCCGAGTACCTATAGCAGCAATTAGCTATTTGGCCCCGGCTGGTCACGTGAGGGCTTTATAATATTCGGTTGGTCACTTGATGGTTATGAGTTATGACGGATACTTCCTGTCTCCTGTTGATTTGCCATCTTAGAGCTATTCCTATCAATCGAGAAATTTGCCATATTTTGAAGATCTTCATGAACCGGTAGAACAATGTGACGTAAAGCTAAAAGCAAGTAAGAATACGTTTATGTTTATAATTTTATTGTATTTTTTAATTCTATTTTAAATATAGTTCTATAGGGAATCTACCACTTGAGCGTCGGCCAAGAAAAAACCCAGCACCCACGTCTTTTCAATTTTGCTCTAATAAGCCACATTCTTTGTGCACTGTAAAATAGCACTTTTTAAACATCTAATCGATTTTTGAAACCTTATACTTATACAAGAAGACATACCTCATTAACTTCACTTGACTCTATCAAAACAATATTTAATTGATTACAGCATGCAGCATAGACTTAGATGCTGCACAAAACCAACTGCTATTTTAATAAGAACAGAGTACCAAGTAATAGGTACTTGGTTAAAATTTTCAAAATGAATTTATAGCTTTAAGAGCTAGTTGGTTAGATAGGGCCTGAAAAATGCAATTCATTGATACTAAATTTATGTTTGTAGGTCAATTCTAAAGAAAGTTATGATTTTTTCGTGAATTATTGTGGGATAACTCTGTTAATTGAGACATATAGGAAAATATAAAAGTGACTAAAATAAATATTGGGCAGAGAGTTAGGAGCGATGTTAAAAAAGAGCAGTAAATTGAAGTTATTTAATGAAGAAAACCATAACAAACCATATATAATATATATCCGTGATCGTCGTAACATTATCCAAACAGTAGTAGGTTGGAGAACTAGTAAAAAATACCAACTTAATTATAAATGGCTTGCATTAAGTCCATTATTTTTTTAACACTTCAGGTTGCAGCAGGACACAGTCTGGGAGCCTCTGTCCTAGTCAATTACATGCCATAATAAACACATATCTTTACATTTTCTCTTAACACCTAGCAATCATCCTAATCCCCCTTCCAATAATAAATATTAGTATCTTGATCCTTTGAATGCACTTTATATAAAGATAAATCCCGCAAGTGCATGTAAAAAATATCAAAAGACTGTATTGGAATGGCTAGTTTCACTGATTAGGTTAGGGTAAAGTCTTGCACATTCCTAATTTAGTTAAAATTAGATAAAAATTCCTAAAAAATCTAAATTTCCTTCTGACATCACATATTGAGTGCATTTTTGCTGTAAAAGAAATGATTAAAAAATTCAAAAGAGCTATTTAGATGGATTGCTTCTTATATTTAGATTCATCAGTCGCTATAGCATATATTTTTTTGGTTAAAATCATAGTAGTAATAATCAAGAGTTACATCTTGCAGGTTAGAATTATATTACCATTGATCTGTGACAAAAAATTTTATTTAAATTTTTAAAGATCACTACTGTAGTGCAGTTGTAGTTAAAATCTTGCACTGAGCTTGACGTGACCATTTTGAAGGTTTTCTTTTGTTCATTTAACACCACCTCCCTAATTCCAATAGTGTTTGGACTTTAACTAGTTAATAGATTAAATAAACAAAGCTATTCAACTTTCCCTTAGAGAACCAGGAATTTTTTGTCGAAACACCCATGCAAACATGGCTGGTGTAAAAGCAATGATTACACCAAGTGTGTGATTAATTTTTTTGGTACTTTTTATGATGGTAACTTTCAGGTTAAAATTGTTCATAGGATATTGTCTTCATATTAATGCAAGCTTGCGCTCTAATATAATAAAGTTTCTGTCTTCTACTAATTAATGTATTATTTTACTTCCAGGTTAAAGTTGTTGTTTTCACAGAGATCACTTGAAGACCCCCATCACTGCCAGAATTCACAGCTGCTCTTATGATGAATGTGCAGGAGGAATCATGACATGCCAGGACAATGACTGGTCAACATTTTACTTCAGGTAAATCCAGTCCTTTTTATTCTATTTATTTTTCATTACCTATGCCACTAATTTAAAAAAAAAATTTTTGGTTTTATTTTTTTACATTTTAACTTGATGCTTGATTTATCACACTGGGTAATAATCTTGAGGTAACTTGCCATTATTGGGATCTTGGAAATTTATTCCCAATGGATCATAAGCCAACCACAATCTTAGTTTTGGCCAGGAAAACCCTAAAAAGTGTGTAATCTGCTTATTAGTGTACTCTCTCAGTTTTGGCTGGGAAATTATTTTAAAGGTTTTCATCTTAACCTTAAAAATAATTGCTTATTAAAAAGACTTAAAACTATTAAACATTCAGTATTATGTATAACAGCGACTCACTTCACTTTTCTACATATATACACCGTAACCACACTGAACAGAATCAGTCATATGCGCACATACAGACACAATCTTATTGTTTTTTATAATAGAATCAATGTACCTGGAGAAAACCTCCTGTGACCGACTCAAAAGCCCTCTTATACCATTGAAATATTTTTTGTGTAAATAGGCCTTTGAATAGGGATCTACAGTACATGCTGAATTTTGATTTATAGCCATGTCTAGACTTAATTATGTGTTGATCATTCTTAAATATCATCCAAAAATTCAAATTAAATAATTATAATAATAAGTATGCCGCTAAATGGGAGAAATAGAGATAGATAAACAGATCAATTCGTTAATGCTGATCATTAGTAGGGCCCTGGCCTGTTTCACCACATCCTTCCATTCAGACATCATCATCATAGGTGCTACAGCCCATCATAGGGGCCTGGTCTGCTCTACAACATCCTCCCTTTTAAGCTGATCCATGACTTTACACTATGAGCCGTTAACCCCTAGGCTTCTGTCTGTAGATCACTTTTGCTGCTCTACAATCTAATATCCTCTCAAGGTTTCTTGCCCAAAGCAGCCTGCACCTTTAAATTGCAGCAACTACGGATGGTTCCGGTACTGAAAATGTTCATTAGGAAATTGCATCAGCGGGCTGTCAAGCTAGTACATTAGCTCTTTATGCCCTCCCCAAAGCACACACACCCTCACTCCCCAAGCCTGAGTTATCGGGCTGGGTAGCGGAACGTTGGAGATTTCCCTTTGCCAGGACAGCCCCAGCCCGCACTCACTCCATTGACTACCAGTGGAGGTCACCCCAGCACAAGGACATCCGGTAGGCCGGTGACGCTTCTCTCACAGCATCAGGAGTCGGGATGGTGTATTTACATCCTAAAATCTTACTCTGCCCATCCCTGGGAATGCCCGATGCCGTCAGATACAGATTTCTACAGTGGGTTTCTACCTTGAAACTAATTTACGAAGCAGCTGGGACGAAACGGTTGCCTAGGTACAACTACCTTAACTGCTATCTAAATAGAACCATCGGCATGAGTTGCCACTACCCACCTCATGCCTCGTATCCTTAAAGGGCAACATGTAATCATGCTCCCTACCCTGTTTCTGACGCTTTATTTCCAGCTGTAGATTTTCCACAGCTGGTAGCCCTTTAAGTGCTTCCATTTTCGGCAGATACTATGCACACTCTTTGTCTGTCAGCACAGGCTCACGCAATAATGGTGGTTTTGGTCCCAGTCTAGCGCTAGGGGACAGCACCTCTTTAGCCAGCAGCCACTACAAACTTGTCAACCAGAGCCCGAGGGGATATATATACCCATCCATCATTATCTAACACTGGACTGTATATTTTTCGGAGGATTTTCCAGGTATTGATCAGGTAAAGTTGTGTATAGGGACATCGTAGTTTTCCTTGAGAGATTTCTGCTTCCTAGTTTTAGCTCGTGTGGCCGAAATACAAAGAATGGCCTGCTTTTATCCTTTCTTTCATCTCTGTCATTATTTCATATGTCTCTCTCGCTCACTCACTCTCTCTCTCTGGTGTGCTTGTTTACTTTGATTTTGTCACCTGTGCGTCTGATACGTGACTAACACAGACCTGTTTACTCTTACGATTTTGGCGTACAATGTACGATTTTGAGGTGTATACATTATATATGCAGCACGTCTTTGCTCTATAAAGAGAATGTATTGAATGATTATATGATGATATTGTACGATTTTAAGGGTTTGAGGGTAAACAGGTCTGCTAACATACACTTTGTATTCGCTTCATTTACCTTTAGAGGTAACTCTTCTAATTCATGGAATGCTTAAATTATATCAATGCTGCTTCTCCACGGTAAAGCTATGTTGTCTGCATATGCCAGGTACTGCACTGGTTCGGTTTTAAAGTTGGTTGGTGTCCTGATGATTGAGATTCTGATACGTTGTTTGTGATAGTTCATCCTGTGCTCACATGTATGTTTCTCTGGAAGTTGTTTGTGATAGTTCATTTGGTGCGCACATGCATGTTTCTCATAAAGCTTTCTAAAGGGATGTTAAATAGGATACATGCCAGTGAGTGTCCTTGACTCAGTGGCCCTGATTAATATGAAAGTTCCTCAAGTACTCTTCCTGTACTTTGATTCTTTTTTGGAGGTAGCCATCGTCATGTATAAACCAGGTAAGTTTGTTAGAAACTCCAAGTTTCTATAGTTAGAAACTCCAAGTTTCTATAGTGCACTTTGCAGATATTTCCTGTCTAAGCTGTTGTATGGGGATGTTTCTTAGCATTTCTTCTGGAGACATCTGGTGGTTGAAATATATGTGGTGGGTCTATTCTGTCTGAATTCAAATTGATAAGTCACCTAGAATATGTTCAGTAAACCTTTTCAGTTTTCTTGCTATTAATTTGTTGATGATTTTGTAGGTTACATTAATTAGGAAGATTCCTGTGTAATTTGAGCATTCCAGTTTAGATCCTCTCATGTGAATTGAGCGCAGTACTCCTTTTTATTTGGCATTTCTCTTCTTCCTGCCAAATTCTTGATATGAAGCTCTAAATTTGTCTATGCAGTTCGTTTTCACTTAGTTTTATAAGTTCCACAGTGATAAGGTCGGTCCCTGGGGCTTTATTATTTTTCAAGGTAAAGATCACGCTTTTTGTTTCATAGTTGGTTGGCTGTCCAAACGGTACAGTTCTTGTGGTAGTTTGTAATCTTCATTGGCTCCACCATAAAAGCCATATAGCATCCCTTCAAATTAATGTGCCCTTCTAGAACCTTTTCTGTGATCAGTTCCTTATCTATAATGCTGATCACTGATAGGATTCCTAATAAATGCTGCTAGTTGTGCTGTATGCATGAATAAACAAATTCATGTCTTAATTGAAAGCTATTTTATTTTATTAAAAAAATGTGATAATTAAAACATTTTTATCTTCCATTATTATAGTATAGGCTATATTTTAGAATGAAAACCTAAAAACATGTTAAAGTTTAGACTGTAGTGATTTAAAGAAGTTGTTTACCGTTTGTGCTGGTCGTCACTGTCCATCATATACATTTGCCTTTGTAAAACATATAACACGGTATAGCTTAAATTTCTTTTAAAACTTTTTCACAGCACTCCCATGTATTTCCAAAAATCTTGTTTAATCTGGGCCTAGGGGAGG
>CAXITT010000232.1:14499-37814 GCA_964033795.1 Lymnaea stagnalis | reverse complement strand
TGTCACAAAAAGTCACAATTATAATATAAAATAAAATAATTTTCAAACATATGCATGTAATTATCACTTAAAAAATTATTAGTAAGAATTAAATAAAAATAAAAGCTAAGAAAAAAGGTACATTTTTATTTTTTATTTTATATCAGAGATATCGATCAGATTATCTAATCGGTCAACCAGATGATGCATATACATTCTTGAAAACAATTTCTTTCTTTATTAAAACATAAAAATGTTTCACAAACAAAGGATCTGATATATATACTCTGACCCTTTTACCCTTGTTTTGGAAATGTAATTTAAATTTTATTTGTTATTGTCATGTTGCAGGGCACATGTAAAAATGTCAGACTTTAAAGTAACCGGTTCATCGTCAAAGATAAGATAAGATTCTGTTATTGATCCAAACAAATGGAAATGTTTTATGATTGCATTGTACAATTTCAGCACATATAAAAAACAATTTGACGCAAGACATTTGTAATAAATTTTTCACTAGCAGTGAGTTCTCTTAGCCATATCAGGGATTTATTAGTTCTTATTAAGATTCTTGAATTAAGGGGGAGCACGCTGGTAAATTCATACAGATTAGGGAACAAAAGAATTGTTGTATTTTTCAGTCCTTGCCGTGATGGAAAGAATTTGTACCAAGCGGACCAATCCTAAGTATCTGTGATGAAGAGGGTGGGTTGTATCATCCAAAATGTGTTTAATTTTACAATAACATCTTTCTTCAAATAGTTCTTCCAGTGAAAGATGTTTAGTTTGTGTTATGTTCCTAGCTTTCTTGATAAGTTGGTTTATGTGGTGTTTAATATCAGACGTTGAATTCCCACACCAGCAGATAATACTGAAATTGAGCAGGCTTCCAATTGTTGAACTGTAGAATAAGTTTACGCCGAAATTGTACAGTTTTTTTGAGGCAGGTGAGTCTTTCTGAATTTCTTATACAGCATTTGTCCGTGCTCCTGCCATGTTATGCTTATTATTAATGATGACACCTAAGTACTTGTATGCATCTACTTTCTCTCCACTTTGATTTTTTATGTCGAGATCCGTAATCTGGTGTTCCTCCCTCTTGAAATCAACAACCTTTCCTTTGTTTTTGAGACATTCAGCGGGAGAAAATTTTCATCGTACCAATTGATAAAGCTTGTTACTAAGTTGCGGTATACGTCTTCTCCTTCAGATATTAAGCCAATGATGGTGGCATTATCAGCAAATTTTAAGATTGGAACGGCGTCACTTGAGCTTTGAATAATATTGGTATATATTGTATACAGTACAGGGGAGAGAATGCAGCCTAAATGTCATAATGTCCTTGTTTCCAAAAGTGTTCATTAATTGCTACATTTTCATGATGCTGATACAGTTCTTTTTATTTTGCATTAAGGAACTTAAGAGTCTCCCAATTTTGCACAGCTTGTCTCCTTTATTTTCAGTATCGGAAAATTTTTGGAAACTCAGTATGGCCATGAATCTGTCCTTAGTCATATTTCATCAAATAAGGATTCCCTGGACCAGTCTTGTAAAATAAGTACTTAAATAAGTACTGCATTCTTAATAAATCCTCTTAGTTGATAAAACTCTTCAATGAAGTTATACCAATTTTATAAACAGAAAGTTTCTTTGGTTCATTGTCCTGCATATTGCGTACTAACAAATATATGCAACCCAATTTGCAGTAAATTAGAGTTTGAGAAAGTCTATTTGCTTTTGAAATCTCCTTATATCTCTCTTGTTTAAATATTCATTAGTAAGCAGCATGCTTTTTATGTCTGGTCTAAATGCACAAATCCACTTTGAGTCCCACAGTCATTGTCATCATAATCATACTCATCGACATCTGCCCATCATAGATGCTGTCAAAAATATTTAAATTTAATTAATTTAGCTCAAACACAAAATTTACAATCTAAATAAAAAGACATCAAAATAGAAAACAATCTGCCTCAATTACTTTTAATTCAAGTTTTCATTGAAAAAGGAACTCAGCTGATTGTCTACAAAATAATAGCCATGGATACAGCATTGTTTACATTTGACATTGGGCTAACTGAATAATAATAATATAACAATAATTTTATAAATACAAATTAGTTTAAGTTAAAACAAATAAATAATGCATTCTATTTTGTATAATCATTTACGAATTTTATACTACCATGAAGAAAGCTAATAATAGGGCTAAGAAGTAGATATCACAGTATTAGTTGAGTAGAAATGAAAAATCTTAACAAAACTTATTTACTGTTATTATGAAAAGGGTTTGGAAATGTTGGGGGGGGGGGGGGCATTTAATTAATGTTAGATGGGACACTTTTTCAAGGTCACTACACTTTACTGAGACCTTAGCATGCCTCAAATTTGAAATACCCGATACTTTTTTAATGCTTTTTCTATAAGGGAATATGGGAGGTGGTGATATGAAACCTTTTTGGGTGTTCAGATGGGGAGTGGGGCAAAAATGGTTGTGAAGAACTGCTGTAAGTGGTGGGGGATGTACAATATCTTAACAATAATTATAATCATTGGTCAAAACTAACAGCCCTCCTTAGCTTAAAATTTAACCTTATTTGAATAAGTTTGAGAACCACTGTGCTAGTGTGTTAAATGTGAAGTAAATTTTGATGGGTAAAAAGAGTTTGAAATGATACTAATCAGAGGCGTAGCGAGGATGTTTGGAGGATGTTTGGCGCCCGGGGACAAGGTTCATTTTAAAGCGTCCCCTTTTCTTTTTTCAACTCTCAAACCCGTTATTTTTATCAATAAAATAATATCAAAGCAAATTTTGGCGCCCCGGGACCTTCGCTACCCCTCTGATACTAATACACATTTATTAAGCATTCCTTCATCATGAGCTGTATTCATTCTTCAACAGGAATGAATGGTCAAGAGCAATTACAAGACGAATAGTCAAGAGAAACCACACCTCAACAAGACATGTTCTAATGATCTTCCATCTCATAGAAATCAGTCCCTTAATTACAACTTTGGACAATAAGGTATGTGAAATTTTACTATGAAATGAATGAGCGTGATAAGTTGGCCACCTGGGTATAGCAAATAGTAAATGTATAGGAAATGTTCAACATCAATACAGCAAAATATTTGGAAAAAAATACCTTTAGCAGCATAACAATCGGTTGACTATACTACTTAACCCTTTCGCCCTTAGGCCAATGCTGTGCCACAAACAGTCTTTCCTTGAGAAAAGGGGCATAACTCCGTAAAATTTCCAACATACAATTTTTAAAAATTCACCCAAAAAAAAAACAACTATTAAAATTAAAGCAATTAAAATCAAACTTTGGAAATTAAATGAAATATGGACAAGGTTTAATATTACATAAAATTTCTGATAAAAAAGACTAAAAAAAACAATGAAAGAAATGTTTAATTTTGACTAGAAGTGCTGGCAACAGAAGTTGGCATCAAGTTTGCGTGGAATTTTGAGAAACATTCTCCTTTACACAGTCTAACTTGGCACAAATTGCACCCATAAACAGTGTCATGTGCCCTCTTTCTTTTCCCAAACTGTTTATTGATTGAGCAAAAGTGGCAAGCACGTTTGTTCCCAACCATCCGTATCAGCCGGTGCTCAAGCAAATCAGCAGTTCCTACTCCTTGAGAAGCTGGCTGACTTGTTGGTTTTCTCTTCCGGCTGTTGCCTTTCAGCAAAGATGAGCTAAGCTCAAGCGAAAATCCTTATGTGACAGCATGTTTTTTTTTGGATGTGGTCTGTGAGAATTGGAGTAAAGGATCCAACTATTGACGATCGCAATCTGAAGGAGAAATCGAAATATGTATCTCCACCACTTCACAGATTTTCTTCCTACTGGATAGTATGAACACAATTGATCCAATTTGTCCACACCCCCCATGGATTTGTTGTACACATCCACAACAGTAGGAATTTTCACTTCATACCGACCTCTTGGGGCACGATGTGAAACTGTGGACGTCCCTGGAGCGGTGTTAGTGCTTAGCAGCGTAACACATCTTTTGTCCTTCCAGACTGTGGCCACAAATATCTGAGATGCAGGATTCATTTTCATTGTTACAAATTGAACATAATTTAAGCATTAATCACAAAAAACAATATATTAATTTCTGATTACAAATAAATGAAATTTTGTCTATAAGCATGGTGTAGCATGGGTAACAGTCTTATTTAAACTACTTTGCTACATTTTGCGACAGTATGCTAAAAGCCAACATCAGTGCCAAGGTTTAGATTATTTCTTTCTTTCTTACCTGATCAGAAATGCTCAGAACAGTCTTTGCACGAGCACAACGAAGATGATCTTCCACAACAAGTCTTACTTCTATCTTTAGGCTTGATTACCAACACGGTGGAAAACCCTATTTCACGAAGATATGTTGTTGGAAAGGAAGAGGAAAGCGCAACTCTCAGACAGAAAAGGGTATGACTGCAAACACTTGATCCAGAATTTTGTAACTGGCATTGTAGAGAAATCATTTCTCGCTGTATCGCTGTCAATAAGTTCAATGAACTCCTCTTGTGTTGACTCAGGAAAATCTTCAACTTTGACTGTGAATGGACTTCTGGCAAGTGCAAATGTGGTGTGAGGTAGATTTGGAAAGTACGATGAAATTTCGTCAGTAAGCATGTGCAAGTGTTCCTTCACAGAATTTATCATTGTAATCCCTTTGTCTGGTTCAATGTCATGAAACAAGATGATATGGGCAACGTAAACATTTTATTTTCATCCAATTTTTTGGCCAAATCTGAAATTAAAATTTAAATGATTGCATCTTTTTATGGAAATTTTAGGATGTTGCATTTGGTCCTTGCAATGATAAATTTAACTCATTTAAGATGGCGAAGATGTCAGCCAAGTAAGCTATTTTCTGCAGTTCACTTTTATCACTAAAAAGAGCTTCGAACTGTGGTCTTGCTTTCTGGTTTAAAAAAGTTTTGAGTTCATCATGAAGCTCAAAAACACATTTTTAAGCTGTTTCAACAACCATCTCATTTCGGTGTGAAATAGCAGAGCATTGTTCGACGCATCAACTCGTTGCACAGTCAAATGTTTAAAGTGCTCGCCTTTATAAAATTGACAGAACTTACGACACTTTTCGTTACTTCTTTTAACTCTTGTGACAGCATCTTCATAGCTAATATTTGCAGATTAATCGATCAGTAAGTCCCAATGACTTTTTGTGACTCATTCAGTATTAGACGTTGAATCCATATCGACATCCTAGCATAGCTGGAGCACCATCTTTGCAAACAACCCAAACCTTTTCCAAGAGATATGATCTTTCAGAAATAAACCAACTCTGTCAAATACATCACGTGCAGAAAAGAACTCCTCTTAAAGTCACCATCATTAATATACCTCATATAAACTAGTAACTGTGAACAGTAATGTCTGTAGATTCATCAAGCTGGATACTAAATATTGGAAGTGGAGGAGATTTAATTTCCTGGATTACCTGATCAAGAATCTCAACAGACATGTCATCTGTTTTTCTACGGACAGTGTCGTTAGTTACGGAAATTGCACTCAGCTTCAAAACAAATTCGTCTCCAATCATAATGAAAATTTCTGACATTTCTGGTTTTTTAGCAGGACCGAATCAATCGGTTTCTAAGACCATCAGCATCGAAAATGTGTGTTTTCCAATGGTCTTAGGTGACCCCTATGAAAGGGTTGCGCAAGGGAAGGGAGGTCAGGACCCACATGTTGAGAACCACTTTTTAGTGGATAACCTTTTAATTATATCTGAAAAATTTCATGACAGTCACCATGATCACCGTAGCCTGCTAGTATTATTAACTAACGATGTAACAGTCATTTTTATGGTCTTGTCCCATCCATCCCTGTAACTCTGGCAATCCCTAAACTTCATTCCACTCAGAACTGATGCTTATATTTCCATGCTTGGATTCCCAACTGCAGTAGATCTGAGAATGAAAGATTGTGCTATTTGCGAGGTAAAATGCTTAATCTAACATTTATTAACGTTCATGCTCCCATCAAAGGTATGGAAGGATGGGGAAAAGAATCCTTTTATGAGACACTGGAAAAGATCTACAAAGAGGCACCGCGACATGATATTAAAATAGTGAGTGACGACTTCAATGCCAACTATTGGCAAGGTAAAGTCTGCATAAAGAATTCAATGACAATGGGATCCGACTCATAGACTTTGCTTCAATAAAACAAATGTCAATTAGCAGCACCAAGTTTCCACTCAAAAAATATACATACATAAAGTTACTTGGAACTCACCAGATTGAATTACCCACGTTTTAATCATCGTTTTAAGGATCAGACTAGACATACTAGATGTAAGAAGCTATCAAGGAGCAGATGCAGACTCTGACCATTTACCTGTAAGGGTTAAATATAAGCAGAGAATAAGCATTTTTCACAAAGGTCAAAATCAAAGAGAAAAGTGATTACCAAAAACTTTCCAAAAATGATGTAACAAGTAGAAGGATCACAGGAGGAAACTGGGAAAACAACATAAATGAACAGTGGGATCGGGTTAAAAAAATGCTGTGAAAACATCAGAAAATCAGAAAAAGTAGGAGGATTGCAGCTATCAAACAATAGAGTAGGCTGATTTGGTCATGAATGTAGACAGACTGTTGAAGAAAGAAACAAAGCCAGAGGAAAGTCATAGAAATGTGTAGGAAGAAAAAGAGGACTTGGGGGGAAAAAAGATAAATGAAAATGAAGACTTATCAAGGGAGGGAAACATCACAGCAATGTACATAAAGATAAAAGATGAAAAGCTTGGATACCAAGCCAGACCACAAATGTGTGAGAGCCAGAATGGAAATTTTGAGGACATAATAAGTGCAGACAATAGACAAGATGAATATTATCAACCACCAAATGGAGGACCAGACCCTTAAATAAACTAGTCAACTCTAGAAGAAACATCACAAAGCCCCTGGAGAAGATCTCATCACAGAACTTATAACTAAAATTTGTCAAGAAGAGAAAATTCCAACAGAATGGCAAAAAGCACTAATAACCCCTATACACAAGAAACCTTCCAAACTTCATTGCACAAACTACAGAGGAATCTCCCTATTAAATGTTACATAAAAAATACTGACAAAAGTAGTTGCCAAAAGGCTACAGCCTTTCACTGAAGAAATACTAGGTGACTTCCAATGTGGATTCAGACAAAACAGATCAACGACTGATCAGATGCCTATTAGAGAAATGTTACAAACATAATATCCCAGTACATCAACTCTTTTGGCATATGACAGCATCAAAACCAGGTTGACATGGCTACTCTCGACTTCTCAAAGGCCTTCGACACTGTTCCACACAGCCTTCTTCTATATAAGCTCCACCACTACGGTATTACCGGCAACCTTCACTGCTGGCTCTCAACATTCCTAACACAACGTACCATGGAAGTAGTGGTAGACGGTGTCCAATCAGGGAAAGCTGACTCAGGAGTTCCACAAGACACAGTGCTGGGCCCCCTTCTCTTCCTCTGTCACATAAACATCTCAAGTGAGGCCGTTTGCAGATGACTGTCTTGTCTACAGAGAGATAAACGGCTACGATGACCACAACCACCTCCAAACAGATTTGAAGTGCCTTATGAATTGAGCGGACGATTGGGGCATGAAATTTAATGAAACCAAATGCCACACAATGACCACCTCAAGAAGAAAAAAAAATCAACCTATATGTACTCGCTAAACGAGACAATTCTCCAACAAGCATCAAATAACCTAAAATGGTCACCCCATATAAACAAAAATTTTTTAAAAAGCCAACTCGACCCTAGGTTTCATCCGAAGAAATCTGCGCCACGGCCCAACTTCCTGCAAACGAAATGCATATTACTCACTCGTCCATCCACTACTAGAATATGGAGCGAATTCAACGTATCGCGGTGCATTTTATCGCTCGAGACTACAAATCGTTCACTTCTGGCTTCGTCACTGGCTTCTTAAAAAGATTTGACATAACCCCCCCACCCAAGAGGGACTCTGCCTGATATTCTTATATAAAGTGGTCATGGGACTGGTTCCGATCATCCCAGCAGGCACGTATCTCACCCCACAGAAGCCGGGTAGACTGATCAGAGCAAAACGCTCACTTAACACTGACAATCCCATAAACAATTACACCCGAAACATTAGCAAATGCTTCAAAGTGCCTCAGTGCACAACGCACAACAGTGCAGTATAAACAATCTTTCTTCCCACGCACAGTAATAGCGACATCGGTCGAAAGCTACATCAAGGCTGCCCTGACATCAGCTAGGAGCTGTTAGAATAGCAACATCATACCCCCAACCGTTGCACAGATGCCAGTACATGGATGCAGCAATGAACACAACCAGAAGCAGAAAAGAAAATATCTTTATAAGACTGATACATAAAATAACTGAAAAAACGTTTGCTTACGAGGTTCAGGGAGAATATTCAAAGGAATTTCAGATTAGACGAGGCCTAAGCAAGGAGACTCACTGTCATACATGCTATTTAATCTAAAATTGGATAGAGTTATAAAAGTGGTTCTCAACTTTCCTAATGCTACAACTCTTTAATACTGTTCCTCATGTTGTGGTGACCCCCCTACTACAAAATTATTGTCGTTGCTACTTCATAACTGTAGAGTAGTTGTGTTTTCTGATAGTCTTAGGTAACCCCTGGGAAAGAGTCAATCGACTCCCAAATGGGTTGAGAAGCGCTCTTTACAATCAACACCTTCAATATCTTGCATATGCTGATGACTTTGTCAGCACTGTAAGGGAAAAGTAGGAAAGATATATCAAAAGCCTTTATTGAATTAGAAGACTTTATAAAATGGATTAGCTATCGAATTTCTAGTTTAAAAATTAACTGAAATAAAATTAAAGCATTCAAGTTCACTCTCGCGATGATAATGCTTGGAGCATAAAATCACTATAAGCAGGGTGGAAGTCATTCAAATTAAAAAAAAAACTTTTTTGAAAAAGTAAATCAATTCAAATACCTAAGAACTTTAAGAAATGAAAGAAATGAATTACTAACAGAAATAAAAGAAAGAATATCGGCAGGAAATAGGGTATACTTCAGTCGTTAGAAAATTTTCAAAAGTAAAAAGTTATGAGCAAGTGAAACTTGGACCCTAACAAAACCGACAGTAAACCTATTAAACTGATGGTAGAGAAAAGTTCCCAAGAAAGACAAAGTTGACCTGATATTACCACTGCACATGTTAATGAAGTAATCCAAATGTATTTATATTCTATTTTTGGTTATTTTAGGAGAGTTAAAAAGTTGTGCATGACTGATAAAATTATCTGATTGAATTACCATCTTTTTTTATGCAAAGGGATCATTGGTGATCCTGTGATTGTAGATATGTATCAGACTTTGAAAGTAGTATTAGAAATAAGTTTAGCGTATTACAAGCAGGTGACCAAGGAAGTGAAGTTCAGTTGAACCCATAAACTGTCATTGGTGAGGGATATTATCAGTAAAGTCACTGAAGGAAATTTAAAAGCTTGTGATTTGCCAATTTAAATGAACTTCTCATTTAATTATTCTAAATTATGTAACTAGAGCTCAATCAAAATATTTATTTTAATTTCGCTGTATTTAACTACGTAACAAAAATAAGAGATGTAACGATAAATGTGATTAAACATATGCTTGAATTTATTTGTATCATATTATAATTGACTTGATTTACGTAAAATAATTGAAAATGCCTATCATAGATTTAAACCAATTCGTTCTTTTAGCTTTAAGTATGGTAGCAATTAATGAAATGAGTAAAACAGAGTAGGGTTAAACCTGAAAAAAGGTATAAAAACAAGAAATAGCACTTAGCTGGTAAGTAGTGTTTACTGTACTACTTCTTATTTTTATACCATTTTTTCTGTTGTACTAAGCTGACTGCAGTCTATCCCCTAACAATTAATGATTTATCCATTTGGAAAAGATGGATAAAGAGAGGTTATCTTACCGATAGCAAATTCTTATTTGATAAATATTTCTTTTATTTTCAGATGGAGTTCAAGAATTGGAGACAAAAACTTTGAGGGAAGACTGATATCTTCTTCAGTTGGCGCCGAACAATTCAAGGAGTACGAAGAAAAGTCAAAATCTCCCATTGCTTTAATAAATAGATGGTGCTTATTATTGAATGTGAGGGAAAGAGAAGATATGTACATTGCTTCAATAAATAGACGGTGATTAAATTGTATGTGAGAGAAGAAAATATTTAATGATTAAAATAAAAGAAAGAAAAATATTTGAAGTTGTTAAAAATTTATTTAATTAAAAAAAAGAAAATGAAAACATGAATGCTCTTTATTTTAGGGGGAGAAAAATAAAAATTCTCCCCGCGAGACTATCTCCTAAGAGATGAAAACATGAATACTCCTGGTGATATACAGTGAGTTATCTTTACAAAAGAAACATGTTAAAATTGATGGTGACTTGTTTGGTAACTTAAGGACTTGGTGAAATCCAAGCTACCTAAAAAATAGAGATGAAAACATGAATACTCCTGGTGATATACAGTGAGTTATCTTTACAAAAGAAACATGTTAAAATTGATGGTGACTTGTTTGGTAACTTAAGGACTTGGTGAAATCCAAGCTACCTAAAAAAAAATGTAGGCACCTTATTCCACCAAGCCCTCTAATTACACATGTTACAGGCAAAGTGTGAAATCCAGGCATTCTATAAGATCTACTTCAATTTAAATGTTTATTTGTTTATAAAAAGTCCAGGCACTAAAGCATAGACAATGCTGCTGGATATCTCAACAGTCAATCTATAGAATGCCTGGATTTCATACTTTTCCTGTAAAATACAAATCAATCCATTATTTATGAACATTTGCTATTTGTCTAAAACCACCTTAATCTTAAGATCTCGCAAAAAAAATATTTACAATGAATTCACATGGATGGTGTTTAGTTTTTGTACAAAAGACATTTGTATGTTTATCACATGGGGGACTTTGAAATCATAATTCTGCATTGCCCCTGTTATTATTTTATTGCTTGTCGCCAAATAATTAAACAGTATTTGTGCACAATTGGAGTCTCATCATTTGATGACCAGCAATATACAATATCACACACCCTTAACTGATTCTAGACAACATATTTACAATGGTATTTGTTCAAAGTCTTAAAGTATGTTCACACTACCAAATAGTTACTAGGATTCTTGCCTTTTAAACATGATTTTTTGAGCACTGAACAAAATATGATGGGACTGTTTATGTGACTTGCCAGCAGAAACTTGCCAACTTTGTAGTCACAGAAAGTTGAGAATCCATGTAACAAATCTGCAGTGTGAATGTACCTTTAAAACTACACCATCTAACACCGGGAACATTTGATGACCCGTCTGTATACATCCTTTACTAATACTAGACAACATAGATCTACAAAGTCTTATGCCTACAACAGACCTGTTTACCCTCAAACTCTTAAAATCACACACTTATCATCACAAAATTGTTAAATACCTTATATTTATAGTAAAAAAAATAAAAATACAGTCTATATAATGTTTACACCTTAAAATCATACATAGTAAACAGGCCTGCTACAAAATCAAATTTCAAATACATGAAAGTGAGATTCAAATTTAAGGAAACAAATATAATTTTCAATAAAATCTTTAAAAAATCATGAAAAAATTAAGATATTGGTTCACATTTATTTAACATCTTGAAGATGTTGGCACTTTATTCAGTTAAGTAAAACCATCCATACAATAACTATCAACAATAAAAATAATAGTTCAAGTTGTTGGCACTCTTGGTGGTCAAATGTTTATGTTGTTTGCACCGCTGGTGGTCAAATGTTCATGTTGTTGGCACCGCTGGTGGTCAAATGTTCAGGAAGGAAACACTATCTGTTGTCCAATGTTGAAATTTTGGATGTCAAGGAGTCTTAACTTAATAAAAGATCAAGACTTACCTATTCAGGAGTGTCTCTGTTAGTGTTACAGAGAAAAGGAATCTTTGTGGTACCCAATCATTGATGTATCTCAGTTGTATCCAATCATGGATGTATCTCAGTTGTACCCAATCATGAATGTATCTCAGTTGTATCCAAACATGCATATATCTCTGTTGTACCCAACATGGATGCATTATCTCAGTGTTACACAATCATGGATGTATCTCAGTTGTACGGAAACCAATCATGGATGCAGTATCTCAGTGTTACACAATCAGATGAATCTCAGCTGTACCAAATCATGGATGTATATCAATTGTACCCCAATCATGGATGTTTATCATTTTTACCCCAATGATGGATTTAGTATCTCAGTGTTAGCCAGTCATGGATGTATATCAATTGTACTCCAATCATGGATGTAGTATCTCAGTGGTAGCCAATTACGGATGTATCATCTTAGTCACACTTAGTGGTACACCATCATGAATGCATCTCAGTCTCAGTTGTATGGTACCAAATAATGGTTGTAGTGCCTCAGTTGTACCCAATCATGGATGAAGTATCTCAGTGTTACACAATCAAAGATGAATCTTAGGTGTACCCAATTATGGATGTAGTATCTCATTTGTACCCAATTGTGGATGCATCTCATTTCTGATGAACAAAATTAAAATTGAGAATAATATCAAAAATATTTTACTATCTATATTTTTTAAGTTTCCAATATATTATGGCATATTTTTGTCTTTATTTCTCACTCTTTCAAACTGAGTATCATTTGGGAGCAAAAAAAAAAACTTACTAAATCTCATGTAAAATAAAACTAACTAAAAACTGGAAATACATATAGATATTCAGTACCTGGGTCAATGAACCATGAAATCAAGAGAAATTGTTTTCTATCAGATCACATCTTGGAGGAAATCATCCAATTATTGTGTTGATAGAAACAAGGAAATCATCATCCAATGTTTTGATAGAAACAGGGAAATCATCCAGTGTGTTGAAAGAAATGAGGACATCACCCAATGTGTTGACAGAAACCATCTGTAAATAGAGAAATTATAAACATGCTTGTCTAGTTTTATATTGTGTATTCTGTATTTTTGAAAGGGTCAGATTATAGGCTAACGAGACGTAAGCCCATGACCTCAATAATCTCTTGGGCAACCAAATTTTGAAGCTTTGTTTTATAGATTCCAGGGCTTACTAAACAAAACAAAAAACTTCAAAAATTAATGATAAAGGATTTATTTTACAGCCCGCTTGCTGTCCTCCAGGAGACCACCTTGAAGCTAAATGTCTGTTTTTTATTATAGATTTTATTTATTGTACTTTCTTTACTGAAGGAGTATTTTTGTCAACACGTTTTGTTTTTTGTTGCATCCTTTTATTCAGATTTTTGCATACTTGGTTTAGCTCATTTCCTTATACCGGTACCGGTATTAAATATTTACATTCTGATGTTAATGAAGAAGGCATTTTGACCTATATTTCCATATATTTTTATATACTAAGTCCTAAGTTTTGTTTATCTTATGTAAATCAAGTCAGATATATTTGAGATGGCAAGGTATAAAGCTAGTCCTATGAAATCATTTCTCCATCACAAAAATGGTCAATGTTTCTAAAACTAATAAGTTCAGTGTCTTGCATTTTCCCATGACTACTGTACCTCTCCACTAGTCTCCACGTACCCAAAAAATATTTCTCATCATTACCGGAGCTCTCAATGTACGGTACCGGTACCCAAAAGAATATTTCTCATGATTACTGTACCTCTCAATGTACCCAAAACAATATTTATCATGACTACTGTACCTCTCAATGTACCTTAAACAGTATTTCCCACTTAACTTATTCCCCTATTTATGTTTGATTTAAAAACTTTAGTAGCAATTTTTTATATATTTTTAATGATTTATGTTATTATTTATAATTGTCTATAACTTTTTAATTCTTCGGTGACATTAGTATTACAAATTGTATATGTTAGTAAGACTGTTAGTAAGAAAATCCTTTCAACTGCCTTTGAAATTTTTAAAGTGAAGTACTGAAGAACAAATTTAATATTCTCATAAAATTAAGATTGTGATCTCTAGGCCTACTATTTTTCGACAGTAATTGTTGTTAACACTTTAGTATTAAGTCAAGAATCTATTCAACCCAGTCATGCAGACTAGCTTTTTTGAGTGGCAATGTATCAAGTAATTATTCATTTAATAACTACAATGAACTTAATGTTAATAAGTTAGAATAGACTAAATTAAATTAAATTAGTTGTTAGGACTACAAGTAGTTGGTCTTTTACCGCCATATTTTGAGTCTACTAATTTTTGTCTTGTACTAGTTACTTGTGATAATTTAATAATTACTATTACCAGTGGTTTGGTAATTGGTATTATTTCTCCTCAAAATTTTCTAACGCAAATCAAACTAAACAAAAATTGCATTTAAGATAAACTAAAATGGTGAAATATCATTTAACACTTTCCCAAATAACATATAGTTAGTATACCCTGTCCCTAGTGACTGGGTATAGCACAACCTCACACTTATAATAATGGGAAAAAGTGTTTCTGGTAATTCCTGGCAACTGGATGGGTTACCCCCCATAGTCTTATATCACAGTAAATGGCTCTCTTTATGTTATTTTTCTTTTTTAATATGTGGCATGATTTAATTGACCTGAAACCGAACTCCCTTCATAGATCGCGTATTATCTCCCACTGAAGCAATTTTTCAGAATATTAATGATAAAATGACACAAACAATAGTTGACTGCACCAACAGGGAAGGTGAGAAAAAGCCTACTACACACTGGCGGTCTTAATCTGAACAGCATTTCAGTGGAATTTTTATTTAGCCATGTTAATGGAAATCCTCTTTTTAGGGCAGCATTTTCAATGAAGAGATTCAGCAAACTTCTGATTCATATTTGCTTTGATAACAAGGATGTTTGATCAATCCTTTCTGGCTTGTGACATCTTTGATCCCATAGGAGATGTATGAGAAGCATTTCTGAGTAATTTCGTGAGGTATTATGCTCCTGGAGAGAACATCACAGTAGGTGGACAACTGGTTGGTTTCAGAGGTCAGTGCTGATTTATTAATTCAATGTATGATATATGCCAAGCAAGCCCGAAAATATGGAATAAAACTCTTCTTACCCTGTGAATCGTCTTCGAACTATCCTCTGAAGTTATATATCTCATATCTCATATCTCTTCAAATTCAAATAAAATGTAAGTGCCCTGCCAGCAAAGAGAAATATTGGAATATCCCCAAAGATTGTGATTTCTCTCACAAGGAACTTCATTGGAAGTAGCCAAAATTTCAGAACAGCCTATTATTTCATTCCCCTACAACTTGCAAAACCAATGTCAGAGAACAGACTCACCCTATAGTTGGAACAGTGAAATGGAGCAAGATGTTCCTACCCAATAATAATGTCTGCTCCTCAAAAAATCAGCGTTTTTGTTCAGACAGGAAACAACCTTGTAAAAAACCAGAGCTCAAGGCAGAAAATTGTATTGCTCCTGAACACAATACACAATCGTCCAGATATAGAAAGTGAAACTGAATGCAAGAAACCAGAGATAACAACAAAATCAAAGGAGGCATATATGCCATGGACCAAATGGCGAAGGTGTTCTCTGTGAATACAAAAAAGTAAAAGATGGCCTTTGGTTGTGTTTTTCAACATTGTTGACTTGGCATCCACTGCAGCCAATTACAGACAGCCAATATTGACATTGCACACAAAACATCCCCAGTGTTTTGAAATCTTTACAAACACTTCAAATAGCTGCCCAAACCACTTCAACTCAACAAGTTTTTTAAGACATATTTATATTTGCAAAGACCATTCTGTTCTTTTATGTATAAACTGTGCAAGCTGAGGTGCAAAGCCCTTTTTTCCATGTGTACATGTGACAATTCTGCTTTGTAATAGTATGATATGTTGAATACATGTTAATGTTATTATTGTTAGTACCAGTACCCAAATGGATTCAGAATACAGTGGAACCTCTCATAACAAGTCATTCGCATAACGAGCAAAAAAAATGTTAAGAATTTGCTCCCTTAACGAGCGACATATCACATAACGATTTACGCAAAAAAGGGAAGTCCCTTTTTCCCGACATTCATTTGTGAGCCGGGACTTCCGCGCCGATGCATTAGTCTGTGTTTAGCACTCGGTCTATTAGCGTATTGTTTTCGTGTGTGATCACCAGTTTTTACAAATTTTGTATTCAGACAGTATTCAAAATTTTTTATGTGCAAACTGTAATAACCTGTGCTAAAATGTCTTCGAAGAAAAAACCACAAGAAGACAATCATAAGAGAGAAAAAAATAACTGTTGAAATGAAACGTAAAATCATCGTAAAGCGAGAGCAAGGTGTGGGCGTGGCTAATCTAGCGCGCACATACAATCGGTCAACATCAATGATCTGCACTATTTTCAAGAACAACAACAAAATTAAGGAGATGGATGCTTCAAAGGGGGTGTCAAGAGTGTCTTTGAAACGGTTACGTATTCTTGATAATGTTGAGAGGTTGCTTCTAATATGGATAAACGAGAAGCGAAAACTTATTTTCGCCCGATACAATTTTCTAAATTGTATTCCAAGTTGTTACACTTCTTAAAAATTCATAAGTAATTTTATTTGAAAAAATGTTAATAACATTTTTTGAAAAATGAGTAATTTTTCAGCATGGAACGCATTATCGTATTTTTCATTGGTTTGTATGGGAAAAATTGTTTCGTTTAACGAGTGTTTCACTTAACGAGTAAGATTCTGGAAGAATTATGCTCGTTATGAGACTTTCCACTGTATTTATTTAATGTCAAAAATTAAAATTAATTTTATGGATTACACAGACTCAAATAATCAATAAATAACAACCAAACAATAATGTTCATAAGCCAGTTTAGACGTTTTTTTCCTTCTATTAAATTATGCTTGGGACTGTACAAAAAAAGATTACGCCCCCAAAAATTAGTCACTTTCGCATGCTTTATATTATATACTTTATATAATTGCAACCACCAAGGCCAAGGTGCTAATTCCAACTACCTCGTGGATGAGGGCAAGTATGAGAAAGGTTATTAAAAATGAGACTGGAGATACCAGCAATCACAGTCTGTCTCCGGTGTATTACACCCAGTTGCGATGGAAAGGGTTTGAATAGATATATATTTACATTGACATTCTTTAAAGGCTGCGACTCTTCGTACCCGGGTACCAGGAGTGAGAGATTGGGATACGATTGTAAATTTACTTCTTCAGTTTAACTAAAATAAACTACCACAAATGACATCCGAATAGCGTGAGTCTAATGGTACCCGGGTGCGAATGGCAATGCTGCATGTCTGGGTCCATTTTGACTCAGCAGTGCTATTAGGACGTCATTTTTAGTGGTAGTTTATTGCAGTTAAACTGAAGAATTAAGTTTACAAACATATAGTCCATTCAATACCTCCTTTTGTCTTACAAACCCAACAATAAAATGTTTAATAATTTTTTAATCCAAACCTTTCACTTCTGGTACCAGGGTACGATTAGGACGTCATTTTTAGTGGTAGTTTATTGCAGTTAAACTGAAGAATTAACTTTACAAACATATAGTTATAGTCCATTCAATACCTCCTTTTGTCTTACAAACCCAACAATAAAATTTTTAATAATTTTTTTAATCCAAACCTTTCACTTCTGGTACCAGGGTACGATTAGCCACTTTGTTCTTTAAAAAAACTAAAGCCTTAATTAAATTATACCTATGCCTATACTTATACTATAATATATAATTTGACTTCACACAGTACCCCCACCTCACACACACAACAGTTCAGAACAACCAACTAATGTTTGGGCTAATTGAAAGGACGAATGCCACAGGTCTTTTGGCGGGTGTTTATTATAGTGGCAGTGAATTAGGGTTTAGGTTAGGTTAGGTTGAGGGATCGATTTAGAGTTCAGGTTAGTTAGGCATACGGCATAGGGATCTATTTAGGGTTCAGGTTAGGCATAGGGATCGATTTAGGGATACATTCGTGAAATTCGATAAAATAGTGGCATTCGTCCTTTAAATTTACCAATGTTTGCTTTATATCTTGAAAAATACTGACAAAGTTATCTTTATAGTCAACAAAATAATTTAGGAAAAGTTATTCAAACCACAAAATAATTCTCTTTCTAAGGAAAGCTAATAAATTTATGTTGATTTTAAAAAAAAACTTTTGTTATAAAAGAGTACTCAACTAGAGGCAACTCAAAAAAATATTTTGTCCATCAAGGTGACAGCAGTTAGTTCCCATACTTTCATAAAGAATTAGGAACAGTAACCAAGTTAATATGATCTTTCACCAAGGTCACAAGAGTTAACTTTCTTGAAGCGAATAAATAAAATTACCATATAATTAATGGGAAATTATCGCTGTCGTCTTTAAAACATCTGTTTATTTTAATGGTTGCTTCCCTTTGACCGTATTTCGCAAAATTGAGCGGGAAAAGTATCTCTTTGATAGACATTTATGTTACCGGTGTTCAGTAAATTAACACTAAATTCTTAAGCAAATATTATTGGATTTGTGCACCTGTTACTTTTCTGAAATAGATTTACATTTTTTAAATATTTAAAATAATTTTGAACGTCCATTTTAATAGAAGTAGTCAAAATGACTTTTATACTTATAAAGAAAATTCTTCTGGGATATCCTGTTCATTATTATAATAAATTCAATTTTTTTGTTGTTGTAAATTTGATTTTAAAGCATCTTTTCTTTTTGTGTAAATAATTTATTAAGAAAATATTAAAAATACTTTCTATTTTTAATATTTATAAACTGATATGAAATTTATAGTACCGGTAACAGAGATTTATACCCTATGATTGTTAAATTATTTTTAAAATTTCAAATTAGTCTATACCTTACTAGTAAGGTCAGTTACTTTATACTTGTTTGCATTGATAAAAATTAATAACCTTTAATTTGGGACATATTACCCAACCCTTGCCTTGCAGGCTATCATTCAAAAGAGCTCATATAGAAAGTTCAAATTCAAACATTCTGATAATGGTAAAATTTATAATTCTAGAGCTATACTTATGTCATGCTCCACTTGGTTCTTTTATCCCCTGACACTGGGATTTCTTTTCACCTTATAGATCATCTTGGTGAATCGAAAGCACATTGTGAACATAAACTTTTAATTGCTACAAACTGTTTTTGGTGTTAAATAATGTCATGTTTAGTGAGACTTTTTTATTTGTTCTTTGAAAATTGTTTTAAATAGTCATAAATACTATAGCAATCTTTTGAAGATAGAATATTTCTTAAATAGCTTCAATCGGACATCCTTCCCCCATCCTACTTTTATTTTTTTTTAAATTCGTCACCCCTAATTACTTGCTATAGGTGAAAACCTTCTTATCATAATCATCAAAAAAATTCAAATTTACTACTCATGTGCTTTTGTTAAATCAATCATTCAGTCAAAGCCACCTTTTGTCCATTAACTAAAAACTATTTAAAATATAGTTCTTTGTACATTCTTTATTAGTGTTGTAATAAATATGATTTGATTGTTAAGCTTTCCAGCCTTAAACCATGTCTGTAGTATTTGTTTGTTAGTAACTTTTACAGTGATGTGTCACTAGTTATTTGATTAATAATCAATTGTCTCGTCATGTGTAACTAATGATTTGTTTGTTAGTCACTTACCTAATTATTTGACTCTAGTGATTTGTGCTATTCAATTGTCTAGTGATGTTGGAAATGAATGCATTAATTGAATCTTTGTCTAGTGAGGTTTTTAAATAAAAAGCACAAGTTGAATAATTGTCCAGTGATGTTCGAAATGAATGCACAAGTTGAAACATTGCCTAGTGATGTTATTTAAATTTAAGTAAATATTTAAATTTATTTAGCTTTAGATTGTGACAGCATCAATAACTTTAAATACATTAATATGTACTGACAGGGTAATGCTCAGATCACACGATCAAATTCCTGCAATATGCTTCAAATTTTAGGATGAAGGCACTATTTTGTGTGTGGTTTCTTTGTTGAGATTTTGTTCAAAATTTGATCAAATTCTAAGTAAGAAAGTTTAGTCTCTTAACAGATCATAAACCATTAATGGCACTAAACAAAAAGAGAATAGCCAATAACAAGATCAACAGATAGTCTTTAATACTCTATCAATTGAAATAAATTCAATAAAAACAACATTGTTGCTGATTTTTGGTAAAGACAAATTGAGTATAAAGAAAATGACAAAAACATGAAACATATTGAACTTAGGTGGATTGTCATACCATACTATAGTTATTATATATTTATTTTTTTAGTATCAGTAATGTGTGTAACAGACCATGTTACTTATTCATATGACATGGATTTTTTCACAGGACACTAACATTTGCTCTCACGGCACAAAGGTAAAGTGATTTGAAGGAAAAGAATAGAAACACGAGAAAAAAGGAACTAATTTTTGTAGTGTATGGAGAATTCATTTTTTCTTGAGTGAAGGGAGTGAACGACATAATTTTAATGGAGAAGGTTGACATGTATTTTTCAGATGGATTTAATGAATTAATTATTAGATACATTTTTGTACGTGTATGGATATATATTTTTCATATTACACTATAAATGTTCGAACAATTCTGATGTCAAGGAACCATGTGATGTATTTATCAAATATCTTAATAAAGTACTGTGTAATTTTCATTGGACCTTATTACTTCTTGGCGGAGAAAGAGACGGTCGTTTGTAAAGGTGAATGAGATAGTTACATTGGCAAATCATCAATTGCACTGAAGAAATAAAATACATTAGCTCACATTATAAACGTTACATATGATAACTGGGAAGTGTAAATGTTTATGCTTTAAAATGAGTGTTTGTGTGATAACTTTATAATGTATATATTTTATATATTTTTATGAGTAATAAATAAAATGCATCTTTTTTTTCTCCAGAAATTATTTAACACACTAGAGCCACATTTACAATACCCAAACTTGAGAGATGATGAAATGACAAGATTTCTATTGTCAAAGATGACTGTGACATCCTATTTTCAAATATGCAAATGCTGCAACTAATGGTAGTGCTTATTGAAAACTTCATTCAGCACTGCTTATTTTTTAATAAAATTTATACCAATTTGTTTCTGAGTTCTTGTGAAATCTGTGATTGAACTTTTGTATTTGTTTGTATCTTTTAAATCAGGTGTTTTATCTGGAAGTTATTTTTAAAAGGAGATTACCACTCCCTAAAATATTATCTTTTACAGTTTCAATTAGAGTACCAGTATATTTATATAATTGTACTCAATATAATTTTAAAAATCTAATGCAGTGTACTACAAATGAGCGTTCTGTTCATTTTAATACATAAATCAGGAATGATTTCCCTAAACTTGGTAAAGGGATGTCATCAAAAATATACTGGGTTATAAAAATTGTCAAGAGCTGGAGAAGATATCTAGAGAATAAAAGAAATGGAAAGAAATAGTTTATGGCCTATTTTCCACTAGCAGTTGATCAGACTGAGAAGAGGAGTACTGTTAATTCTCTTTTTAACTACCAGTATCTCATAACTTGTCAAATAGCACCTAAAATTCCCATTAAATCAATTTAAAAATTATATTGATTATTTTTTTTTATGAATGAACTTTTATTTATGAATGTTCAGGAGAGCTTTACTATACTTGTACAATGTAACAGTATTTTTGAGAAATGTAAGCTTTTTACTATGATTCTATCTCATTTGAAGGTCCTTATTTAAATATTTATTATATCTAAAGTCAAGTTTTTCTACATTCTACCAAAAAAAAAAATGTCTATAGCATGACTCAAACTTGATTCTATCTCATTTGAAGGTCCTTATTTAAATATTTATTATATCTAAAGTCAAGTTTTTCTACATTCTACCAAAAAAAAAAATGTCTATAGCATGACTCAAACAATAATATAATAAGATTTTACGTTTTCTGGGAAAATTATTAAAAAGTGGACCTAAGGGGTCACTACAGAAGAACAATATAATAACTAACCTATACTGCGCCTATAGTTGAACTTTTTAATTTAATCAAGGGGGCACCCATTTGCTATAATAGCACTGAAAACAAAAAAGGTGGGTGGGGGGTAGGAGAATTAAATTTCTAATTGTTATTTGTAATCAGGGTTACAGAGCTCAGGAGCAATATTTTCTTTGCCTGGAGCTCGAGCTGGTAAAATTTCTCATTGATCCAATTGGAAGTACTAAGTAGTCATTAGTGTTACAGTTACAGGGTTATAGTATATATGCTGTACAAGTAATAAGCCTATTTATAAATACCTTTCAATTACATCATGCCCTTCGCCGATTTATTGTCTAATATTTCTATTACATCTTTTTCTAAATTAAGTACATTATTATTACTTGGAGGCTGCTGTTGTTTTGATAACTTAGCTTAGTCAATGTAAACACGACCTGGTGACCTAGCTTGATGAAATTCTTCTTAGTGTTTTTTCATGTGATATGGAGGTTGCATAATCATACAGATTTTAAGAAATGTGCATGCCATCACAATTTGATCAAATAGTGATTTGAAAGTTATGACAAGGCTTCTTACAAAAATTGCATCAAATGTATGAACGAAAATTTGATGAGAATTTCATCATGTGAACTGAGCATTAGGGTAATTCATTCAGCTCATCAGTCTATTTGAACCAACTGGTCAAAGTAATACATTTTATCATTCAGTCTTCATGCCAAGACAGGTTAGGGTAATTAAAAAATCTATATTATTAGTTTTTGTGGAGCAGCACATTCATACAGCAACAAGGTGACATTTATTTGAATTACAAATGAAAAATAGCATAGGTTTAAAACCATTACTGTTAAAGTTTGAGTGATTGAAACAATGAACAGGTTGATTGAAAAGTCTAAAAATTTTAGTTGTGTGTTAGTAGAAATTTATTTTATTAATAATTTGGTAAATTTGTTTACTTGGGTTGAGACATTAAGGTGTCAGCCAAGATGGTGTGTTGTACACTCAGATGAGAGTCAAGATGGTGTGGTGTACATTCAGTTGTCAGCCAAGATGATATGGTGCACAATCAGCTGTCAGCCAAGATGGTGTGGTGTACATTACGGTGTAAGCCAAGATGGCGTGGTGTACATTCAGCTGTCAGCCAAGATGATATGGTGCACAATCAGGTGTTAGCCAAGATGATATGGTGCACAATCAGGTGTTAGCCAAGATGATATGGTGCACAATCAGCTGTCAGCCAAGAATCTGTGATATAGATTTACTGAAACGTCTTGGTTTTCACCGCCAAGTCACTTGTGTAGAATGCATTAACCTGGAAGTGAAAAAACAAA
>CAXITT010000232.1:0-13759 GCA_964033795.1 Lymnaea stagnalis | reverse complement strand
TTGCACATGGAATCCATGCATGAGAAATGACAGGAAAAGAAATGTTTGACAATGTATGTCAAAGTTTAACCGACATGAACCTGCCTTGGGACAAACTAGCTGGACTTACAACAGATGGAGCACTGGCGATGAACAGCGAAAAAAGGGGACTGGTTAGTTGGAAGGATGTGGTTAAAAATGCAGGATAAATTTACTGGTGGATTGATAGCATATCACTGCATCATACACCAAGGCTGGCTGTGTGGTAAAGTCCTCAACATGGAAGGTGTAATGAGCACTCTTACACAAACCGTCAACTTTATCAGATCCAAAGGTTTAAATCACAGGTAATTTCAATATTTTTTTTTGCTGGAAATAGACTCAAGAGTTCGGCGACATGCCTTAATCATACAGAGGTGCGGTGGCTAAGTCTGATAAAGTTCTTAGTAGATTTTTCCAGTTGATTGATGAAATCTCTCAATTCATGGACAGCAATGGGAAAGACTCCACACTTTTTCGGGTTAAAAATAAAAAGCGACTTGAACCTGCAGCTCCAGGCACGGGACCACTTGATCACTCATATGTCTGATGCGGTGAAGGTATTTCAAGTGAGCTGTGCTTAAGGGAGACACACATGCAACTTGTCTCCCTGTTCTTGTTGCCAAGCAATGTTGAACCAAGTCAATCTATGTCATAGATGTGGAAACTGCACCTGCAAATTTGTAGATGGAGCTGATAGAGCTGTAATGGGAAGTTTAGAAGGCTTCCAATTGTTGCATTGTATAATAAGTTAATAACTTGTTTGTTTACACCGAAATAGTGGGCTTTGGCCTGCCTCACTACTTCCTTCCACTCAGACCTAACTAATGCTTTTCTTTTCCATGCTTGGATTACCAGCTGCTGTAGATCTTTTTCCACATCATCCATCCATCTAAGCCTAGGTCTGCCATTGAGCCGTTTTCCCCTGGGGTTTGGTGATGTACCCGCTTCCCTCTTCAGTCATTTGGCATTCTCTTTAAAAGTCCTGCCCAGCGTAGCCTGCCCTTTTTATTTCTGCTACTAGCGTGGGATCCTGATATAGACTGTACAATTTCAGGTTGGTACGTATTCTCCATCCATATTCATCCTTTGTCATATATTTCCAGGAGAAATTTTCTCTCCCATGTGTTTATTAGGTTTTCTGCTGTTTTTGTTTGGGTCCTAGTCATGCCCTGTCAGCGTATTATTAATGGTGATACTTAGATACTTCCTCAATACTGTGATTATTTATTGTGAGATCTGTAATTGAGTGATTCCCCCTTTGGAAATCGACAACCATTTCTTTCAGTTTTGAGATACTGTTATTTAACTAAAGAAAATGTTCATTGCACCAACTGATAAAGCTAGTAAGTTGTGATATGCTTTCCCCTTCAGATATTAAGCAATGGTAGCATCATCAGTAAATTTAATTATTGGAACGGTGTTGCTTGGGCTCTGGGTATTATTGGTATATATTGTATACAGGACAGGGGAGAGAGCGCAACCTTGTGGTACCCCGGTACATATTTCTTTACTTAATGATATTTGGTCATTCAACGTGAAATATTTGTTAAAAAGTTCAGTAGCCTTGCTTGGATAGTGTTAAATGCTGATGAGAAGTCAAAGATTGATTGATTGAATACTTATATAGCGCTAAGTATCCATGCTATTTTAGCATGCTCACTGCGCTCAGTGATGGCATCCGGGGCGTCGCAGGGGTTGTCGGAATGATACATTGTTTGTCACCTGTAGGGGATGCCATCTCCGGGTTTGAATTCAGAGTTTCCTTCTTAGATGAGTTGCCGACCAAGGTTAACGTGTCTCATCTACACTGGGTGCTGGATGGGTTTATGCTTGACTGGGCTTTGGCTGGAATTGAACTCCTGACCACCAACTTGAGATTTGCTCAGTTTAGACAACTCAGCCACCCAGCACTTCCAAGAAAAGCACCCTAGCATATTTTTTAGAGCTGTCTAGGTGATGGTAAAGTCTTTCCAAGACAGTAAAACCTCCGTTTTGCAACCCTCTCTTAAATGACTTCCTCCAACATATGACCGAAAAAAAATTCACCAATGCTTTGTAATATATAAAGACCTCTCTTAAACGACTCCCTCAAAAACGCGACTTGCAACCTTCAAATAATTCAATTTTACGACCTAGCACCTGAAAAAGTCAGATTCCAAAGCAATGCTATATTTGTGCGCTTGGAGAAAACAGTTTCGTTTACGACTTTTAACAGCAGGCGATGCACTAAAGCAGCTAGGAAGTAGTGAAGGGGAAATAACGCTTGCACCGTAAATTTGTCTTTTGAAATACTCCAAGGAGATGGCCAGTTATGGCCTGAGCAGGGGCCTTTCAGACCTTGCTGACACCATGTCTGGTGTTCAAAGAGACATACTAAAAGAACATGCACGGGTGGGGGGATCATGAAAACAAACAGAAATAACAGATTTCTTTCAATAAAAAAAACTATTCAATGACAGAATAAAAATAATTACAACAATATTAATGCGCTTATCTTATACATAAATAGTTATAACTCTAAGCATGTACTCAGCACTTACACACGTTTTAAACAACTACCAAACCAGCATTGGAATTAATGAGGAATAGGAAGATAATGACTGTATTGGTTGTGAGACAATATGAGTTTATATTGGTTGTGAGACAGAGTTTAATCTATAATTCTGAATGTAAGATGGTGCCTATACTTAATGGTATGTGTATTTTTTTAACTGTTTACTTAATTTTCCAAGTGTCGCTTTTTGACAATGTCCTACCCCTTTTTTTTTAAGACCCCCCACCAAATAACGCACTCGTTTCAATGGCAATTTAAAGGTCGCAAAACTGAAGTTTTACTGTAATAGTAAGATGGTATCCTCTGTATTTCTGTAGGTAATGTCTTCACGTATGTAATAATACCAATAATCATAATGTTCATATGAATTAATCTTTAGAATGCTGTTAAACTTATTATTATAGTTGTAGTTTTATTGTTGTTTTTTTGTTTTATTGTAGGCACAATTTTTAAAAAACCTACTTCAATTGGTCATCTTTGTCATGGTAAAGTTTTAAGTCCAGTTTTGACATCTTCATATGTAGTTTTCAATTTCTAGCTTGGTCATCTGCATGTGATATTTTCAAAGTCCAGTTCTCACATCTTCATGTGAAGTTTACAATGTCCATCTGGTAATCTGCATGTGAAGTTTTCAATGTTTAGTTCTGACATCTTCATGTAAAATGTTTAAAGTCCGGTTTGGTCATCTCCATGGCTTTCATTAATACATTCAACCAACCAAATTTGAGAGGAGACTCATCTGGAGGAATACAATTTTAAACATAATTTACACTTCTAATCTAAACTTAATATTTTAATCATATTTCTTGTCTAAATTTAATATTCTAACTATACTTCCAATCTATATTTAATATTTTAATAACACCTCTAGTATAAACTTATTATTCAAGTTCATTAAGTAAACATTCTGTTTTAAACATGACATGACAGATACTTAAGATGAGCTCAATCAGGGTGAATTCTTTCCCTCAAAGTTAACACTGAAAGTTATGCACTTATTTGTTCAACAGTTTGTTAGAATTTAACAGGGTGCTCCTCTGGCTTTAACAAAATCAAACAATCGCTCTTAATTAAAGTTAATATTGTCACTAAGGGAGTGAAGTTTTGTGGTATATGATGCCTGATTATTGCACTTGAGACACACATCAGATGTGTTTAAATTGCCCTGGTTTAAAAATTTTGTCTTAGAAAGAATATTTGCTAAAAAAGTAATCAAAACACATTATTTGGATACAGAAAAGAATCTTATCTTACCTTATCTTATAGTGTTGAAATGTAGCAAAAAAGCTGCAATGGTAAAACATCATGGGTAACTTTTATGGTCCTGAGCAGAGCTATCCAAATGGGACTGATGGTAAATTCCTTCACTTTGAGTTTCACTCATTGAAGAATGTGTTCTCTAATCTGTATCACAAATTAATTCTGACATTGTCATACAAACACACTCATACATTTTTACACTGGCTATTTATTTGAATACATTTGAGATTAAAACTAAATATTGTGAATTTTCATTAACTATAAAACTAAAAATTGTGAATGTTAACAAAATTGTATTATTTTTAAAATAATAAAATATCTGCCTTATGATAATTATAGTTTATAACATCCTACAGTTGTAAATAAATTGTAATTTAATGTTGTTTTTATCATAGTCAGATCCCACTGTGTGGCTCATCTAGGTCTAGATGCTTTAGCCTTATAAAATCTGTGTCGACCCCCCCCCCCAGAAAAAAAGTAACGAATTTTATTATTATTTTATTAAAGCTTATATTATACTCATGTTTCCCCAGGCACTCAAAAAATAGTACAATTCCATCTCAAAATAGTACAATATTGTCTCAGAATAGTACAATACTGAACAAATTAGTACACTTGGTAGCAATAAAAGGGGCACATTAACTAACTGAGTACACATTTTATAAATATTTAAATACCTTGTGTATTGATGACGCTTGCTGAACTTTTAAGCTGCTGGAGTTCTTTTGCACTGAAAGTTGCATCCAAGTCCAAGCAGCTTCCTGATTTTCTCTCCTCTGTTGTTTTTGGGCTATTATTTTGTTCCTTGGTCTGTGCATGTTTTCAGGAACATAGAGAATATTCTCTTGCACGCAGCACTAGAGTGAGGTATGGTGAGGATCCCTTTCACTACATGGGCAAGATTCTTAAGGGCTGGGTGCTTTTGGCATATTGTTTGCCAAATCCTGTCAACTCTTACCCCATCCTCAATGTTCCTCTGCTGATGCCTATCAAACTCTTCATAGATGGTGTCAACATCAGTCCCTCTGGGGATCAGAATGGGGAATCTGGTAAGGAAGTATTCTAGCTGGTGTTGTTTAACCTCCTTTTTGGATCAAATACAGAAGCATTCTGAAGTGCAGGATCTGATAGGGAAGTCTTTTTTAGAAGGTAGTCAAGCACCATCTCAAAATATTTTCCAACAGAAGCAAAAAACTCCACAACCCCCTTGTCTCTGGGGCTGTACTTTTCTTTGTTTTGCAGCATGGTCTTTGCCTGAGATCCAACAATCAGGTCAGCATCATCTTTCTGACTGCTTCTTAGCTTGTATTGGAACTGAAAGACAAAAAAAATTATAAACTAGTACTGAAGTTATTATGATAAACCATTTAGATGATAATTTAAAACAAAAGAAATGTATTAAATTTGTCCAACTAACTACAACATAAATGCATACATTAACATAACCAATCTACACAAGCTCATCTGGTCAATACCATTAACTGCTGTTGGCAAGAGAAATCTGCTGTACAAGTCACCAATTAGGCTGCAGGGGTTCTCCTTCAGCATGATGATCATGGCTTCTTCTGCCTGCAGTTGGACAAGTACCTGTAAAAATAACCATGTGTCATTAAAATACTATTAAGTACAACAGTATGGTAAGGTAAATAATACAAAATTACTAATGTCCACTACAGACAACTTTGCACAAAATAAAATGAATCGTAAGAAAATATTGCTGGTCCAATGAAATGTGAGTAAAATTATGCAGCCTTCAAGACTCATGAAATATAAAAATTCATCTCACCTGATCATAAACTTTCAGTGTGTAAGACAAGAAATAGCAGTTAATTTGATTTGTTGGTGACCGCAAAAAGTCATAAATGGCATCAACCTGCTTCACAGAGTAAGTTGTGCAATGTCCTTCCAACACAGCAGTTGTCTGCCCATCATGTGGTTTCTTATTTGGTTTGGAATTTGTATATTTGTCTTCATAAAAAAAGTGCATAAAGTGGTCCCAGTTTTCAAACAATCTTTTTAGGCATCTTACAATACTAAGCCATCTCATGCATGATACTTTTCATCTGTTCTGCACCATACAGGACTTGCAGGTTTTTCAATTCACACTGTCTCTTCAAACTTTTCTTGAAGAAGTAACAAACGTCAACCAGGTCCTCAACTTGGGGGAGACAGGAAGCCCCACTTTTTTAGCTGCAAGATGCACCAGATGGAGGCAGGGTCATGCCAGATAAATGTCTTGCTCTCCTTTAATAAAACTGTATACTCCATTGTATTGGCCAGTCATCACATTGGCATTGTCACAGCCTAATGCAATGCAGTTTACCCATGAAATGCCCTGTGAATTCAATTCATCTGCCATGATCTTAAATATATATTCTGTCCTGTGGCCGAGGATGCTTTGTACACCGGCAAAGCTGGGAGATGAGAATTTACAAGGCCACCCTATCCTTCAATGGTGACCTCTGGAGAGTACTGCTTTTTGTCTGAGTCCTTACTACCATCAGTAGCAATACTGAATGGCAATCTCGGCATCCTAATGGCTAATTTCTTCATAGTCATTGTAGACATTTCTAAAATCATAGCTGTTGCTATATCTCTGCCACATTTTATATCTGATATGAATAAAAGAAAATTAAATAATAAAGATATTAATGAAAATATCTGGTATGACACTAAAATAATTATTTCTATGGCACAAATCATCTTTAAAGCTGCACTCAGAAATTTTCTCTTTTTATTTTATTAAAACATAGCCTCTACACAAGCTACTTGATTTTGGAAAAGTGATTTTAAATTTAATATTTGACAAAAAGATGTCAAGGATGTACTTTTTACTCAGTGCTTCTTTAAAGAACTTACAGGCTTTGATTTCAAAATGTTTTTTGCAATCGTTTTGACACTCAATAACTACAGCAGGTCGTTGAGGGGATATATTGTTTAAGGGATAGAGCTGTTTTATGGGTTCTAAAAATATATTTCAATATTTCAAATGCGATTAACTAGATATTA
The DNA here is from genome assembly GCA_964033795.1 of Lymnaea stagnalis. Classification (NCBI taxonomy): domain Eukaryota; kingdom Metazoa; phylum Mollusca; class Gastropoda; family Lymnaeidae; genus Lymnaea; species Lymnaea stagnalis. The sequence goes on along the minus strand of CAXITT010000232.1, from coordinate 6,915 downwards.
AAAAATATGTCCAAATCCAATATCCCAGTGCAGAACAGTTGGATAATGTATTTTATTTTAAAAACCTTCTCGAGTTTTCTCCGTTTTCACAATTGCGGTTCTGGCGAAAAAAATAATTATGTAACAAAACTACATCACACGCCAGGTAGCAGAAAAAGGGGATGGTCGAGTGAAGTTATTGCGAGGGCAACTAGACTAAATATTACTGTTGACGCATCTAGGTAGTTCATTGTGACGCACAAAGCAACAATATGACAATCATTACCATCAATACGATAGGTTGAGGTGAAATTTTTATGGCATTCGAATTTTTATTGCCTTTGACACACCCACCTATCCCCCTATCCAAGCGTTGGTAAATGGTCATTGTGGATGCCACTATTTTCTCATTTTGACACACCCACCTATCCCCCTATCCAAGCGTTGGTAAATGGTCATTGTGGATGCCACTATTTTCTCAATGGCCGCCATCTTGGTTGACAACACGTGAAGTCACGTGAAGTGTCAACCAAGATGGCAGCTCAAAAAGTAGTGCAAAACATGTGTTATTAAAAACCCTAACCTTATATCTATCCCGAGCAAAATCTTTTTAAAAATCAATGAAATTTCAATAATTTTTTACTCACTCCTTATGAATCAGAATCTTGTATTTGGGGAGGATACACAATTTTTATAGCATTTAAAAATTCTCTCATTTAAACTCTATTACCACATAAGTGTCGCCACATATATTCAAATAAATATGAGTTGAACCGCTCCTCCCCAGGACAGGTTCTTGTGGGCAGAGATCGTTTAATTGCACTCCAGGTGCCCTCTATGGTGTTGGTGTGTGCGCCCGTTTCAATTGTATGGTTCACCCTCAGATGGTGAAACCCTACAGTTGTCAGACCTCGAACAATCAGAAATTATTGTGGTTCCTGGCTGCACTAATTCTTTAATTATTGCCAGGAGGACGTCTTTACCGCGGTTCTCAACAACCCTGAAAAAGATTTTGTTTGATCCTCTTTCAATCCCACCAACACCTATTTTCCTTCTACGCGTTTGCCTCTTGTCCAACTAACTACAACATAAATGCATACATTAACATAACCAATCTACACAAGCTCATCTGGTCAATACCATTAACTGCTGTTGGCAAGAGAAATCTGCTGTACAAGTCACCAATTAGGCTGCAGGGATCTCCTTCAGCATGATGATCATGGCTTCTTCTGCCTGCAGTTGGACAAGTTCCTGTAAAAATAACCATGTGTCATTAAAATACTATTAAGTACAACAGTATGGTATGGTAAATAATACAAAATTACTAATGTCCACTACAGACAACTTTGCACAAAATAAAATGAATCGTAAGAAAATATTGCTGGTCCAATGAAATGTGAGTAAAATTATGCAGCATTCAAGACTCATTAAATATAAAAATTCATCTCACCTGCATCATCTTTCTGAAATTTGAGTAAAATTATGCAGCCTTCAAGACTCATAAAATATAAAAATTCATCTCACCTGATCATAAATAGCAGTTAATTTGATTTGTTGGTGACCACAAAAAGTCATAAATGGCATCAACCTGCTTCACAGAGTAAGTTGTGCAATGTCCTTCCAACTCAGCAGTTGTCTGCCCATCATGTGGTTTCTTATTTGGTTTGGAATTTGTATATTTGTCTTCATAAAAAAGTGCATAAAGTGGTCCCAGTTTTCAAACAATCTTTTTAGGCATCTTGCAATACTGGTGCATGCATGCTTGATACTTTTCATCTGTTCTGTACCATACAGGACTTGCAGGTTTTTCAATTCACACTGTCTCTTCAAACTTTTCTTGAAGAAGTAACAAACGTCAACCAGGTCCTCAACTTGGGGGAGACAGGAAGCCCCACTTTTTTAGCTGCAAGATGCACCAGATGGAGGCAGGGTCATGCCAGATAAATGTCTTGCTCTCCTTTAATAAAACTGTATACTCCATTGTATTGGCCAGTCATCACATTGGCATTGTCACAGCCTAATGTTGTTCCTTGGTCTGTGCATGTTTTCAGGAACATAGAGAATATTCTCTTGCACGCAGCACTGGAGTGAGGTATGGTGAGGATCCCTTTCACTACATGGGCAAGATTCTTAAGGGCTGGGTGCTTTTGGCAAATTGTTTGCCAAATCTTGTCAACTCTTACCCCATTCTCAATGTTCCTCTGCTGATGCCTATCAAACTCTTCATTGATGGTGTCAACATCAGTCCCTCTGGGGATCAGAATGGGGAATCTGTTAAGGAAGTATTCCAGCTGGTGTTGTTTAACCTCTATTCTCCTTTTGGATCAACTACAGAAGCATTCTGAAGTACAGGATCCGTTAGGGAAGTTATTTTTAGAAGGTAGTCAAGCACCATCTCAAAATATTTTCCAACAGAAGCATAGAACTAGAACTCAACAACCCCCTTGTCTCTGGGGCTGTACTTTTCTTTGTTTTGCAGCATGGTCTTTGCCTGAGATCCAACAATCAGGTCAGCATCATCTTTCTGACTGCTTCTTAGCTTGTATTGGAACTGAAAGACAAAAAAAATTATAAACTAGTACTGAAGTTATTATGATAAACCATTTAGATGATAATTTAAAACAAAAGAAATGTATTAAATTTGTCCAACTAACTACAACATAAATGCATACATTAACATAACCAATCTACACAAGCTCATCTGGTCAATACCATTAACTGCTGTTGGCAAGAGAAATCTGCTGTACAAGTCACCAATTAGGCTGCAGGGATCTCCTTCAGCATGATGATCATGGCTTCTTCTGCCTGCAGTTGGACAAGTACCTGTAAAAATAACCATGTGTCATTAAAATACTATTAAGTACAACAGTATGGTATGGTAAATAATACAAAATTACTAATGTCCACTACAGACAACTTTGCACAAAATAAAATGAATCGTAAGAAAATATTGCTGGTCCAATGAAATGTGAGTAAAATTATGCAGCATTCAAGACTCATTAAATATAAAAATTCATCTCACCTGCATCATCTTTCTGAAATTTGAGTAAAATTATGCAGCCTTCAAGACTCATAAAATATAAAAATTCATCTCACCTGATCATAAATAGCAGTTAATTTGATTTGTTGGTGACCGCAAAAAGTCATAAATGGCATCAACCTGCTTCACAGAGTAAGTTGTGCAATGTCCTTCCAACACAGCAGTTGTCTGCCCATCATGTGGTTTCTTATTTGGTTTGGAATTTGTATATTTGTCTTCATAAAAAAAGTGCATAAAGTGGTCCCAGTTTTCAAACAATCTTTTTAGGCATCTTGCAATACTGGTGCATGCATGCTTGATACTTTTCATCTGTTCTGTACCATACAGGACTTGCAGGTTTTTCAATTCACACTGTCTCTTCAAACTTTTCTTGAAGAAGTAACAAACGTCAACCAGGTCCTCAACTTGGGGGAGACAGGAAGCCCCACTTTTTTAGCTGCAAGATGCACCAGATGGAGGCAGGGTCATGCCAGATAAATGTCTTGCTCTCCTTTAATAAAACTGTATACTCCATTGTATTGGCCAGTCATCACATTGGCATTGTCACAGCCTAATGCAATGCAGTTTACCCATTGTATTGGCCAGTCATCACATTGACATCGTCACAGCCAAATGCAATGCAGTTTACCCATGAAATGCCCTGTGAATTCAATTCATCTGCCATGATCTTAAATATATATTCTGTCCTGTGGCCGAGGATGCTTTGTACACCGGCAAAGCTGGGAGATGAGAATTTACAAGGCCACCCTATCCTTCAATGGTGACCTCTGGAGAGTACTGCTTTTTGTCTGAGTCTTTACTACCATCAGTAGCAATACTGAATGGCAATCTCGGCATCCTAATGGCTAATTTCTTCATAGTCATTGTAGACATTTCTAAAATCATAGCTGTTGCTATATCTCTGCCACATTTTATATCTGATATGAATAAAAGAAAATTAAATAATAAAGATATTAATGAAAATATCTGGTATGACACTAAAATAATTATTCCTATGGCACAAATCATCTTTAAAGCTGCACTCAGAAATTTGCTCTTTTTATTTTATTAAAACATAGCTTCTACACAAGCTACTTGATTTTGGAAAAGTGATTTTGAATTTAATATTTGACAAAAAGATGTCAAGGATGTACTTTTTACTCAGTGCTTCTTTAAAGAACTTACAGGCTTTGATTTCAAAATGTTTTTTGCAATCGTTTTGACACTCAATAACTACAGCAAGTCGTTGAGGGGATATATTGTTTAAGGGATAGAGCTGTTTTGTGGGTTCTAAAAATATATTTCAATATTTCAAATGCGACTAACTAGATATTAAAAAATATGTCCAAATCCAACTTCCCAGTGCAGAACAGTTGGATAATGTATTTTATTTTAAAAACCTTCTCTAGTTTTCTCCGTTTTCACAATTGCGGTTCTGGCGAACAAAATAATTATGTAACAAAACTACATCACACGCCTGGTAGCAGAAAAAGGGGATGGTCGAGTGAAGTTATTGCGAGGGCAACTAGACTAAATATTACTGTTGACGCATCTAGGTAGTTCATTGTGACGCACAAAGCAACAATATGACAATCATTACCATCAATACGATAGGTTGAGGTGAAATTTTTATGGCATTCGAATTTTTATTGCCTTTGACACACCCACCTATCCCCCTATCCAAGCGTTGGTAAATGGTCATTGTGGATGCCACTATTTTCAAAATGGCCGCCATCTTGGTTGACGACACGTGAAGTCACGTGAAGTGTCAACCAAGATGGCAGCTCAAAAAGTAGTGCAAAACATGTGTTATTAAAAACCCTAACCCTATATCTATCCCGAGCAAAATCTTTTTAAAAATCAATGAAATTTCAATAATTTTTTACTCACTCCTTATGCATCAGAATCTTGTATTTGGGGAGGATACACAATTTTTATAGCATTTAAAAATTCTCTCATTTAAACTCTATTACCACATAAGTGTCGCCACATATATTCAAATAAATATGAGTTGAACTGCTCCTCCCCAGGACAGGTTCTTGTGGGCAGAGATCGTTTAATTGCACTCCAGGTGCCCTCTATGGTGTTGGTGTGTGCGCCCGTTTCAGAGTGTTTGAACTCAATTGTATGGTTCACCCTCAGGTGGTGAAACCCTACAGTTGTAAGACCTCCAACAATCAGAAATTATTGTGGTTCCTGGCTGCACTAATTCTTTAATTATTGCCAGGAGGACGTCTTTACCGCGGTTCTCAACAACCCTGAAAAAGATTTTGTTTGATCCTCTTTCAATCCCACCAACACCTATTTTCCTTCTACGCGTTTGCCTCTATGATACTTCCGCTTGCCGAATTTGGATTCATCCATCTCCACAATTTTACCCACTCCTCCTAAGCTCTCACTCATCACAACACACGCTTCCACGCAGACCTCGCCACAAAAAGCTGACCCAGTCTTTTACGGTACCCCGACAAATGCTTACTTCTTTCGCAATATGTCCCAAAGGCATTTTTCTTAACCAAAAATGTGTCAATAACATAATGTCACACGTCAATCTACTGTCACTAAAACACGACCCCTTCCTTAAACTATGCACAATATTGCCATGACTTTCGTCACCACATTGCCATGAAAACTCATCTGAAGCATTTGCCCATGCACACAAGTTCATACCCTTCTTACAATGGGGACATTCATATCTATCTGCAATGAGACCGGTACTCATGAGCCAATCTATCACACTCCTTTCGCCCTGACTTTCCAGACGATTCCAAAAACGGGCGTTAAATTCAGGCTCCATCTGCATAAATTTACCCAATATCTATCTAACTAAAACTGTTGACGATGCAAAAAAACAACAACCAATTTTGAACTTACCGGGCACCCAGTCAAGCAATCAAGAATAGCAACAGACGTAATATTTAAGCACTCCTTTCTATATCCGCATCATTATAAAGTACCCAACAAAAAAACATAATTTCTCACCATTTTGTCAAAATAGAACATAAAATAAAATTTTATGTCTATATTTAAAAATTTTATTTCTTTTTTTCATTTATTATGAAAATAAAAACCCAAAAGAAACAAATACAATATAATATTAAACATTCCTTGGGCGAATTAATACTAATACATAAAAATTTTAGCTATCTAAAAATAAACAAAGGGAAGTGACTCCCACATGTAAACACCGAAAAAAGACGTCGTGGCATCCCCAACTACCATTAGCCCCAAGCGTCTCATATGCAAAATCTCCTTAATCAACAACCCCCACCTCCCCTCTCAGTGCGTACATAACATAATATAAAATATGATTGTCTAAACTTTAAAAAAATATTACAACCAATCGTTTTTCTTGTTCCATTCACTGCCAGATCTTTATTAGAAAGTGCTAAAACTTCAACAACCAAAAATGTATTTTATTTTATCGGAAAAAATTACCATAATCATAATCATGCTGATGCCTATCAAACTCTTCATAATTTTTTTTCACAGAGTCTCTGAAAATCATAGAATTGGCGGGTCTCGGCGTACAACCATCCTCCTCATCCTCATGTCCCTTAGTCCTTGGACCGTTGAGGCGTCACAGATGACATGTGAACCATCCTCCTCCATTCAGTCCATTCCTCTCCGTCTTCAGCACTACCCACTGCATCGCCCAGTGTTAGTCCTGTCCACTATTTGATGTTATCCTCCCATCTTTTTCTTTGTCTTCCTCTTCTTCTCCCTCCTCTTGTGGTCCCCTGCAATATTTCTTTGGCAAGCCCTTGTTTCCTTGTTACGTGGCCGTACAATTGTAGTTTGCGTTTTTTCACAGACACCAGTAGGTCATCGTACTCCCCAATTGCCTACGAACCCTTTCTTTCACTGTTTCATTGGAGATATGGTCCCTATAGCAGATGCCAAAAATGCTTCTGAAG
>CAXITT010000231.1:1072737-1083786 GCA_964033795.1 Lymnaea stagnalis | reverse complement strand
CCCCCCCCCCCTTTTGGCGAAGCCTTGAAATACCCCTCCTCAAGATTTAGTCAAAAGTTCGCCACCCCCCCTACCCCGGCCCCGGGGGAAGACCCAGTACATAAGACACCCCCTTGATTGTATGAAGTAAAGGGATTTTTATCGTTTGATTCGCAATTAAAGTCCTATTTAATTACGCATTTCCCTCCCATTTGTTCAGCCCGTCCATGCTAATCTGAGGAAGCCACAGGAAAAAAAAATGACTTTACATTAAAATACCGATAACTATCTAAATCGTTTTATTGTGGAATAGCTTAATTTAAACGTTCTCATCATTACTCATATGTCATATTTTGTTACTTTTACTTTATTATAATTTTGTTTGTTAGAGGAAATGTAAAAAAAAATGTAAAAAGTAACTCTTCAGAACGTAAGAACCCCTGTCAACGCCCGCACATCTGACGTGGTTGTACCAGCAAACAGATAATTGGGGAATCTACTAAAAACAAGTCTAATTAATTTTTTAAAAGTTTTTATTTTTTTATATTCCTTTAACTTGCTAAGTAAAAATATTTAAAAGAATGGATCATAAATATGTTTATTTCAAGGGAAACAACTTTCGTATGTTATTATGTTTTATAAATAGATGCAATTGAGGGTGCCGATTGCAAGTATTTTTTAGCTATAATTGTTATTTACATTTGTAATTAAATGTTTAAGAAAATAAAATACAAAAGTGATGCCCCCCCCCCCCCCCAAAGTTTTTAGAAAAGTTATCCCCCCCCCCCCCCCAAAGTTTTTAGTAACATTTTAAAGCCATCATATGTATTATTTTTAAAAAATAAGACATTAAAATATATTTATATACCTAAAATTTGTCATTGGAGCCATAGCGATTTAATTAAATAATATAGTAGAGAACCCTTTCTGAAATTTTTGAATGGTCTTAGAGGCCTCCAAAAGATTACAAAAAAAAAAAAAAAAAAAAAAAAAAAAAAAAAAACAAACCAAGCAACAAAAAAAAAAAAAAAAAAAAAAAAAAAAAAAAAAAAAAAAAAAAACAATTGTGCAGTTTTCGATAAATTGATAATCATTCTGGGTTGCTACGCAGAAATTCGGTTTTCAAAAAAAATATATTTCACTTCCATTTACGACCGAGCTCAGTAAACCGTTGTGAGCGGCACGCTGCAAAACAGTGCCAGGTGTGCCGCGGGAAAAATTCCTCCAAGGCTATGGGGAAAACTATTGACGTGGTCTATATAAATTTATTAACAATAGAGAGTCGATGTTGGTCTAATTGTCCGTTTTGTGAAGTCAAATAAGTACAGCACCATCTGTGTGCTTAAATTTGACGGATCACGTGACAATGCCACCCATCTCAATGTACTCTGAAGCGACGATTGAACTATTTCTCCCGCCAATTTTGCCTTCGATGACCCCCGCTACTACTCGGGCGTGTACTCTTATGTGGCCGTGTGATACTTGAACTTCCTGCTGATTGGTGGTGGTTTACAACTCGTTACACCCCACGGAGGTAGCATTAACCTCAACGGCAAATCAATACAAACGAAAAGAGACACAAGCTAAGACCCATACTGTACAGTCTGAGAATCAGTCTGAGAATCTTTCAGTTGGCCGTCCGTTGTCTATGTCAACAATTTATTGGAAGTTTATTTCTTCTTCTCGCCCCCCCCCCCAATCAACAATTTTCATACCCTCCCCCCCCACACACCCCCACAAACAAACACCAACCAACCCCTCACGCCAACTCCCCCCCCCCCTTCAAATCTAAATCATCATCACAAAAATTGTTTACCTCCCCCCACCTCCTAAGCAATGAAAATGTCAACATACACACGGGCATCTTTAAATAATTATCATGAAGAAATTGACGGGAAAATCAAACTGATGACATTTCGTTACACTTCTGAGGGATTGTTACACCTACCACTAATGAAAACAAACAAAAACAGAAAGTAACTAACTAAGACCTATCCGGTCCAGTCTGAGAGTACCTAAGAACGGCTTTGGGTTGGAGGGGGGGGAGTGGACGTAATTGGGTGATGTGTGAAATATTTTGTTACAATCCATCTTTCCCCTGTTGGTGTGAACCATTTTGTTACAATCCTTCTTTCCCCTGTTGGTGTGAACCATTTTGTTACAATCCATATTTGCCCTGTTGGTGTGAAATATTTCTCAGAAAATATGTTCGACATTTTGAATTGGTTCATGACTCTTTGACAGCCCCCCCCCCCAACCCCTCTCCTTTACCCTCGATCTTGTTTTCTTCTTTAATTTTTAAATATGAATGGAAGAGAGTATCGAATGTGTTTGTTCATTCACAACATAGGGACTGACTCTTGGCTAGTTCATTCACAACATAGGGACTGACTCTTGGCTAGTTCATTCACAACATAGGGACTGACTCTTGGCTAGTTCATTCACAACATAGGGACTGACTCTTGGCTAGTTCATTCACAACATAGGGACTGACTCTTGGCTAGTTCATTCACAACATAGGGACTGACTCTTGGCTAGTTCATTCACAACATAGGGACTGACTCTTGGCTAGTTCATTCACAACATAGGGACTGACTCTTGGCTAGTTCATTCACAACATAGGGACTGACTCTTGGCTAGTTCATTCACAACATAGGGACTGACTCTTGGCTAGTTCATTCACAACATAGGGACTGACTCTTGGCTAGTTCATTCACAACATAGGGACTGACTCTTGGCTAGTTCATTCACAACATAGGGACTGACTCTTGGCTAGTTCATTCACAACATAGGGACTGACTCTTGGCTAGTTCATTCACAACATAGGGACTGACTCTTGGCTAGTTCATTCACAACATAGGGACTGACTCTTGGCTAGTTCATTCACAACATAGGGACTGACTCTTGGCTAGTTCATTCACAACATAGGGACTGACTCTTGGCTAGTTCATTCACAACATAGGGACTGACTCTTGGCTAGTTCATTCACAACATAGGGACTGACTCTTGGCTAGTTCATTCACAACATAGGGACTGACTCTTGGCTAGTTCATTCACAACATAGGGACTGACTCTTGGCTAGTTCATTCACAACATAGGGACTGACTCTTGGCTAGTTCATTCACAACATAGGGACTGACTCTTGGCTAGTTCATTCACAACATAGGGACTGACTCTTGGCTAGTTCATTCACAACATAGGGACTGACTCTTGGCTAGTTCATTCACAACATAGGGACTGACTCTTGGCTAGTTCATTCACAACATAGGGACTGACTCTTGGCTAGTTCATTCACAACATAGGGACTGACTCTTGGCTAGTTCATTCACAACATAGGGACTGACTCTTGGCTAGTTCATTCACAACATAGGGACTGACTCTTGGCTAGTTCATTCACAACATAGGGACTGACTCTTGGCTAGTTCATTCACAACATAGGGACTGACTCTTGGCTAGTTCATTCACAACATAGGGACTGACTCTTGGCTAGTTCATTCACAACATAGGGACTGACTCTTGGCTAGTTCATTCACAACATAGGGACTGACTCTTGGCTAGTTCATTCACAACATAGGGACTGACTCTTGGCTAGTTCATTCACAACATAGGGACTGACTCTTGGCTAGTTCATTCACAACATAGGGACTGACTCTTGGCTAGTTCATTCACAACATAGGGACTGACTCTTGGCTAGTTCATTCACAACATAGGGACTGACTCTTGGCTAGTTCATTCACAACATAGGGACTGACTCTTGGCTAGTTCATTCACAACATAGGGACTGACTCTTGGCTAGTTCNCCCAACAGACTGAACAAACCAAAAAAAAAAAAAAATAAAACCTAAATATTTAAAAATAAAAAAAAAAAAGTTTTTTTTTTTTTTGGTTGTTGTTGTTTTTGTTTTTTTTGTGTGGTGATTTTCGTTTGTTCTTCTTTTGTTCTTCCGTCAACTACCGACTGAATTAGTCCCCCATTTTAATATAACCTTTTAAAAAAATGGATCCTCCGTCCAGCCAGAAAACAATAGCCAGTCAGACAGGGCTGCCACGCCTTGGGAAATTTCCCAAGATCTTAGGAATTCACTACCCCATTTAGGACAAAAACTCACTATTTTGTTTTTTAATTTTTTCATTCATGATCTTGGGACATTTTGCGAAAAGTTTTGACCAAATCTTGGGAATTTTACAAAAATTGAGTGGTAGCCCGGTGAAAAGCGAGCGAGCCATCAAAACCCAAAGCGACATTGATACTATTATTATTATTATTTATTTTTTTTTGCTTTTAAAAACTCCAAAGAAAATGTGTTGATTTTTCTTGCAAGCCATAACTTTGTATCATGTCTCTGATATTCAACTATTGTTTTGTGTTAAGAAATGAAATGTTTTGAAATGTATCTGGCACGTCCATATCTGCTTGTCTTTCCTTCCGTCTGCGGTGGCTGAGGTTTTCATTACTTAGGCAGGTTGGTTTTTTTGCCATCTGACAGAGAACACTTGCTTGGCTGCGATTATCAGACCCTTCTGTTTGAGCGCCATTGAACAATCTCCTTCTGTTCGAGCGCCATTGAACAATCTCCTTCTGTTCGAGCGCCATTGAACAATCTCCTTCTGTTGGAGCGCCATTGAACAATCTCCTTCTGTTCGAGCGCCATTGAACAACCTCCTTCTGTTGGAGCGCTATTGAACAACCTCCTTCTGTTGGAGCGCCATTGAACAATCTCCTTCTGTTTGAGCGCCATTGAACAATCTCCTTCTGTTCGAGCGCCATTGAACAATCTCCTTCTGTTCGAGCGCCATTGAACAACCTCCTTCTGTTCGAGCGCCATTGAACAATCTCCTTCTGTTGGAGCGCCATTGAACAACCTCTTTCTGTTTGAGCGCCATTGAACAACATCCTCCTGTTGGAGCGCCATTGAACAACCTCCTTCTGTTGGAGCGCCATTGAACAATCTCCTTCTGTTGGAGCGCCATTGAACAATCTCCTTCTGTTGGAGCGCCATTGAACAATCTCCTTCTGTTGGAGCGCCATTGAACAATCTCCTTCTGTTGGAGCGCCATTGAACAATCTCCTTCTGTTGGAGCGCCATTGAACAATCTCCTTCTGTTGGAGCGCCATTGAACAATCTCCTTCTGTTGGAGCGCCATTGAACAATCTCCTTCTGTTGGAGCGCCATTGAACAATCTCCTTCTGTTGGAGCGCCATTGAACAATCTCCTTCTGTTGGAGCGCCATTGAACAATCTCCTTCTGTTGGAGCGCCATTGAACAACCTCCTTCTGTTGGAGCGCCATTGAACAACCTCCTTCTGTTGGAGCGCCATTGAACAATCTCCTTCTGTTGGAGCGCCATTGAACAATCTCCTTCTGTTGGAGCGCCATTGAACAATCTCCTTCTGTTGGAGCGCCATTGAACAACCTCCTTCTGTTGGAGCGCCATTGAACAACCTCCTTCTGTTGGAGCGCCATTGAACAATCTCCTTCTGTTGGAGCGCCATTGAACAATCTCCTTCTGTTGGAGCGCCATTGAACAATCTCCTTCTGTTGGAGCGCCATTGAACAACCTCCTTCTGTTGGAGCGCTATTGAACAACCTCCTCCTGTTCGAGCGCCATTGAACAATCTCCTTCTGTTGGAGCGCTATTGAACAACCTCCTCCTGTTCGAGCGCCATTGAACAATCTCCTTCTGTTGGAGCGCTATTGAACAACCTCCTTCTGTTGGAGTGCCATTGAACAACCTCCTTCTGTTGGAGCGCTATTGAACAACCTCCTCCTGTTCGAGCGCCATTGAACAATCTCCTTCTGTTGGAGCGCCATTGAACAATCTCCTTCTGTTGGAGCGCCATTGAACAACCTCCTTCTGTTGGAGCGCTATTGAACAACCTCCTCCTGTTCGAGCGCCATTGAACAATCTCCTTCTGTTGGAGCGCTATTGAACAACCTCCTTCTGTTGGAGCGCTATTGAACAACCTCCTTCTGTTGGAGCGCCATTGAACAATCTCCTTCTGTTGGAGCGCCATTGAACAACCTCCTTCTGTTTGAGCGCTATTGAACAACCTCCTCCTGTTCGAGCGCCATTGAACAATCTCCTTCTGTTGGAGCGCTATTGAACAACCTCCTTCTGTTGGAGCGCTATTGAACAACCTCCTTCTGTTGGAGCGCCATTGAACAATCTCCTTCTGTTGGAGCGCCATTGAACAATCTCCTTCTGTTGGAGCGCCATTGAACAACCTCCTTCTGTTGGAGCGCTATTGAACAACCTCCTCCTGTTCGAGCGCCATTGAACAATCTCCTTCTGTTGGAGCGCTATTGAACAACCTCCTCCTGTTCGAGCGCCATTGAACAATCTCCTTCTGTTGGAGCGCTATTGAACAACCTCCTTCTGTTGGAGTGCCATTGAACAACCTCCTTCTGTTGGAGCGCTATTGAACAACCTCCTCCTGTTCGAGCGCCATTGAACAATCTCCTTCTGTTGGAGCGCCATTGAACAATCTCCTTCTGTTGGAGCGCCATTGAACAACCTCCTTCTGTTGGAGCGCTATTGAACAACCTCCTCCTGTTCGAGCGCCATTGAACAATCTCCTTCTGTTGGAGCGCTATTGAACAACCTCCTTCTGTTGGAGCGCTATTGAACAACCTCCTTCTGTTGGAGCGCCATTGAACAATCTCCTTCTGTTGGAGCGCCATTGAACAATCTCCTTCTGTTGGAGCGCCATTGAACAACCTCCTTCTGTTGGAGCGCCATTGAACAATCTCCTTCTGTTGGAGCGCTATTGAACAACCTCCTCCTGTTCGAGCGCCATTGAACAATCTCCTTCTGTTGGAGCGCCATTGAACAATCTCCTTCTGTTCGAGCGCCATTGAACACTCTCCTTCTGTTGGAGCGCCATTGAACAATCTCCTTCTGTTGGAGCGCCATTGAACAATCTCCTTCTGTTCGAGCACTTTTGACCCGCCTTATTCTGTTTAGGAGGAACAAGCGCTATCATAGTGTGGCCTTGCCACTATGCCAGTAATAGAAGCATATTATTAGCCACAGCATTGACTTGACCAACATTGACAATGAGGCGGCACCGATTAACACCGATTAACCAAGTGGCAGATTACCGATTATTTCCCGATTAATCGGTACAACCCTCATCGACAAACGTTAATTGACATTTCTAAAAGCAAAAGGCATAAGTTCCCATTTTATCCGAATATCCAGAAGACATAAGTTCCCATTTTATCCGAATATCCAAAAGGCATAAATTCCCATTTTATCCGAATATCCAAAAGGCATAAATTCCCATTTTATCCGAATATCCAAAAGGCATAAATTCCCATTTTATCCGAATATCCAAAAGGCATAAATTCCCATTTTATCCGAATATTCAAAAGGCATAAATTCCCATTTTATCCGAATATCCAAAAGGCATAAATTCCCATTTTATCCGAATATCCAAAAGGCATAAATTCCCATTTTATCCGAATATCCAAAAGGCATAAGTTCTCATTTTATCCGAATATCCAAAAGGCACAAGTTCCCATTTTATCCGAATATCTGTTAGGCGAGACTCATTTGGCTTGTTAGAATTGTACATAACACATACATTTAAAAAGTACTTCAGTGTGCGCCACAGTGCCAACCCACTCATGCTCGCTCTCTCTGTCTGTCTGTCTGTCTGTCTCTCTCTCTCTCTCTCTCTCTCTCTCTCTCTCTCTCTCTCTCTCTCTCTCTCTGAGGGCATGTGTATACAGAGCACGGAGCACTTCACATGTGTTGTTTCGAATTGCCACTCTTCATTTACATATACCGTGTTGTTTTTAGATGTGATAATAGGTTAGTGGGACAGAGGAGAAGTGTCACGATAGAAAGAAAGGGGAGGGGGGAGGGACATTTATTAAAATTTATTTCACCTGGAGTTTTGGCCAGGTAGAACAAGCGTTCCGCCCCTTCACACACTGTCCCGGGGGTGGGGCTACGAGTTCAGGGATCGCAATACTGAAACCTATCAATCAACCTAGTCGTCACACTTGAGTTGAGTTCGCCGGTGTGAAAGCTAGAAAAATCATCTCTGTTAGTGTGTAGTTAGACAAGTCATCCCTGCCAGTGTGTAGCTAGACAAGTCATCACTGCCAGTGTGTAGCTAGACAAGTCATCTCTGCCAGTGTGTAGTGAGACAAGTCATGTCTGCTAGTGTGTGGTTAGACAAGTCATCTCTGCGAGTGTGTAGTTAGACAAGTCACCTCTGCCAGTGTGTAGTTAGACAAGTCATCTCTGCGAGTGTGTAGTTAGACAAGTCATCTCTGCCAGTGTGTAGTTAGACAAGTCATTTCTATAGAGATGTGTACTGACTGACACACACGGACAACAGAGGACGCATTGTTATGGTTCTTCAATTGAACGAAAGACGGGTACTAGATACACACTGGGGGTTTCCTCTTGTGCGCACAGACAGAACTCCTGTTCTGTTTTCGCATGATTTACTGACCAGCATGGACATTGGTCAGCTTCGGTTTCTGGTCGTCTTCCGGTTATTCGGCATCTTTGTGGTTTAGGGGGAAAAAACGCAACAGTCCACACAACAGTTGATATGATCATAGAAGTGTAAGTGAATTATTTTTCTGTATGAAGATCTCAACAGACTAGATAACTGAAAGTGACAATTTTAGTTTGTGACAGATCTAAACAGACTAGATAACTGAAAGTGACAATTTTAGTTTGTGACAGATCTAAACAGACTAGATAACTGAAAGTGACAATTTTAGTTTGTGACAGATCTAAACAGACTAGATAACTGAAAGTGACAATTTTAGTTTGTGACAGATCTAAACAGACTATAGATCACTGAAAGTGACAATTTTAATTTGTGACATATCTAAACAGACTAGATAACTGAAAGTGACAATTTTAGTTTGTGACAGATCTAAACAGACTAGATAACTGAAAGTGACAATTTTAGTTTGTGACAGATACTTCCGTGCACTGGCGGTGATCTAGGGAATAGGGTTGGGTTTTTTTGTGTGGTTTTTTTTTTGTTTTTTTGTTTTTTTTTTGGGGGGCATTTTTTTAGTATGTAGGACGACACTTTAATATGGCTAATGGTTGCTGTGTAATATGTGTACTGTGTACTATTTACGAGTGAAGGGCTGCAAGACTGGATGTACATACGCCCCTGGTAAACGAAATGTCAAGTAAATATAAAATATATTATTTTAAAATAAAGCTTTTTTTGAGGGCTGAGCCCTCAATTTAAACATTGGCATGAGCACCACTTTTTAACCACCCCATTCGGCCCAATTTCTTAACCACCCCACTCGGCCCCATTTCTTAACCACCCCATTCGGCCCAATTTCTTAACCACCCCACTCGGCCCCATTTCTTAACCACCCCACTCGGCCCCATTTCTTAACCACCCCACTCGGCCCACTATCTTAACCACCCCCCTCGGCCCAATATCTTAACCACCCCATTCGGCCCAATTACTTATCCACCCCACTCGGCGCCATTTCTTAACCACCCCATTCGGCCCCATTTCTTAACCACCCCACTCGGCCCCATTTCTTAACCACCCCATTCGGCCCCATTTCTTAACCACCCCATTCGGCCCAATTTCTTAACCACCCCACTCGGCCCAATTTCTTAACCACCCCATTCGGCCCAATTTCTTAACCACCCCATTCGGCCCAATTTCTTAACCACCCCATTCGGCCCCATTTCTTAACCACCCCATTCGGCCCAATTTCTTAACCACCCCACTCGGCCCCATTTCTTAACCACCCCACTCGGCCCAATTTCTAAAAACCACCCCATTCGGCCCAATTTCTTAACCACCCCATACGGCCCCATTTCTTAACCACCCCATTCGGCCCAATTTCTTAACCACCCCACTCGGCCCCATTTCTTAACCACCCCACTCGGCCCAATTTCTAAAAACCACCCCATTCGGCCCCATTTCTTAACCACCCCATTCGGCCCAATTTCTTAACCACCCGATTCGGCTCACTTTTTTTATGGGGTTCGATTAACCGACCCAAATCTAATCAACGGCTTTTCATCTCTGTTGATTTTTTAAAAAAAGGTAAATTCAGAGAAAGCGGCCCGAGTCTATTTCCATGGCCGCCATCTTGGTTGCCCCGACCCGCGCACTTCTACGTGTGCACGGGTCGAGGCAACCAAGATGGCGGCCATGGAAAAAATAAAATAATTCACGTTTGCTAAAATTTGGAAGAAAACTTTAAAAATGTATGAAAAAAATGTAGGAAATCGATCCCTATGCCTAACCCTAACCCTAAAGCGATCCCTATGCCTAACCATAACCCTTAATCGATCCCTATGCCTAACCCTAACCCCAAATCGATCCCTATGCCTAACCCTAACCCCAAATCGATCCCTATGCCTAACCCTAACCCCAAATCGATCCCTATGCCTAACCCTAACCCCAAATCGATCCCTATGCCTAGCCCTAACCCCAAATCGATCCCTATGCATAACCCTAACCCTAAATCGATCCCTATGCTTAACCCTAACCCTAAATCGATCCCTATGCCTAACCCTAATCCTAACCCTAAATCTATCCCTAAGCATAACCTGAACCCTAAAAACTAGCCGTAAATCCACAAGCGAAAACACGTGGAATTTCACACTTTGGGAAGAAAACTATAAAAATTAACAAAAAAAAACAATAAAAAAGGGCCCCAAATAATTATAAACTGATGAAATAATGAAAATCCAACTTACAGTTTCATCAAATACACTTTTACACACTTTATTTCAGGTTTCAAGGAAAATATAGCCACAAATGAATAAATCTCCACACCCCCAAAGGCACCCCAAAGATATCAAACATGGCGGAACAAAATAAATATGATAATGAGCCAACCAATGAAAATTTTACAATTATAATTAATCAAAACTAAAATTTTAATTCCAAAAATGTAACTCTTTAAAAAAAAAAAAATGCAAAAAAATAAAGGGAGTGAATCCAAAACAAAGTCGTCGTGGGCCGCTAAATCTTAAATAGCCAAAAAAAAAAAAATATCATCAGCGTTAAAATGTTTGCTTTTTTAAAAAAAAAATAAAAATAATTTTT
>CAXITT010000231.1:1039116-1055436 GCA_964033795.1 Lymnaea stagnalis | reverse complement strand
TTTATGAATAACTTGTGCGAGCTGTAATACTTTATGAAAAACTTGTGCGAGCCGTGATACTTTATGAAAAACTTGTGCGAACTGTAATATTTTATGAAAAACTTGTGCGAGCCGTAATACTTTATGAAAAACTTGTGCGAGCCGTGATACTTTATGAAAAACTTGCGCGGGCCGAAAGAAAATAGGACGGGGGGGAGGGGGGTAGGGGGGGGGGGAGAATTATTAAGAAAATAATAATATAAATATTTCGTTACTTCGCGGGCCGCAAAGTGGGTGCTGGCGGGCCGCATGTGGCCCGTGGGCCGTATGTTGTACAGTTCTGTTTCAATAGACGATAACGTGGCGTGGTATATGATACGACATACTTGAACTGACGGCACAAACCGTGTCACGGGTCAATTAGGTCACACGGTGCTATGCTATAAATAAAATATTGACATGTACATCGTTGTGTGTGTCATGAATTTAGAAGGAAAACAAAGGTAGGGGATTTAAAGTATGAATCTGTGGCGAACCTAAAACGAGGAAAGGGGGTGGGGGTGGAGGGGGGTTTCTACCCCTGGTGGCACATTTAGGTTGTTTATAAATCCTTATATAAATGATGTGTGTGTGTTAGGGGGTTGGGGTTTTTTTTGGGAGGGGGGGGCGGGTGTGGTGGTGGGGGAGTTGGCCCCTGTAGAATGACTGTCGTTTTTTTAACGACTGTCTTTCCATTTCACTTAACGGAGGTGGCTGGTGGTGGGTGGCTCAAGCAATATTAGCACGTGTTGTTAGGGTTAGGCGTTCAGAGTTCAGACATCCTCAATGAATAGCACACTTCGTTTTGCTTTTCTTTTTGGAGGTGGGGCGGGTAATGGTGGGGAATGTGTTGTTTGTAAAAAAAAAAAAAATTGTGTTTGTTTTTGGAGGTGGGGGGGGTAATGGGGGGGAAGGGGTTGTTTGTAAAAAAAAAAAAAAAAAAAGAATATGGTGCAAATATGTTCTGACTTATTTTTGTCTTATGCTTCTTTCCGTCGTGTGTTTCCACATCCCTGACAAGACAGTGTCCTCTTATCTCAAGAAGGGAAATTTCACCTGGAATAGTTACTGTTGAGTTAGAAGGAAACGTTGTAGATATCACTTTTTTAAAAACTTTTTTTTTTTGTACAAAACTAAATTGCTTATTAATTTCATTTCCAGTTCTTACTGTGTTATGGATAACCCCTGGTTATGGATAACCCCTGGTTTTGGATAACCCCTGGTTTTGGATAACCCCTGGTTTATAACTAATTAGGAATACATTTGAACATAACATGTGCGGGACTGGCACTGGAGGGGAGGCACCCAATACCTTGCAATGGGCTGTTGTAGTCAATTTGATATGTGGGGGGGGGGATAACAAGCTCAACTCCTGTGGTGGGGAATGGGAGCTGGGGAGCGTTTTGGACTTATCCCAAGAACCAGCCCCCCTCCCCCCCAACCCCTTTGGCCCCATCCCTCAACCTCGGTGCAATATTTGTAATTTATAAAATGCCGGTTTAAAAAAGGTATGGTAACGTCGTTCCCGTGCGTTCCTGTCCTGTGGGACTCGAGCTCCAATTCTACGGATTGAGTGGAATTTCATTCTTTCTTTCTTTCTTTTTTTTTTTTTTTTTTTCTTTCCTCCTTTTTTTTTTTTCTTTATTTTTTCGGTTTTTTTAAAAGGGAGGTAACAGTGAATTTTTATCCGACACACAGGTGTATAGACCAGGCCGACACACAGGTGTATAGACCAGGCCGACACACAGGTGTATAGACCAGGCCGACACACAGGTGTATAGACCAGGCCGACACACAGGTGTATAGACCAGGCCTGCACAATTCAATATGTAAGGCGGGGCCGTAATACTTTATGAAAAACTTGTGAGAGCTGTAATATTTTATGAATAACTTGTGCGAGCTGTAATACTTTATGAAAAACTTGTGCGAGCCGTGATACTTTATGAAAAACTTGTGAGAGCTGTAATACTTTATGAAAAACTTGTGAGAGCTGTAATATTTTATGAATAACTTGTGCGAGCTGTAATACTTTATGAAAAACTTGTGCGAGCCGTGATACTTTATGAAAAACTTGTGCGAGCCGTGATACTTTATGAAAAACTTGTGCGAGCTGTAATACTTTATGAAAAACTTGTGCGAGCCGTGATACTTTATGAAAAACTTGTGAGAGCTGTAATACTTTATGAAAAACTTGTGAGAGCTGTAATATTTTATGAATAACTTGTNGCTCTCTCATTCACCTTTTCTCTGTGTCTCTATTTCTCGCATTCGCTCTCTTTTAGTTTTGCTCTGGCACTTTTTCTCACCATGTGACTGAATTTTCTTTCGTTCCTTATATACCTTTCTACCTGTCTAGATCTCTCTTTTTCTCTATAACACAAACATGGGCTCTTGATTTCTTTCTCTATCCCCCCCCCTAACTCCTTTTCTGGTGTCTCTCATTCTTTGTCTCTTATTTTTCTTCATCGATTCTCCTTCTCTGATTTCTTTTCTCTCCGTCTTTCTCTTTATCTCTCTAAATCTGCCGCAATCTCTATCCCTCTCTTACTTGCTTTCTCTCTCATCACTATTTCCCACCCATTTTCTTTCTCACACTCTTCCTCTTTATTTCATGTGTGTAAGTTTGTCTGAAAAAGCCGCTTAGCTTTATCTGTATGTTATCTTTATAACTAATCTCCATATCCCAGGATTCTTTCGATATTACTCCAGTCTTAATCTGTGCATTGGTTTATGATCAGATGTAGAAAATTTAGATTTGACCAAGTCAGAAAAACTTTAGGTAGCGATACAAATGGGTCCAATGAGTTAAATTGCGTTGTTTGTAAAAAAAAAAAAAAAAAAAGAATATGGTGCAAATATGTTCTGACTTATTTTTGTCTTATGCTTCTTTCCGTCGTGTGTTTCCACATCCCTGACAAGACAGTGTCCTCTTATCTCAAGAAGGGAAATTTCACCTGGAATAGTTACTGTTGAGTTAGAAGGAAACGTTGTAGATATCACTTTTTTAAAAACTTTTTTTTTTTGTACAAAACTAAATTGCTTATTAATTTCATTTCCAGTTCTTACTGTGTTATGGATAACCCCTGGTTATGGATAACCCCTGGTTTTGGATAACCCCTGGTTTTGGATAACCCCTGGTTTATAACTAATTAGGAATACATTTGAACATAACATGTGCGGGACTGGCACTGGAGGGGAGGCACCCAATACCTTGCAATGGGCTGTTGTAGTCAATTTGATATGTGGGGGGGGGGATAACAAGCTCAACTCCTGTGGTGGGGAATGGGAGCTGGGGAGCGTTTTGGACTTATCCCAAGAACCAGCCCCCCTCCCCCCCAACCCCTTTGGCCCCATCCCTCAACCTCGGTGCAATATTTGTAATTTATAAAATGCCGGTTTAAAAAAGGTATGGTAACGTCGTTCCCGTGCGTTCCTGTCCTGTGGGACTCGAGCTCCAATTCTACGGATTGAGTGGAATTTCATTCTTTCTTTCTTTCTTTTTTTTTTTTTTTTTTTCCTTCCTAATTTTCTTTTTCTCTTCATTTTTTCGGTTTCTTTAAAAGGGAAGTAACAGTGAAATTTTAACCAAGATGTCATATTTTTAATAAATTATCTCCCTTCCCAGTCAATTTCATTTTGCTTCGCACCCAACTTCTCAGCCATCCATCGTGCTCAGTGCAGGTTTGTATGTGTGTTCGTCTGTGTGTTTGTACGTGTGTTCTTATGTGTCTTTGTACGTGTGTTTGTGAACTGTCGCAGTAAATACATATAAAGTTGGTCGTTATCCGAAACAACCCCCAAAAACCATCCCTGACCTCGAACGATGGCATGGCTGTGTCTCTTGAGTAGTCAGAGTGACGTGGTTGGGGTGAAAGGTTCTCAAAGAAAGGTTCTCAAAAAAAGGTTTGTGCCGAGGACAATGCTGGTCCCCAAATTTATTTATTTATTTTTTTTTAATTATTTTTTTGTTTGTGTGTTTGTAGGACCACTTGACGCCAATTCTAACAAATTGAAGTGAAAACAGATAGGGTTATGAAATTTGAATGTTTGATATTAGCCAACCCCCCCCCCCCAAACAATACTATCTAGCCGTTCCATCCCTACCCCCCCCCCCTTACAACACAGCGGGTAAAAAGGCTCTGCCGTGTAAATATTGTAACAATTTGTTACACACTATCGTAACAACGTCGTTTCCGTTTACTAGCATGGATTCATATGACGTCATCTCTGTTTACTAGCATGGAATCATATGATGTCATCTCTGTTTACTAGTATGACATCATATGACGTGATCTCTGTTTACTAGCATGGAATCATATGACGTCATCTCTGTTTACTAGCATGGCATCATATGACGTCATCTCTGTTTACTAGCATGGCATCATATGACGTCATCTCTGTTTACTAGCATGGAATCATATGACGTCATCTCTGTTTACTAGCATGGAATCATATGAAAGTTTTGTTCAAAAACCATACTCCTCTCATCTACCTTAAAGTAAAGCAGTGCACCTTTCAAACCCTTTTATTCCTTTTCCTCCATCCCCAATAGTGCACATTTTTTAAAACCCTTTTCCTCCTTTCTCACCATCCCCCAACAGTGCACCTTTTAAAGCCCTTTCCCTTCTTTCTGTCTATCTTCAACGGTGCACTTTTTAAAAAGCCATTTCTTCCTTTCTCCTAATCTTCAATTGTGAACCTTCTTAACCAATTTCTTCCTTTCTCTCTATCCTCAACAGTGAATCTTTTTAAACCATTTCTTCCCATTTCCCTATCCTCAACAGTGAACCTTTTAAACAAATTTCTTCCTTTCTCCCTACCCCCAACAGAGCCTTTTTAACCAGTTCTTCCTTTCTCTCTATCCTTAACAGTAAATCTTTTTTTTAACCATTTCTTCCTTTCTCTTTATCGTCAACAGTAAATCTTTTTTTAAACATTTCTTCCTTTCTCTCTATCCTCAACAGTAAATCTTTTTTTTTTAACCAGTTCTTCCTTTCTCTCTATCTCCAACAGTTTCGAGGGAGGATGGCCGGTGTCTTTCGACGGGTCACCGGCTTCTTCTCCCGGTCGTCCTCGCGGAGGGCGAACCGAGTCGACGACAGGGAGACGAAGGCCGAGAGGCGCGAGAGAAAGAAGACCGACCGGCAGAAGAAGAAGAAGAAAACGAGAGACGGCGGCGAATTCGAAGAAGACGACGCCGCTGCCACCTCGTCGGGCCCCTCCGGCGAAAACGACGACGTCTCCGACTCTGGACACAGCGGGAGCGCAGCAGCCCCCTCACCCACGCAGACAAAATCATCAAAGCAAACGGTTAAAAGCGATGGGAACGTGAGGCACCGGGGCAAAGATGACGTCGACGGGAGGAGGCCAGCCACCGCGGACAAACCAGGTGATGGGAGGGCCGGAAAGGACGGTGGTGAAAGCAGGCCGAACGGCGGGGAAGGAGAGGGGTCAGGCCGGTCGCCCGACACAGCGCGAACAGCACTCGTCACGGCTGTCGAAGCGGCGAGCGAACGGGATGGGATCGCAGAGGAGGGACGGCAACACTCGGCCCTGGTGCATGCCAACACGACCGGGAGACACGCGTCGGCTGAAGATGTGCAGGGCGAGTCAAGCGAGGACGACAGCGAGGTCGACAGTGATGACGATGACGATGATGCTGAGGGAATACAGAGGAGCGCTGGCGATGAAGGTTTGAGAGACGATTCGGCGCCGATCATGGGAAAGAGAAAGAAGAACAACAAGAGGCATGCCGGGAAGAAACAAGATATCGTCGCGGGGGGCGGTGGTGATTCAAACGTGGATTACAAAGACGGATTATCCAACTCTGGATTCACCACGGACGAGATCTCCTCGTCCCAGAGAGACGACCCCACGTTCACAGAGAGCCAAACATCGTCCCAGCTGGACGGTCTGGCGTCGTCTGTTGTGTCCGGGAGTTCCATAGCGTCGTCTGCTATGGACGGGCCGGACAGCGGAGACGCTGGGGGCGATGGCGGTCAGGCGCCTGGAGATAAGGGCAAACAGAAAAGAGGTGAGTGCCGACAAACTTTTAAAGTTTTTGTTGTTGTTTTTTTTTTTGTAGTAAGAAAGGCCTGGAGCCCCCCCCCCTCCCCGCACACCGGAGATTGTAATAACTCCCCAAAAAAGGCCCATGACGAATGCTCGTCGCGTCGTCGTTGGGCCAGCACGTCCCTGACTTATACACAGCTTGCTTATACTTATAACTCTAGCCGCACGGGCAATAATTGAATCTATGTAAGTGGCAGAGGGTGTGGGTTCGTGGACCCCCTGCATTACACGTCCTAAATGCAGCCTCAGACACATCAACAAAGATCAATAAATGAACTTCTCTTTGAGAAAATAATGGAGGGAGAAAACAACAACAAAACCACACACACAAGCACAACAACCTTATAAATAGAGCTCAAAGTAAAGATACCCCATCGTGTCCTTAATGGAGGGAGAAAACAACAACAAAACCACACACAAGCACAACAACCTTATAAATAGAGCTCAAAGTAAAGATACCCATCGTGTCTTAATTTGATTCACGCGGAAGCGTAGCATGGAATTTATAATTTGAAAGATTCTCAGATAGCATTGGATTTATCGGGAGTCACCTGTCTCAGATAGCATTGGATTTATCGGGAGTCACGTGTCTACAGTGGGTTTCGGGAAAGATTCTCAGATAGCATTGGATTTATCGGGAGTCACGTGTCTACAGTGGGTTTCGGGAAATCAATTAAGTCTTTCTTCCTTTTTTTGGCCTAAGTAGAAGAGTAAATTTGCTTTTAAAAGAGTTAAAGCGGCTGAAGTCCTCTGCACATCCAAGGCCGGTGTTGAGGTCTTCGGTACACAGTGAGAAAACAAACACGTCGGATCATACACGTTGGTGGTGGGAGTGGGAGAGGGGGGGGGGGTTCCCCCTGGTAGTGGGGTGATGGTGTTTAGGTTTTCGTTTCACATTGCAAATTCTTATTTAAACGTTAGGATTAGTCCCTGGCGGAAATCTCTCCCCCCCCCCACACACACACATACTCGCGCTCCCNCTCTCTGTGTGATACCCTTTCAGCCCCGTGTAGACCAGTGATTATTTCTGAAATTTTCCCCCTGGGGGGCACTTCAGATTTTTCGGGGGGGGGGGCAGTGCCAGTTGATTTATTGTTGGACATATTTTTGCTCGGGGAGGGGGGTACTGTCCCCTACGCCCCGGGAGATATAGCTGAAAGAAACCCTGGTGTGGACCCGAACGACGGTGCGGCAGAAATGTATACCGTCCACCAAAGTGACGTAATTCCCGTCGGGTAGCCGTTGTCGGTGAATAACGCTAAAAGAAACGACTTTTCGACAAAGCGTTGTATTCTCAGAAAATGAAGCTTTTTTTAAAAGTCATCTTTAAAACAGTGATAGCTCGACAATAATTTAATCGTTCACCAAGACAGACAACATTTTCAGAAAACGGAGCTAATACCCGCTTTTTAAAAGGCGCCTTGACAACTGTTACAGCCCGACAGTAATTTAATTGTTAGCAAGACAGACAGCAGCGTTGCATTTTCAGAGAATGCAGCTGCTCTCCCATTTAAAACACATTCTCAATATAGGCGTACGGCTCTTTATAAAATTCGTTTCCGGTGGGTGAAGACGGTTCATTTACATTCAGAATTTGGTAAATTGGTTTTTAAAGCTATATATATATATATATATATTATAGTTTTTTAAATAAAAAGATCCTGAATATTAAAACAAAAACCGATAAATAATTGAAGGTCTAGAACTTAACAGTTAATACATTTAATTTAAGTTAGTTCCCAATGGCCTCCTTGTTCTAGATCGGCTGTCAAAGCCACCTTTTTTTTCTTCCGAAAACCGGTAGGACATCTTTAATGGTACGCAACGGACCGCCGCTTGAAGACACAACTTTGGCTGACTCACAAAATTGAGCCCAAAAAAAAAATAATAATAATAATGGATCGATATTTTATTGTCTATACCTGATCACCAACCGACAACCAAATGTACAACGTTAAGAAACTTTTTGCTGTGTTTTGTTTTAGCGCAGTTATTCCCAAAGTGGCCTATATCGACCCCCCCCTTTTTTCCCCCCCGGGGGCGACAATTGGCAGGGGGGGGGGGGGTCCATGTCAGCGAAAAAAAAAATTGGGGGTCCATGAAATGAAAATGGGGTTCAACGAGTTTTTAGTTGCTTCCTCATGCCTGGTGGGAAAGGGTTTCAGCGCAGTTACCAATCTCCTAACAAACAAAAAAACAACAACAAAAATAAAACTGGACATCATTAACCGAGGAGATTTGAGATAAAACCGAACTAAATTGATGCCAAATGTTGAGAATGTATTATTAAAGCATCAGGTTCATTCATCCCTTACTCTAAAAGCATTTTTTTTTTGCTTGGTTATGTTATGTAACAGAAAGTCAATTTTAATTTGAATTTGATTAATAAATGTATAAAACTGAACATGCTTTTTAAAAAGTTTTGCATACTAACACTTCACTGCTCACTACCGTTATAAATTTAAATCTTTCAAAGTGAGTAGCTCTATACCAGCTGTCGAAAATACATTTGAACTTAATGAATTTGCAACAAAAAAAAATATTTAAAAAATCAATCAATATCAGGGAAGCAGGGGGGGGGGGGTCTACGCAAAACCGAAAAACAGGGCAAGTGGTCTGCGAGACAAAAAAGTTTGGAGACCTCTATAGCGGAATGTACTGAATTTGGATGTTATTTTTAGAAATCACGTGACAAAATGGCTAAACTATGCATACCATCACAAAACTCTAACAATGGAACAGAATTTTTTTAAGGAATTTATGAAGAGCTTTTTTGCGCTCCGATAGTACGGCATGTGTCCTATTGGAACGTGGAAGTGTACATTTAAACCAAAAAAAATGATTTAACCTAACGAAGCGTTGACTGTGTGCCTTGCTATTTGAGGTAAGGGAAAAGGGGGGGGGGGGGGGGGTATTCATTGTTTGTTAAACTGTTTTTTGTTTCTTTCTTTTTTTAAATTGGACGCCGCCATAAAAAAATCTATTAATAGAAACACAACTACGCGTTAAACCTGCTGTCTTGACGTGCGCATGATCTCATGACAACATCCGCGCTACCGGGCCTTTTTGGGCTTGTACCATCAAAATGTTGTTAGTTACTATCATTTCCCATCTGGTTACCAAACCTGTTCGGGTGGCTCGTGATATCTCAGCCTTTTGTCTGGCCATCGGCTCGTCATATCTCAGCTTTGTGTCTGGCCACAGTCCCCGGGGGAGTGGGGGGTGGGGGGGAAGAGAGATCGTTGGAATAAATGATGAGAGCCTTAAGGTCACGGAAGCCCAGAAATGATTCAAACTTGAAATTAAACGCGACTTGATAATGTCTGCACCCCCCGTGCACATTCAAGCGCACCATCAAATTAATGTGCACATTGTGTAACGCGGTTGGCTGCAGACTTTTTGAATGTCGTAAAAGAATGTGTATGCGTTTTTCCAGGTGTGAAACATTAACCTGGGTCAAAATCAATGACAGAATCTTTTTTTCAGTTTAGAAGCAGTTTGAAAATGAAGTTTTGGCAATTAACTCTGTTTTCAGTATAATAATAATAATACTAATAATACTAATAATAATAATACTGGAACCTTGCCTCAGGAATTTCTCGTTTCATTCTTTACATCAGGGGGTTGGCAGTCTTTTGGGGCCGTCCATTACGTACGTCATGCTATTTGTGGAGAACAAAATATACCCCATCGCCGGTCCGCGCCTAGGAAACTCTGGGCCCCAGGCAGCTGACAGTGTTCGGGCCCCAGGGAGCTGACAGAGTTCAGGCTCCAGGGAGCTGAGAGAGTTCGGGCCCCAGGCTGCTGACAAGAGCTCGGGCCCCAAAGCAGCTGACAGAGCTCGGCCCCTTTCAAACATATACGTATATTTTAAAACTCGAAAAATGGTGGGCCCTTATCTAGCTCGGGCCCCTGACAAGTGCCCCAACCCCCCTTAACCCAGGCCAGGTGCGGTCCTGTCCCTGCCTCTCCCATATCCCAATCTGTCACAAATATCAGACCGCTCCCCCCCCCCCCTCCGTCCCCCACCACACCCCCCCCGTGTGTCTCACAGTAGACCCTCGTGTCTCACTGTAGCCCCTCGTGTCTCACAGTAGACCCTCGTGTCTCACTGTAGACCCTCGTGTCTCACAGTAGACCCTCGTGTCTCACAGTAGACCCTTGTGTCTCACAGTAGACCCTCGTGTCTCACAGTAGACCCTCGTGTCTCACAGTAGACCCTCGTGTCTCACAGTAGACTGTATGTCCCAGTGTAGAAAACTCCACCAGAAAAATCTGGTCTTATTATCAGTCGTTTGCCTTTTGTTCGGATTGGGCAGCTCAATTATTTTTAACATTTTAATGTGTTGTTGAATTTTTTTAAACTTTCTAACTAAAAAAAAAAATAGTTAACAAATTAACAACTGATTAAAGTTTAAGCTAAAACACATTCTGTACTATAGGCTTGCCCGTCTGCCATTCTGTGCCACCGGTTTGCCATACTTGCGTTTAAAATAATACAATTTCAATTTGGTACGTCGTACCATCAAGTCGCACACGTTTTCCTTCCAGGAATAACACGATACCGTGATAAAGGTATTTTATGCTAGGGTCGTGACGTGTTTCCTGTGTGTTTATGTAATGGTGTTTTAAATGGCCACAGTGTGTTTGTATAATGGTGTTTTAAATGGCCACACTGTGTTTGTATAATGGTGTTTTAAATGGCCACAGTGTGTTTGTATAATGGTGTTTTAAATGGCCACAGTGTGTTTGTGTAATGGTGTTTTAAATGGCCACAGTGTGTTTGTATAATGGTGTTTTAAATGGCCACACTGTGTTTGTATAATGGTGTTTTAAATGGCCACAGTGTGTTTGTATAATGGTGTTTTAAATGGCCACAGTGTGTTTGTATAATGGTGTTTTAAATGGCCACAGTGTGTTTGTATAATGGTGTTTTAAATGGCCACAGTGTGTTTGTATAATGGTGTTTTAAATGGCCACAGTGTGTTTGTATAATGGTGTTTTAAATGGCCACAGTGTGTTTGTATAATGGTGTTTTAAATGGCCACAGTGTGTTTGTATAATGGTGTTTTAAATGGCCACAGTGTGTTTGTATAATGGTGTTTTAAATGGCCACAGTGTGTTTGTATAATGGTGTTTTAAATGGCCACAGTGTGTTTGTATAATGGTGTTTTAAATGGCCACAGTGTGTTTGTATAATGGTGTTTTAAATGGCCACAATGTGTTTGTATAATGGTGTTTTAATGGCCACAGTGTGTTTGTATAATGCTGTCTTACATTAACATAAAATGTTGGTTCATTTCAACGTAAAAAGAAAATTACCTCAATTTTTAAAGAAAAGCAATTTTTTTTACTCGCAACGGGCGTAGGGCCACCCACCGACCGTTGCAAGAAACTAGAATGACCCCCTCGGACTCTGACCTACTTTCTATTGGGCCCTTTTCAAGTGCTGTTCAGGTCTCAACAGCTGTCCCGAGCGTAGACTTTCCTTAGCTCCGTACTTAACTGTAGATGTAATAACTTTTAGTCAAATACCCTTTGAACCTCCCATACATAATTGATATGTCCTTTTCATGTCCCTATGTCTGAGCAGTGTAAGGGTTTCTTGTTGAATAATGCATTCCCACAGGCCCTTTCTTCACTCCTTGTTTCACCCATTGCCGGTTGGTAGCGGGATGTTAGCCGCTAGTTCGGTATTGATTGTGGCCAGGATGTACTCTATGGTTGCTGGACTCTGCCCCTCCACCTCCACCCACCCTCCAGCCCGCCGTGTCTTACCTGGCATTGATCACCAATCGCCAATTAAAGGCTCCCGTCACCAATAACTACTCACCTAGACAATACCTGAGTGCTTTGTAAAAAAAAAAAAAAAAAGGTTTTACAGTGGACCGTGTGTCTCACAGCAGACAGTGTGTCTCACAATAGACCGTGTCTCACAGTAGACCGTGTGTCTCACGGTAGACCCGTGTGTCTCACAGTAAACCAGGTGTCTCACAATAGACCGTATGTCCCAGTGTAGAAAACTCCACCAGAAAAATCCGGTACTATGGTCTTAATATCAGTCGTTTACCATTTGTTCAGATTGGGCAGCTCGATTATTTATAAAAGAATGAAATAGTGAAACGAGGTATGTGGAAGCTTGAAATAAGGTAACAGGACAAAAAACAAGGACGTTTCGGCATAAAGCCTTCATCAGCCAACAATAGAAATGAAAATACAATATTTTCATTTCTATTGTTGGCTGATGAAGGCTTTATGCCGAAACGTCCTTGTTTTTTGTCCTGTTACCTTATTTCAAGCTTCCACATACCTCGTTTCACTATTTCATTCTTTTACATAGCTTGAAAGCAGTCCCTTCATTTATCGATTATTTATAACATTTTAAAGGGTTGCTGAATTTTTTACATTTCTATATTTGAATAACTTTTAAAAATATAAAGTAGAGAAAAAAAAATCGATTGTTCCAGATACGTATCTTACTGAAACTTTTGAGTTTGTGAAAGTTGTCTGAAAATTCAAAAGACAATGTCTTGTAAAGGAGTTCCAGTGCCATTATTGCCAATGCCATCAACGATGAAGGAGTTTTGTGGATTCATTAGACTCAGGCCCGCACAGCTCAAAATGCAAGGCGGGCCGTAATGCTTATGAAAAACTTGTGCGGGCCAAAAACAAACAGGACATGGCTTGGGCGGGCCAAAAGAAAATTGGACAGTTGGGAAAGCTATTAAGAAAATGATAAGAATAAAGAATACTTAGCTACTTCGAGGGCCGCAAAGTGGGTGCTGGCGGGCCAATTGTTGCCCGCGGGCCGTATGTTGAGCAGGCCTGCGTTAGACCATGTAGTCGACCACGTGACGAGATTAGTAACCGTGCCTGGTCTCGCGACGACGGTCAAGCGTGTGTGATCTTAGAGAAGATAACTGGGTTTGGAAGGGGGGGGGGCGTTAATCGTCGCCTGGGAGAGCAGGTTCAATTTTTCAACCGCCAAAGTCTATGACAAAATGGGCAAGTTGGGAGAAGGGCTGAGGAAAAAAAAAAGGGGGGGGGGGGGGAAATGTTTTTTCTCCCCCCCCCCCAAAAAAAAAAAATAGCTGCGGTCGGATATGTTGTTGTTTGACTGCTGTCGGATATGTTGTTGTTCGACTGCTGTCGGAATTAAAAATAGAAATGACAACATGGCGAATGGGGAAAAAAAAAAAAACAACATTAGTAGTACCGGTATCCCATTTTGTAAACAGATTAAGATTAAAAAGAATTGTAAGTTTAAATTTCAAATCGTTTAGGTGGCAAAATTTCTTCTACATCNCACGATGCACAGCACGATGCACAGCACGATGCACAGCACGATGCACAGCACGATGCACAGCACGATGCACAGCACGATGCACAGCACGATGCACAGCACGATGCACAGCACGATGCACAGCACGATGCACTGTCAGCTGTGAATTTTTTAAAATTATCATTTACTTTGACGAATACACTTAGAAAAGGGAGAGGGGTGAGATATTCAAATACGAAACAAAACGAATGCCAAACAGGATATGCGATGCACACGACATTTCAACTCTCCGGGCATTCTGGGATGTCGGGTCTCCTGGAATTTTGGGATGTCGGATCTCCGGGCGTACTGGGATGTCGAGTCCCCAAGCATTCTTGGATTTCTCGTTAACCGGGCATTCTTGCATGTCGGGTCCCCGAGCATTCTTGGATTTCGGGTTATCCGGGCATTCTTGCATGTCGGGTCCCCGAGCATTCTTGGATTTCGGGTTATCCGGGCATTCTTGCATGTCGGGTCTCCGGGCATTCTTGCATGTCGGGTCTCCGGGCATTCTTACATGTCGGGTCTCCGGGCATTCTTGCATGTCGGGTCTCCGGGCATTCTTGGATGTCGGGTCTCCGGGCATTCTTGCATGTCGGGTCTCCGGGCATTCTGGCATGTCGGGTCTCCGGGCATNTTGGGATGTCGGGTCTCAGGGCATTCTGGTATGTCGGGTCTCAGGGCATTCTGGTATGTCGGGTCTCAGGGCATTCTGGGATGTCGGGTCTCAGGGCATTCTGGGATGTTGGGTCTCAGGGCATTATGGTATGTCGGGTCTCAGGGCATTCTGGTATGTCGGGTCTCAGGGCATTCTGGCACGTCGGGTCTCAGGGCATTTTGGGATGTCGGGTCTCCCGGCATTTTGGGATGTCGGGTCTCAGGGCATTCTGGCATGTCGGGTCTCAGGGCATTTTGGGATGTCGGGTCTCCCGGCATTTTGGGATGTCGGGTCTCAGAGCATTCTGGGGTGTTGGGGAACAAAGAGAAATATGAATTCCAAGAAGTCCAACGGCGACAAACAAACCAAAAAACAAACACATACTCCAATCAGGATTTATTGAAAGTATTTATTAAAGACAAGGCTTAGCCATGATGTGGGTTTACTAGCTAGACTTTGTACCAACAAAGTTTAACAAATCACGATCCATCGAAATTCGGTGACATCGAGAGACGTAGAGATATTGAGACATGTAGAGACATGGAGAAACGTGGAGACATTGAGTCACGTAGAGGCACTGAGACACGTGGAGACATTGAGACACGTAGATGCACTGAGACATGTAGAGATTTTGATATACGTAGAGACGCTGAGACACGTGGAGACATCGAGACACCGAGAGTGGAGACATCGAGACACCGAGCGACATTGATACACCTAGAGACCTTGAGACACCTAGAGATCTTGAGACACCTAGAGACCTTGAGACACGTAGAGAAATAAAGACACGTAGAGACCTGGAGACATTGAGAAGAACCTCTTATCAGCTGAAGGGCCCGTCCATATCACGTGACCAAGCTTTATCCAAAAACTTGCTAAAGTATTCGGGAGAGATTTCGTCTGTATTAATTACTACTCATCCGATTGAATACTTAGATTGTGAAATACCATAGTTGGCTGATGTGATAGGGGGGATCACACTTGTGCAATAACGAGTAGGCGGCAGAAAGCCTTTTGATTTTTTTGTGTGTTGTATTATAAACTCATAATTGTAAGCACATGATGGGATGGCGACAGCATGGATTCTCTTTCTCTCCTTGAAGTATTTGTTAATAATACACACACACACACACAAAAAAAAGAACCAGGGGCACGTCACTCTCTCGACATGCGAGTGTTTTGATCACGCAACCCAATCGTAATCTCGACGAAAACTTCATGGCATGTTTCTGTAATAGCCTGATGGTTCGAGGCTAAGGCAAGATCATATTGAAATTTACTTCTCCCCAGTGGAATAGCTAGACGCCCCGGGCGGTCCTTGATTTTACACGCCCCGGGTGGTCCTTGATTTTACACGCCCCGGGTGGTCCTTGATTTTACACGCCCCGGGTGGTCCTTGATTTTACACGCCCCGGGTGGTCCTTGATTTTACACGCCCCCGTGGTCCTTGATTTAAGCCGCCCCAAATTTACAATTAAAAAAAAAAAGTTTGTTAAAAAAAATAAAAATAAAAATAAAATAAAACCATTGCATGCAGAAGACACATACGAACAAGCTGTATAGAGTATACTGAAAGAGACCGACAATGGCGCCCCAAAAATAGATTGACCGCACTCTAAGTCACTCTTCCTACACCCCCACCCACCCACCCCTTTTCTTTAATAACATACTATCTGAATCTGAATAAGTATTTCAATATTCACGGCTTGGGCTTGAAATAACCTCAAGAATCATTTCGATGTACCTCGATCCGAAATGAACTGATTGAAAGCTAAAAAAAAATGAAACTGTTTCAATTAGGATTGTGTGACCCAAATGTGTCTAGTTAGACTACTTTGAGAGGCTTAATTTCTCATAATGCTTTCCATCAATCAAGCCAGGACATCAGTCAGACACGTCATGACAGATGTATCGTGGGTGTACCATCAAACCAACCCAGTGTGTCACAGTTTTATTTCTGAAATAGAAACACCGTTCTGGAGATGAGAGTATTTGTGAAGAAATAAAAATAAACAAGCATTTTTTTTTCAAAATATTTCTTTATGGGCTGAGGAGAGAGGGGGGGGAGAGAGAGACGGGGAGAGAGAGAGTGATATACAAGACAACTACGCTCTTCAATTGACAATAGAACCCTCTCAATCCCAAGAACCAAAACTAAGACCATCGGTGAACGCTCCTTCTACTTCCATGCGCCCACGTTCTGGAACCAGCTCCCCTTCCACATCCGTCATTGTGAAACCTCGTCCACTTT
>CAXITT010000231.1:1005933-1018102 GCA_964033795.1 Lymnaea stagnalis | reverse complement strand
GGGTGGGGGGGGGGGGGGGGGGGGGGCGTTGTACCTGTGTGATGGAATCAAAGGTGTTTTTCAACGCGAGGAATGTGTGAAAATAAAGAGTTAAATCCCGCTCAAGGGAAACAACTGTACTAAACTTGTGTTGATATGAATTTAACGCATTTATTTGAATAGACTCCCTTGGCTTTTGCATGCCTTCCGCGAAGCTCTTTAAAGAGCTCTTTAATTGAATTATAAGACAATATAGTAATTGTATCAGAACAACACCAAGATGAAGAAAGGGACCGGGACTAGGAAGTCAATATTTTTTAACATGTATTTTTTTATAACAAGGATACAACATCTAGTTATTTGGTGCACAACTTAATAATTTAAAGTCAATTTTTTTTTTTGTTCCTTGGGTGGTTTCATTTCATCTTTGGCCATAATTTTATGGTACAATTGAGCCTCGATGGCGGGTAGTTGTCACAGTGCGACACCACTTCACAAGGATCCTGTCACGGCCTGATTGATTTATGAGACAGTGCCAGAAATAAACCCCCAGTTGCATGCTGTCGGTGATAGATTGCCGTGTTGGCCATCATTAAATCAGGGACCGTCGTTCAAAGAGAAGCAGGTCTGCAGCAGCGTCAACGTATTATGACAAACGTGTGCACTTCTAGAAAATGGTAAAATTACTGAGGATTCGGACGAGTTAGTTACTCTCCTGAATCAAAGTCGTAAATGTTAACGCGCTACTAAAAATATAAATACTATGAACCCCCCCCCCCCCCCCTAAACCCCCACCAAAAAAAAAAAAAAAAAAATAAAAAAACAACAACCCCCCCCCCCCCCCTTAAACCACCACCAAAAAAAATAAAATAAAAAGGGGGTTGTTTTAGACCACGTGGAATAGATTTCTGCGCGTCAGACAATTCCCTCCATTTTAGAGTCATGATGAACCGGAAGGCGCTTCGACGACGTTAGCGCTCCACTTATTTTTTATCTGCAGTCAACTGAAGGTCATCTCATGGGTTCTCAACCCGGAGATATAAGGGGCCGTTCATATATTAAATAGCACAAAAGACATGTCAAATAACGTCCCATATTATTAAATATTTCAAATTCCACCACCACCCTCCAACCCCCCCCCCCCCCCCCAAAAAAAAAAAACAAAAAAAAAAAAAAAACCAAGAAGAAAAAAAAAAACCCACCCCGGGAAAAAAAAAAAACGAATGCATTCCAAAAACAAGTAAATTTCAAACTGTAAATTATTTTTTTTTTTTTTAAATAAAAATGTGTGAATAAATCTTGAAAGCAATAAATATATTTTAGTTTTTATTCATCTAGGCTAATTTCGTAAATATGAAAAGCATTTTTTTTCCACAAAAAATAAATGTATTTATACAAACCAACACATACAAAGAAATGTTACATGACATTGCTTTCTAAGCCCCCACCACCCTCCCCCCACCACCCTTCCCCCAAAAAGGACCTTCATCATACAATATAACACAATGATACACAACCCCTCACCAAATGGGAAAATCTGACAGCTCTCAGTCGGGTTGGTGTCACAACACATCTACGTTAACATAAAAGACCAGTGTTCCACCGGACAGGGTGCCACCAGACAGGGTGCCACTAAACACAGAGCGCCACAATATTGGGATGCCCCCCAGGTCGTCTTGTTCATTTCCTCAAGATCAGTTTGTGACGCCCGTACCGTGGCCATGAGTCAGTTCAGCTCATACAAACATAGGCAATAATTTCGAATGTCTATTCCGATTCCCCTGTATAAAATGTGTTAAATTTTTTTAAAAATAAACTGTGAAATTTGAAGGTCTATTTTCACATCTCTGTATTGTTGATAAAAAAAATCATTGTCATCATTAAGTTGTTCATCATTGAGTATACTTTCCATCTTTTTGCCCACATGTATTACGCTAGGCCAGCTACGCCGACATTTAGCGTGAATATTGCTAACAAGATCCCTAACAAAATATTGACGTAAATTTATCTTTACGTGTAAATTGTTTTATTTTTTTTTTACTTTTTTTTCAAATTGAGACAATAAATCAATCAATCAATGCTGGGGCTCTTAGTTTGGATGAGCAATAATTGGGTTACGAGATCCCCCCTAGATCCCTGCTTGGGGATCAGTTTGGAACATTTCTAGGAAATAAGAACCCTGCTGATATTTTCAGACCTTCGCTTTTTTCTTTTTTAATGTGGAAAATTCCCCATCACCCTAAAAAGCGGTTTGGTGAAGAGTGTCTTGTTTACAGTGGATCGCCCGACAGCGGAGGTTAGGGGGGGGGGTGGCGCCAAGGGGAGTAAAATGGGTGGCCGACTGGCAGATGGGATTACATCACATTGACCGTCTGACCCTCCGCGCAGGTCAACTCGGTGATCGATTTGTCTGTTAGCATGAATTTGGCTGCACTTTCTCTCACTCTTCATCTTATCCCTTTTCTCTTCGGGTTTTCTCCTCGTTTTCTGTTGAGTCTTCAAAGAAATGTTGAGCTGTACGTGTTTAGGTGGCATGTGTTAAACGTCATCTCTGATATTTTTTATTGAAGTACCGGTAACAACCACATAACTTATTGAGAGTGCCTCAACCCAATGGACGAGTACCAAAACAAAAAAAAACAAAAAAAAGAACAGTGACCAGACAAGGGTGGAAACAGTGCTGGGCGATGTGGGGGGGGGTTGTGTGTGGGGGGGGGGTAGGGGTGGGCTTTCGCACCTGGTTTCAGAAAGAAATTTACTAGAGTTGTCATGAGCATTCCCCGGGNTGGGCATCCTAGAGAAGGGTGGCGCGAGTCCCTCCCTGGTTAACATCCTAGAGATGTCATCCCAGGTCAAGTTGACATCCTACAGAGATGACATGCGTCAGCGCAAGGTCGAGTGGGCATCGTTATGACATGTTTGTTTTTTTTTTTTTTGTTTTGTTTTTTTTCATCTGACAGGATGCGCTGCTCTCAATATTATTTTCCCATCAACCTCTCATGCAAAAATAATTTAATCACGGGCGAGCACGCAGTTTTATATATTACAAAGGGAAAAAAACAATCTATATTATCAGACAAGGGGGAGAGAATCAGTGCGTGCACAGTAAGCCGGTGCTAACTCCGTCCCACGCACAAGAGAAACTGAGAGGAACGATTTCTCCCCCGCTGGTGGTTTTGGGGAGACCGTGATGCTTGCGGCAGTCGTTGATAGTGTCCGGCAGTGGTGTGCGACAATGTTATTCGGTGGTTAGCAGTGGTGATTGCGCTGTTCTAAGATGGTGCGTTTGTCAGCCACTTTGGCATCTACTGAAAAAGAAAAGGAATTTTTTAAAATTTTTTAAAGAAACGTAGTCTTCATACGTGGGAGAGATGGATTTAGTTTAAAATATCGTTTTCCGGGGAAAACACGTGTGAACATGTCGGGATGCTTTCTCTCATACATTAAAAAAAAAAATAAGTGTTTGTTTTTTTAAAGCCAACTTATCTTGTGGTATAGTTTGTAATCGAACGCTTGTCCGTGCATCCACCAGGGAAATAATTGGTGTTTAAACACATTCGGCAAACACGTTTGTACGTGCGGTATAAAGATTAATGTTTCTTCGTTCTCGGTACGTTACATCATAAATTAAATGCCAAACTTTGTAGATTGCTAGATCATTTTTTTTTTTTCAATTTCAACCGTGTAATTATGAATGAAAATCTTTATCGGCACAACCTTGGGGAATATAAATAGACTATGCTATGTGAAATACTTAAATCATAGCGGATACGAACAAAGGTCTCAATTTAAAAAAAAAAAAAAAATTATATCGAATCGAATCATGAATGTGAGGTAAATGACCATTTACAATTGTTCTCTAGATACTGGATTTCCATTCCCGCTTGCAAGACGAAAATCGTAATACATGGCAATATATCCTGTGCTCATCATTTTTGACGGGTCATTTACTAAGCGTCTAAGTGGATATAGCGTTGTGCTTTTGGATTCTAATCACCGTTTGATGAGATGATATTTTGTTGTTTTCTCCCTTTAATCAAAACTCGTTTTTTAAGTAGCTAAAAAAATGAAAGATATACTTTTTTAAAAATAATAATAATTCAATTGTAACTGGAAGACTGAATGTGATTCCCCCTGACCTGGGAGGTTGTTTTCGTGTGTCAGACAGTTCGGGGTCACGAAGTCTTTGTTGTGGTGTCAGTTTTTTTACGATTACACCTTGTCATGTCGACACAACTCTGAGAATGATGTATTCCCTTGTTTTCCCCTCGGCTCGTACAACCGGACGCAGGGAGGGGGGGGCGGGGGAAGAGGGGGGGGGCTATCAGAGTTAATCTTACGATGGAACGGCTTGTCAAGAAACAAATTAATCTTTTTTTTTTAATTGGCTAAAGAAATTAAATAAAAAATCTTTGAAAATCACCAAATAGAATTTGATAGATTTTTTGTTTTTTTTAGTGCTCTTTATAATATATTATCATAGTTGCAATTTAATCCATTAATAATAATGACTGATAATTTTTATTGTGGGGGGGTTTTCTTCTTTTTTTTTTTTTTAACACATAAGATCAAATTATTTATTTGTTTTTGTTTATGCTTACTTTTAGCTGACATATTTCTTGTGGGTTAAAGAGTAGGTGTTGACACGCCTGTTTTGTTTAATCCATTAATAATAATGACTGATAATTTTTATTGTGGGGGGGTTTTCTTCTTTTTTTTTTTTTTAACACATAAGATCAAATTATTTATTTGTTTTTGTTTATGCTTACGTTTAGCTGACATATTTCCTGTGGGTTAAAGAGTAGGTGTTGACACGCCTGTTTTGGTCATTGTTCGTAGCACGAAACCCATAAGAGTTTAGAGTCACTTCTGCTGCGGTATTCCTGTCCTCGGACCGTTGAAACGAATTCCAGTGTTGGGGGGAAAAAAAAAGCAGATAACGAAGCCAAAGTAGCTCGGTATTTAACAAGTGTTATGGCATATTATTCAGCTCCCCAGTCTTTAGCGTGCGGTCATCTAAACAAGATTTTTAGAGCATTGTTTGACACCATGGCTAAAGTTCATCAGTTTCTGTTCTTGAAGCAGCTTTGATCTCAACGTGGTTCATCCTAAACACGTGACCTATAGCTCAGAGGTTCACAAACTGTGCGCCTTCGGGGAGCTGCGACCTTACCACAGGGGCGCCGCGAAGTGGTGGGGGGTGGGGGGAGATTACAAAAAAATAAACGCTTGCTCGAAGTCGCAATCTGACATAGTTCGCCTTTTAAAAACCTGGATGCAGCAAGGGTACCGCGACTCGAAATAACATCAAATTTGGGAACATCTGAAATGGCGTGTTAAAGGATTGTTGTGGTCGGTCACGTTGTTACGGCTGCTAAGTGAGCTACGAGGTTTCTTCGTGCGGACGCATACTTCCATTGGTTAATGACCTCGGACATCTAAATGGCGTGTGTGACGCCAGAAAGTCAGCCATCTTGTTCAAGGTAGATTACCCACGTTGTAAGAGCAGACGTGCCGTACAATAACCAGTTCCGGTCGGTGTTTCATGGAGTCGCCATTCTTGAAAAAAAAAAAAAGAAAGAAAGAAAGAAAAAAAATTACACATTTATTTTACAAACTTAAAAAGTGATAACTTTGTACGTGCGTGTGGGGTGAAGGTCATCTAAACAATATATTTGTTATTGAAAATTATATACATGATCAAATCATGGAAATCTTTGAAATCTGTTTTTAATAATAGTAATCAACCTTAGCAAACTGATGAATGTTCGGTCTAGATAAGTATTTGCAGTTATTTACTACGATGTTGGGGAAAAGTGTGAAATAAGGTGTAATTTTTTTTTTTCAATGAGTAACTCTGTGTTCCTCTGAAGTCTTGGAGTGTTCAGTTTGATTAAAATGACATGGTCCTGTTTAAGACACGCCATTTCAATTAGGCTTAAGCATAGCGCTTTTGGAAGCCTGTTGAATCTGATGCCACAATCCCTGCGCCGCATGAGACTAGGATGGACAGGGTGGGTTCAGACCAGGCCCGCACAACCCAAAGTGTAAGGCGGGCCGTAATGCTTTATGAAAAAACGTGTGCGGGCCGAGAGATAATAAGACGGGGCGAAATCTATTAAGAAAATAATAATAATAAAGAACACGTGGGCCGCATGTTGTGCAGGCCTGGTTTAGACGCATGTTGACATCCGTCCTCACAACATCGTTATTTTTTTTTTCTTCTTCCCCAAAGCTCATCGTTGGTAGATTTGATTTCTGCAAGGACTTTCAGAAATAATAAATGCAAACAAACCGTGGACCAAGACATGAAGGACATGCCAAAGAAACCTTTACAAATATATCGCATGGGGTCTTTTGTATAAACTGGAGGAGCAAACGGTTGGCTACAAGAGCTATCGGTTATTGGCGGGGAGAGCTATTACTGTGTCATGTTATCTTTTATGGGGCTAGAAGAAGATCGTTTTCAATGAACTTCGGTTATTTCATGCAGGTGTTTTAAATACGAGACTTCGCGTAAGTTACGAGACTTCTTGTAAAGCACAAGACTTCTTGTAAAACACAAGACTTCTTGTAAAACACAAGACTTCTTGTAAAACACAAGACTTTTCCACACACACAATGGAATTGATGCTTCGGAATAAAAAAACAACAACAACAACAACCTTATACTCAGTGTAAAATAAAATACATTCCCACTGTAGTGCTCTTTGTGGTTGCAGATTAAAGTACTTACATTATGCTTAGACCCCACTTCATATTGGACTATGTGGTGAGCTTTGACTTCACTATTCATTTTGGACTGTGTGGTGGGTCTTGGCTGCACTATTCATTTTGGACTATTTGGTGAGCCTTAACCTCACCTTTCCTATTGGACTTTGTGGTGGGCCTTAACTTCACTATTCGTATTGGACTTTGTGGTGGGTCTTGACTTCACTATTCATATTGGACTACGTGGTGAGCCTTGACTTCACTATTCATTTTGGACTATGAGGTGGGTCTTGGCTGCACCATTCATTTTGGATTATTTGGTGAGCCTTAACTTCACCATTCCTATTGAACTTTGTGGTGGGCCATAACTTCACAGTGGTGGGCTTTGACTTCACTGTTCATATCGTACATTATGGTGTGCTTTGACTTCACTTCACTATTCAAATCTGACTTTATGGTGGGCCTTAACTTCACCATTCATATTGGACATTCTGTTGGGCTTAAGATTAATTAAGCTTGGTCAGTTACGTGCATGAATCTTCAACAAATGACACCACGATGAGCTCCCGGCATTGTCGACCCGTCTCACTGAGCAGTCTCAGTGACCCCCATCGTTACCGGAGCAGATCTCTCAAGTACCTCAACGACACGTGTCTCAGCGATTTCTCCAGCCCTGACCGCGACCTTGGCATTGACACATGGGAGGAGGACAGCGTCGACTCCGACGACAGTGTAGAGAACCCGTGCTCCCACCTTTACTGTCGCCACCACGGCCGCCATCGATGGCGCGAGACGTGGGGGCCTATGACCCACAGTTTGAGCCCGGATGACTTCCTCCACCCCTTCTGGGGCCCCGGTCGCCACGGCCCCGGCCGTGATGAGGTCATAGGTCAGAGGTGCAAGTCCGAGAGCCTCGTGTGCGATGTTTCCTTGGGGTGTCACGTGTCTCGGTCCAGCGTCAGCTCCCTGAGGCATCCCACGATTGGAGGTCTGTGCAGGCTCAGGCAGAAACTGGGCGCGTGGGACAGCGAATGGATAGAGGACTTTTTGGGTAGGAGAATCTTGAATGCGTTTTCTGTCCATTTAATTTTGTGCTTTTTTCACACTGTCGTAATTTAAAGTGAACCATCAAAAATAAATTATTACAACAATTTTTACAAAAATTAGTTTTAAAAATCTTATCAGTATTTTTCACTAATACTCATACTCCTACGGATGTCTTCTGTATTTAATAGATTCCAATATTTCTTAATATTTTTATTTAAAAATTATTGAAATATCAACGTTATGCGCTCAAGTGCATTAGCTTTTTTCAAGGGCCCTAAAAGCCATCTCATAAAATATGCAAAGTTTCTCTCAACCGTCATCAACGTTTCCATTGATTGGACTTAACTCTGTTATGTCAGCTCACGAGGGCCTGGAGCTCCTGTTCGAATGTCTGGGGCACAGCGCACGCGACGCGTCCTCGTTCAAGACAATCCTGCTGAGGTTCGAGTGCGTCCGATGCATCAAGAGCTGCATCAACTCGCGCACCGGCGTGGAGTTTTTGGTGGCGGGAAGGCGATGTTACGCACCAAAGTTCGCAACGGGTAAAGTGAAAGACATGGTGTGTTTGTGGGTTGTAGGGGAGTGTCCTCAATAATGAACAACACACCTAACCATTACAGGGTGTATTTTAAGGGACTATTTTTACAAAATATATATATATATATTTGAATTTCATTTCAAGGAAGGACTTGCTAATATGCTGAAGTCATAATTCGGTATTTGTGTCGCATGTCCTTAAAATCGAGCCTACTCTGTTATTAAAATGTGTGGTTACGATATATTTTTTTATACAGTCTAGTAATACTAGTAATGTTTTTTTTTGTTGATCTCAGATGGGTATCGATACCCTTTTCTTATCGTGTGACGACTCTCTGTGACTTGCTCTCGTCAATCTCTGTCGTCTGCTTCACAAAACGAAACAAGCGTTGTAAAAAAAAAAATTAAAAATTCCCCTCAACTTTCCAAACCCCGTTTTTCCATTGCGCGGATTTTTGTTGTTGTGGTTGGAATTCCGCCGGATCGATACGTGTAACTCCTCTTTAGATCGATAATTTAAAAGCCAGTACAGGCGACTGCAGACGATATTCGTTTAAGATTTGAAAAAAAAATTAAAAAATTAAGGGCTCGACAATTAATCTGAAATTATTCTCCCGTAGTAGCTGCTAGACCAGTACAAGCAGGGCATCAGAGCTCATCTTTGTTCAATCGTTGCTTTATCGCTGTTTTGTATCTCTCTCTCTCTCTCTCTCTCTCTCTCTATCTCATCTCTCTAACCCTCCTTCCACGCATCTCTCTCCCCCCTCTGTCTCTCTATCTACCCCTCTCCATGTCCCTCTCCCCTCTTTCTCCCCCTTCTCATTCCCCAATCTCCGTGCATCCCTCGCATTCCCCCCTCCCCTCTCTCCACCCTTCACCCTCTCTCTTGCTCGCACATCACTCCCATGGCCTACATCCCTCCCTGGCGTCGCACACCAATCCCCCTCTGCGGGTTGCCTTTGTTATTGCTGGATCGTCTGGGGTCTTCGATATGGCTGGAAACAGTTCTTTTTTACAAAGTTATTTCATAGCGAGATAACGTTGGACAATACTGTTGTTGTTTTAAGGACTAACGCATGGTTTGACTAATTGAGTCCATTTTATTTCCTGCTCACACAACACACAACTACATCTTTTTTTTTTTAAAATTTGTTTAACTCTTTATTCATTTTTTCGCATTTTGTTATTTATAAAATCATCATGGACTATTTATTTCCGTTCTTTGTTGTTGTTTTTTTGTTATTTATAAAATCATCATGGACTATTTATTTCCGTTCTTTGTTGTTTTTTTTGTTATTTATAAAATCATCATGGACTATTTATTTCCGTTCTTTGTTGTTGTTTTTTTGTTATTTATAAAATCATCATGGACTATTTATTTCCGTTCTTTGTTGTTTTTTTTGTTATTTATAAAATCATCATGGACTATTTATTTCCGTTCTTTGTGGTTTTTTTTGTTATTTATAAAATCATCATGGACTATTTATTTCCGTTCTTTGTTGTTTTTTTGTTATTTTAAAGATTCTCCTCTAAACTTTCGTTTATCTTACAATCTTTCCATCTCTTTGATTGACCCACGTATTAGCAATACGTTTATTACATGTGCTCCCTTTAATAAACGTTCATTTTATAACTGTAGCCACAACAACAACAAACTGCCCCTTAAGGTTTGATATGGTCATCCTCGCTCGCATTGCCACTGTCCATCACATGGCCTACATGTCTTTTATGGCAATCATCTCCCCCATGGCCTGCATCCCACCATTAGTCGTCATCACTCCAATGGCATTCCTCCCTCCCATGCCCGTCACCCCTCCCATGGCAATCAACCCTCCCATGGTAACCATCCCTCACATGGCAATCAACCCTCCCATGGCAATCAACCCTCCCATGGTAAACATCCCTCACATGGCCATCAACCCTCACATGGCAATCAACCCTCCCATGGCAATCAACCCTCCCATGGCAATCATCCCTCACATGGCCATCAACCCTCCCATGGCAATCAACCCTCCCATGGCAATCAACCCTCCCATAGCAATCAACCCTCCCATCGCAATCAACCCTCCCATGGCAATCAACCCTCCCATGGCAATCAACCCTCCCA
Organism: Lymnaea stagnalis; assembly: GCA_964033795.1. Lineage (NCBI taxonomy): Eukaryota > Metazoa > Mollusca > Gastropoda > Lymnaeidae > Lymnaea > Lymnaea stagnalis. Next base: position 1,007,721 of record CAXITT010000231.1, on the reverse strand, counting down.
TGGCAATCAACCCTCCCATGGCAATCAACCCTCCCATGGCAATCAACCCTCCCATGGCAATCAACCCTCCCATGGCAATCAACCCTCCCATGGCAATCAACCCTCCCATGGCAATCAACCCTCCCATGGCAATCAACCCTCCCATGGCAATCAACCCTCCCATGGCAATCAACCCTCCCATGGCAATCAACCCTCCCATGGCAATCAACCCTCCCATGGCAATCAACCCTCCCATGGCAATCAACCCTCCCATGGCAATCAACCCTCCCATGGCAATCAACCCTCCCATGGCAATCAACCCTCCCATGGCAATCAACCCTCCCATGGCAATCAACCCTCCCATGGCAATCAACCCTCCCATGGCAATCAACCCTCCCATGGCAATCAACCCTCCCATGGCAATCAACCCTCCCATGGCAATCAACCCTCCCATGGCAATCAACCCTCCCATGGCAATCAACCCTCCCATGGCAATCAACCCTCCCATGGCAATCAACCCTCCCATGGCAATCAACCCTCCCATGGCAATCAACCCTCCCATAGCAATCAACCCTCCCATGGCAATCAACCCTCCCATGGCAATCAACCCTCCCATGGCAATCAACCCTCCCATAGCAATCAACCCTCCCATGGCAATCAACCCTCCCATAGCAATCAACCCTCCCATGACAATCAACCCTCCCATAGCAATCAACCCTCCCATGGCAATCAACCCTCCCATAGCAATCAACCCTCCCATTGCAATCAACCCTCCCATGGCAACCAACCCTCCCATGGTAACCATCCCTCACATAGCAATCAACCCTCCCATAGCAATCAACCCTCCCATGGCAACCAACCCTCCCATGGCAATCAACCCTCCCATGACAATCAACCCTCCCATAGCAATCAACCCTCCCATGGTAACCATCCCTCACATGGCCATCAACCCTCACATGGCAACCAACCCTCCCATGGTAACCATCCCTCCCATAGCAATCAACCCTCCCATAGCAATCAACCCTCCCATAGCAATCAACCCTCCCATAGCAATCAACCCTCCCATGGCAATCAACCCTCCCATAGCAATCAACCCTCCCATGGCAATCAACCCTCCCATAGCAATCAACCCTCCCATAGCAATCAACCCTCCCATGGCAATCAACCCTCCCATAGCAATCAACCCTCCCATGGCAATCAACCCTCCCATAGCAATCAACCCTCCCATAGCAATCAACCCTCCCATGGCAATCAACCCTCCCATAGCAATCAACCCTCCCATGGCAATCAACCCTCCCATGGCAATCAACCCTCCCATAGCAATCAACCCTCCCATGGCAATCAACCCTCCCATAGCAATCAACCCTCCCATGGTAACCATCCCTCACATAGCAATCAACCCTCCCATGGTAACCATCCCTCCCATAGCAATCAACCCTCCCATGGTAACCATCCCTCCCATAGCAATCAACCCTCCCATGGTAACCATCCCTCCCATAGCAATCAACCCTCCCATAGCAATCAACCCTCCCATGGCAATCAACCCTCCCATAGCAATCAACCCTCACATGGCAATCAACCCTCCCATAGCAATCAACCCTCCCATAGCAATCAACCCTTCCATGGCAATCAACCCTCCCATAGCAATCAACCCTCACATGGCAACCAACCCTCCCATAGCAATCAACCCTCCCATGGCAACCAACCCTCCCATAGCAATCAACCCTCACATGGCAACCAACCCTCCCATAGCAATCAACCCTCACATGGCAACCAACCCTCCCATAGCAATCAACCCTCCCATGGCAA
>CAXITT010000231.1:975670-1000897 GCA_964033795.1 Lymnaea stagnalis | reverse complement strand
TTTTTTTGGTGTTTTTGGGGATTTGTTTTTTTTTTTTTTTTTTTTTTTTTTTTTTTTTTGCGCTTTTGAACAGAAACATTACATACATATATATTTACGTGCGTACGTAAATACATACATGAATGCATGCCTGCCTGCCTACCTACCTGCCTGCCTACCTGCCTGCCTGCCTACCTGCCTGCCTACACACCTACACACATACATACTCACCTACTTACCTGCCTACCTACTATACTTACCTACAAATCTACGTGCGTCGACGAATGGATGGATGGACGACGGGAGTACATACGTATATACTCACGTACGCACATACATACGTAGACGTATACAGTATTTGACTTAAAATTAGACTTGTACAATAGATATAGTTTAAATCTCCGTATATCAAGAAAGCCAGAAACGTACATAATTATTATTAGTAGCTGTGATTGATTATACGAAAATGGATTGGATTAAAATAATCCATCAGTTGTTAAAATGAATGTATTGTTGATCCTTGTTCCAGCAATGGACACGAACAATGCCATGGTCAAAAAGCAAGTTGTGGAGCTGCTCTCTGCCCTGTGCATGTACTCAGTGGACGGATACAAGCTGGCAATGGACGCACTAGAAACCTTTAAGGTAAAATATACAGGTGTAGACTTTTACAAAGGTACATTACGCAGGTGTAGACATTACATAGGTGTAGTCATTACATAGGTGTAGACATTCAGTAGGTGTAGACATTACGTAGGCGTGGACATTACATAGGTGTAGCACACAGGTGTTATACATTATACAGATGTAGACATTGTAAAGCTGCAGACATTACATAGCTGCAGACATTATGTCTGTCACAGAGTAGACTTACACAGTAGATATATTTTATACATCAGTCAACTATGACAGTCAGGCTCTTTGTTACCTTGTCAGTACTGATTAGTCAGATTGTGCTAGTGGCTTGCATAAGATGCGGTTATCGAATAACATTTTAAGCTTGGCTTTTTAACTAGGTAAGCCACAACATAGTTGTCAACTGTTTTAATTATGAATTCTTTTTACATGAGTGCTATGTCAAAATACGAAGAAGAGCGTAAGATTATCCCATGTTTTGTAAGTCTATAATAAATTTAAAAAATGACCTTTGACCTATTCAGACCATGAAGCAAATGAGGTACAGGTTCTCACTGATCATCAATGAGCTCAAGTCCTCCGAGCTGACCCCTTACAGGACCACGCTCATGGCCTTCATCAACTGTATCCTGTGCGCTTGTGATGACCTGCACGAGAGGAACAGGATCAGGAATGAATTTGTAGGTGAGTTCACAACTACTGTTCCCTGAGTTCACATCTACTGTTCCCGGAAAAAAGTTCAGTGCCCTCCACCCTTTCAAGTGAAATAAAAAAAAAGTTTTAAAAGCTATTTATGCTGCCCTCAAGCAGATTGAATTTCAATTTTGCCGCCCTTTTAAAGCTCTTTAGATTCAACTTAGTAAGATAAATGGTACAATAAGTGAAGTATATTATTTCTATAAAGTAGAAGTAATGAAAGTGGTTAATGTTGTTTAAAATAAATACCCCCCCCCCCCCCCCCCCCCCATCCTTTTAAGATGTAATTAAATTTCCTATCTCAGAGACTCATAATCTTGAAAATATCAAACACTGGTGTAGAGACTACTACACAGGATCGCTATAAGCAACATTCAGTGTTTTTTTTAACTTCTGTTTTGGGTTTTTCAAATTTTGGTACAAAAAGGGGAAGTTGCCGTTCTTTGTTTTCTTCAGTAGTTCAGTTCACAAGATCATTGTTTGTTGTAGAACCTCACAGCCAAGCAGCTCTGTCAAATATTCACTAAATAACAATAATATTACTAGTTAGATCAAAATTTGAACACAAATGTCCACCAGAGTAGGTATGGAAAGGCCACTGTGCAGAGAATAGGGAGGACTTTGAGGTTTAAAAACTGCCGCTAACCCATATCCCATTACGCAAGGAATACTCCAAAAGAAAAATCTCAAAGATTTTGATCAATTTTTGGTTTATTATCAAAATTATTCTACAGAGATGTGCACCAACCAAACAAGGAGGACTAATTTATATCTATTTCAGTTGACAATCCATTTACCTTTGATCAAGTTTGATAAAAGTTAAATATATCTATTTTGTAAAATTAATCTTGAGTTTTGCTGTGGTAGGTCTAAATCTCCTTGACATCATCCCTGACCTGCGTAACTTTGAGGACAAGGAGCTGGACATCCAGTGTGATGTGTTTGATGATTTCAAGAACGATGACGACGAGGAGCTGGCCTTGTGTTTCTCCGAGTCTGTGGACATCAACAATCACAGGGAGCTCTTTGACGTCATTTTTAACAAGGTGTGGACAAACGGGGGCTAAGCAACAAGAATTTTGCTCTCAAGAGCAGTACTTTTAAACCAGGGGCGGTAAATTAGTTAACAGGGCTGGTAAAAGTGTTAACAAGGGCAGTAAATTTTTTAAAAAGGGAAACATGGGAAATTTCTAAACCCATTCAGTAAATGGATAGGCAGTATACAAAGTACATAAAAATAAATAGTTAGTTACTTTAAACAGAGCCGTTTTTAGAGAGTTTTATGTTTAGAGAGTCTTATGTTTTGTTCAAGAAATTTGAGAAATATAACCCCAAAAAAAACATATTGAAGAAATCAATCACTTTGTTATTTATTAAATTGTAAGTCAGAAAATGTTGCTTTGCTTCATTTGAGACAAAACAGAATATTTCTTTGCGTGCTTTCTTTATGTTACCCAATTAGTTATTAAATTTTTATGCATTCTTCAATTATGAAGTAGCTCAGTAGATTTATCTTGAAACGTAAGTAAACAAAAAAAATTTTTAACAACTATGAATCTAGTGGGAATGAAAGTATTTTTGTTCAAATTTCAAAAAAAATTTCTTCATGCGTTATGATAATAATGTATGTTAAAACAATTTATTTAAAAAAAGACTTTCATAAAATAAAAAAATTTTAATTTTTGTTTATTTTTTGCTCTCGTCCAGGTGTATAACACTCCACTATCTGACAAGTTCCTCACTATTCTGCAAACGTTGCTACAAATAGACCTGGACACACAGATCAGGTTGGGACTGTTTCTCTGTTCATTATGATCATGAAAACATTTTCTAGATTGCAGGGACGCTTATTTGGAAAAAGATAGTATAACTTAATTCATGCTCATACACACATATATATGTAAGCTGTTTTATTCACACAGATTGTTTAACATTAACATAATTCCCCAAGAATGCAGTGCCCTCGACTCCTAACACAATGGAACTAACATAACAAAAGATAGATGGCAAGAATTTCCTCTTGCTCACAGGGAAATTTGTTTAATTAACCTTCCCTCCAATTGGACGACACCTTGGGTCGTGGCATTGCTGACTTCTGCTTCTCTTGAATGCTAGCTTCCCTGTACATTTGAATTCCACGCAGGCCCATTTTATAAATTGTAAAGAATCTGATTTTCAACTTAATTTCAATAACAAAATACTTTTTTTTTTTATAGATCATTTTCATATTTAAAATTTCCTGTTTTCAATGTTTATTGGCGTTTTTTAAAAATTATTATTCATGTGCCCCCTCCCCCACACAAGAAATCCCCCCCCCCACCCCCAGCTAATTATTACCTTTGCTAGCTTAAAAACTAATGTTATTCAGCTTCGAAAACAGTTCATTACAAACCCTGTTCATTTTATTGTTTTCTTTTCCAGCGACGTCCAGTGGGAGCTAATGGAACAGGCAGCACAGACAGCTATCATCATTGACAATGATAACTCCAAACACACAGAGACTCCCTCCTTGGAGAAACTGCTTCTCAGCAGATTCAGGAACTCTTCAGACAACTTACATCAAGGCAGCAGCGGCGGCAAAGTGATGATCAGCTCCTTTGTGCAGACTGACCTGGACATGTCCTCGGTGGACAAGTATACAGTCCTCCAGGTTTCCACAGGGGATAGACCTCATGCCACAGAATCCGGTGCTGACAAATCCACTGGACCTGGACCTCCCCCTCCACCCCCTCCCCCACCATTTTTGTTTGGTGATCAGGGTGCAGCTTCTATAAATACCAACAGTGCTTTCAATTCGACATTGCCTTCTTCATCTGTGATAAACGGTGTCCAGCCTCCTCCACCTCCTCCACCACCACCCCCACCTCCTGGTATGGGCCCCCCCCCCCCCCCCCCCCCCCCCCCCCCCCCCCCTGGCACGGCCCCCCCCCCCCCCCCCCCCCCCCCCCCCCCCCCCCCGCCTCCCCCCCCCCCCCCCCCCCCCCCTCCACCCCCACCACCTCCCCTTCCCGGGATGGGCCCACCTCCCCCACCACCGCCACCTCCTGGTATGGGTCCACCTCCTCCCCCGCCTCCACCTGGTGTGCCGGGGGCTATACCCCCACCCATGGCAAGTGCACCCCTGTGGTCTCCACCGCCTCAGACATTCAGACCCATTCTTACACCAAAGCCCAAGCAGAAAATGAAAACGTTCAACTGGTCCAAGATCCCGGCACAGTCAATGAGCAGTGAGTATTGAAAACAACCAATAATTCAATTATTTGAATTTCCATAATCATTATTTGTTATTATAAAATATATTTTGTAAAAATATGTATAAAAAAAATGTTAAATTATTATTAAATTGATTTCATACTTTGATACTGATGATTTCCATTTTTACTGCCACCAAATTTGTTTTTTGTTTCATTTGTTTATCGGGTTTTTATTTGATTTCCTCATTTTAATATTTATTTATCCAAAGATTTGATCCATATTTTATTTTACTTATGCTCCAAAATTTTTAACAGTATTTTTTGTTCCCTTCTTTTTTTGCAATTAAGTCCTATTTGAATTTGATGTAAAATTATAATGATCATTTAGATGAAGACAACATTTGGAAAGAGGTGCTGGAGATGCAAGACAAAGTTGAAGTCAAGTACGACACCATTGAGCAGCTGTTTTGCCAGAAGGCTGTTGAGACTAAAGTGGAAGAACCCACCAAAGTCAAACCACCAACTGAAGTATGTTTTTTTTTTTTAAACTATGAAGATCATTTGGGAATCTTTCTGGCATGTGACAAATTAAAATGACAATTTTTTTGTCAGCAACTAAATTTTTTTTTTTCTAGCTTTATTGTTCAAACTTTCCATTTTAGACTCGGTGCATTCAGAAAAAGAAACAACCAATATGTTTCAATCCGTATCCAACATAGTCTAGCTTTTAGCTGACAAAGCATCATTTACTGTTCTTCAGGTCAACTTGCTGGACATGAAACGCAGCATGAATGCCAACATTTTCCTAAAACAGTTCAGTAAGATGACCCACGCAGACATTGTCGGCTTAATAAGAGATGGCGACTCCGCCAAGATTGGTGCAGAAAGACTGAGAGGGCTGCAAAAAATTCTACCAGACAAGGATGAGGTTAGTCCAATATTGAACTAAATTATTTTTTCAAAATGTATTTGTAACTAGGGGGGGGGGGGGGGGGGGGGGCGCAGTCATTCTGAGAACTTAGTCTGTTAATATTTACAGTTTAATTATTAAATTATGTTTAACCTAAGAGTTTACTGATTGCACTAAGGGCCACTGCAAGGTATCTCAGCTACATTCTGATCATTCACTGAATATGCCTTTTAAGTTCAACCTTTATTTGAGTAAATGATCATGAAAGATAGCTTTTTTTTTAAATGACCTTAAACTAATTTGTCAGGAGAATTTTACATGATTGCATTCTTGGCTAACACCACCGAAACCTTTCCTCCATCAGGTGATGATGATACAGAACTACGATGGTGACGTGGCAAAGCTGGGAAATGCTGAAAAGTTCTTCTTGCAGCTCTCCAAATTGTCTGGCTACAAAATAAGGGTGAGTAACATTGGTGGGTGAGTTACCCATAATAACGGCAGGTAGCCTTCGATGAGTTTTAGTAACCCATATTAGGTCGAGTAACTCTGACATTGGCTGATGAGTAACCCATGATAACGTTTTGTACCCATTGATGAGTTTTAGTAACACTCTGACATTGGAGTTTAACCAGTAAGGAGGGTGAGTTACCCACAAGAATGAGGAGTTGCTCACGAGGTGGGTGAGTAGCCCATGAGTTCATCCAGTAGTTAAATTATCATGGAAGGTAAAGACAAAAACATAAGAGGGCAGTGGGGGTTTTTTTTGGTGTTTTTTTTTTGCTGGCATCCGTCCGTCACAAGGTGAAGATGGTGTCGCATCGGCAGGACAAAATCGACAAGGCCTGAGATTATTCTTCTAGGATTATAAGCTGGTTCCCAAAATAAAAATTGCCTCTCTCCACGCCACTGGATAACCCAAGGGAACATCATGTGGATTATACAGCTTGGCACCAGTAGCCTTGCAGGAGTTGTTGGAATGTTTCATTGTACCAATGCTATCCGCCTACGGGACTCCGTCTCCGGGTTTGAATCCAGAGTTTCCTTCTCTTAGATGAGTTGCCCTCCAAGGTTAAGAGTCCCATCCATCCGGGCAGTGATTTAATATTTGAATATAAAAACAAATTTTAGCTTTAATGCAAACTATAAGCGTTGTTCTAAATTTTAAATATCATAGACTTGTTTACACAAAATATAATTGTAAAGTAATTTAATTTTTTAAAGATAAAGGCAATTTTTAATTCTCTTTACTCTACTTAGAACATATAAACTGAATTTCAACCATAGTTGCATATTTAAACTTAGAATAAGAATGAAAAAAGAAAGTTAAAAAAGTATGTTTGATGACTGAAAATAATTGCTCACATTTCTGTGATATTCAGGTTGAAGGGATGCTCCTTAAAGATGACTTCCGTGTTGCTATGGACGCCCTATTGCCCAATGTTAATGTCATGATAAAAACATGCAATCAGATTATGGAGAACACATCTTTGAAGGGCTTCCTTAGATATGTGCTTCATGCAGGCAATTTCATTAATGCTGTAAGTGTTTACTGGAAATTGTTTTTAAAAATAAGTAATTCTTTAGTAAATGTTTTATTTGTTGAAATTTAGGCATTTCATTTTTTCAAGCTATACCGGAAGTGTCAAAAAGTTAAAATAATTTACTAATTTGCTATTATTATTAATATATTAAAAAAGTTAAAGATAGGTTGATTTTTCTATCTAACTTAGGGCGGCTATGCCGGCAATGCTCTGGGCTTCAAGATAGCATCCCTCAACAAATTGATGGACACCAGGGCAAACAAACCAAGGGTCACACTCCTTCATTACCTGGTAGAGGAAGCTGGAAAAGAGCAAGATGAAATTATGGAGTTTGCTGATCAGCTGCTCCCAACTCTAACAGAAGCCAGCAGGTAATTAAATAATTTCTTTTTTAAATTTTAAAGTTATGATCTAACATGGGAAGATTACCAAACTCTAAGCCTTTGTTGCAATGCTTCCGCAAATATGTTCTTTTTTTTTATATTTTGCTACCACTTTGCAGTAATACCATATAAGTTTTCAGAAATTAAAGTTGGGATGAAGCAAACAAAGTATGTCGTTTATACTGTTTAATTAAGATATTACTTATAAATATTTTCATGCTTTTGAAATCTCATTTAAGCTGGCCAGAAATTGTGCTTTGGTAGACATTTTAAATAAATCAGTATTGTCTTTCAGTTACTTCGTTAGTTTTATTTCAATATGCCTGTATTTTTTTCTTTTAAACCCTCTCATAAGTTTTCTTTCGTTCCCCCTTATAACACAGTAGATTTTATATAAATGGATTCATCATTGAAACTGTTCTTTTTCAAACTGCTCTTTTTCAAACTGCTTTATTCAAACTGCTCTACTCATTCATCTTCAAGGCTAACGGTGGACAACCTGACCTCTGAAACTAAACAGCTCGAGGGCCATCTCAGACAACTAAAAGACCAAGTTGCAAATAGTGAAAACGACATCAAAGAATATTTTGCTGAGTTTATTAAGGTTGGAAACGCTATCAAGTTTTTATTCATTTTTTTACGATCACTTCATGGAGTTTTTATTCATTTTTTTTACGATCACTTCATGGAGTCTTTATTCATTTTTTGTACGATCACTTCATGGAGTTTTTATTCATTTTTTTACTTTCACTTCATGGAGTTTTTATTCATTTTTTTTACGATCACTTCATGGAGTTTTTATTCATTTTTTGACGATCACTTCTATGGAGTTTTTATTCTTCCCAAAAGATCTGAAAATAGTTATGGCAAACATTCTGTGCCTAAGCTTGTAGATCCTGATCAAGAAAATGTTTAATTGCCTTTATATCTTTTTTTTTCTCTTTACCCCATTAATTTTTTTTTAAAGTAAATATCTTTTTGGCTACATTTTTACAACTGTACAATAGCACGGTACGCTAATTTCATTGGTATTGCCTTTCTGTTTCAACTTTTTTGAGGTTATTTTTTACGTAACATTTAGCTGAAATCCCAAATTTCTCTCATCAGCATTTTTGTCTATCAAAGTTGATCAGTTCCTAAATTTATTGATTCTGATACACATGTAGATCAAAACTAAATATTTGACTATAAATTTAAAAGATTTTAATTCCGTGAAGCAGTTTTATTACAGCCGCTTCCAAAATTAAACCATTAAAATATTGCGCTCCTGAGTAACTTTCATTCTGTCATTTAAACAAGAATGTGTAATTAAGAAATATAGATTTGTTAATATTTATTATTTTAAAGATAACCTGAATGACTATAAATCAAAACTTAATGATCAATACTGAAAATTTCTAATAAATAATTGTTTCAGGAAGCCGAGAGTCAGGTCAACATTGTCCATAGAAAGCTGGCAGAAATCAAAGATCTGACGCACGCATTAGCTGTGCATTTCTGTGAGCCAGAAAACACATTTAAGCTGGAGGAATGTCTCAGTAATTTCAACGTATTTTGTCAGAAGGTCAAACAGTGCCGTAAAGTGAGTCATTGTTTTTAACCAGCTTTTAATGAAATCAATCTTTTTAATCATTTCAAGGTTTATTTCTAAAACTGTAGCTTAAAGTATTCATGTAAGTAAGAAGACAAGAGTGTGTGGTTTGTTTTTTTGTTTTTAAATCAATGGCTATGTATCAATTTACTATTGCTTGTATTGTTTTAAAGAAGTGTTGTGCCACAAGGTGGTGAAGATGAACTTACTGAAGGGCTCCGCAGCCCTTTTTCAGTCACGACATCCTCTCTCTAGACCCTTCTCAGATTTACGCAGCACATCATAATTGAAATTAGTGGGGGGGTCTGCATCAACTGATTTACTGTTGATTCCACGTAACAATATTTTAAATGTGTTTTTAATTTTTTATTGACCTAAATTAACATGAAGCAATTTTCCGATAGCTCATCTCTAAAAATTGTTAGCATCAAATTTTATAGATGAATGCAGCAATGTGTATTTGAAATTTTGGATTTTGTCTATTCCTCAACGGAAATTGAAATACACAATTATTTTTTTGATTAGGATAATGAACAGCGTAAAATCCAAGAAGAGAGGGCTGAAAAGAGGCGAAAAGAAAATGAAGCAATGAAGGCCAATAAAGGTAAGACACAAACATTTCTTTCTTTCTTTTTTTTTAAACTGTTTGGAGATGAAGTATTGTGTGCATGTCATGATGTGTGTTAATCAGGATTATTGAGAGTAAATGAAAGTGATGTCAAATTAGTATTTTTTTATGCTTTGTTTTTTTTGGATTAAATGTTTTTTTACTAGAGCCTAGACTTGAGAGTATTTCAATGTGGGGAGAACAGCTGGATGATAAAAAATAACTATGGAAACCAAACAATGCCATGAACATTTTAGGATATAAGTAAATATTGATCTCTTTGGATACCATTGACAAAATTTAGCCGGCAAAAGTACAGCGAAAATTGAGTTTCTTGTTGATCCAACAAATATTCAGATCCAAATCCTTTCTTTTTTTTAACCCACACAGCTGATTCTTCGGCCAAGTTTAAATCTCCTCAAACTTTCGGCCAGCTGCGGGGCACCGGCCTTCAGAGACTCAGTAGGCATTTAGCGGAGATTTAAAATAATCTGATTGGTTGTCTTGAATCACAGCTTTCCTAAGGCACCTCTGTGTTTATTTATGCAATGATCCATCATATATACACACACGATTCATATATACACACAGGACAATCCATTGTAAAGCTCTTGATAAAAGCTTTGGTGGTAACTGATACGCCTCTGGCGAATCGTATTAAACTTAGTCTTGTAAAGTTAGCATGACCAAAAAAACTATACCTGTGTAGAACTGCTGCTAGCACCCTGTCACTCAGTTTGTCATAATTCTCAATTCATTTCCTCTGTAGAAAGATTTGTAATGTGTATCACTATCAAATAGAGAGAGGTGGAAGCTACTATTAATTGCAAATTAAACACTCAGGTTTCAGAGGCGATTCATCAACACCCTTTGAAAATCCATGTTCCACTATCTTTTTTTTTTTTTTTTTTTACAAAATTGTTTCCATGTTTAAAGTTTTGTTTTTATCATTAATTTTCAAACACTCTGTATATACTGATTTAAAACAAAGTGACATTACCATTCAAACATATAATTAAAATACTCGCTTGACACAAAAAAAGCATGGACCATTAACTTACTTATGACATTCATTATAAAAAAAAAAATTTTAATTATATTTATTTCGGTGCAAAAAACAAAACCAGCCACACTCAAATATATAACTATACAAAGCAATATTTTTGTTTTTCATTTTCCCATGATCAACGCTTGTTTGACTGTGTCATGAAATCAAAAGAAATATTTCCTCTGTAGAAAGATTTTTTAATGTGTATCGCAGCTTTATTTCCCTCTATCCAATAGAAAGAGAGATGGCAACCAATGTTTAAAGTGACTTTCTTTAAATGGAATGCAGCTTTACTTTTAATTTGCATACTTTACATCCTAGTGTTGCATGATATAAAGACAATGAAATAGTTTTTTTCTATGGTTAAGGTGAATGATTGGTGGCTGGCTAGAAGCTGAATTGCCTAGAGATCTTGTTCATACTTCATTCTCTCTCATTGCATGAAGTTTTGCACCCGTACTACTTAAATCAAATACCTATTCCATGGTATCAGGAATGTTATATAAGGAATTAATGTTTGTGTAAAGTTTTTAAAATACAATAATACCTATAATTTTCTACTTTGAAAAAAAAAAAAATGATAACTAATTAAATAAAAAAATTATTACGTTTGTTTAATTCAAAGAGATACTAAGGTTGTTGAAAAATGTATTTTAATTCATTTCACCCATGGCTGTTGTATTTTACATTAATGATCAACACATCAAATATTCATAACAACTTAAAACCCATTATCCAGGTGAAATTAATTTTAATGGGCATTTACAAAAAGTCGGAATACACTTCATTAAAATTTGCAATCCATGTATATTAGCAGTGAGATAATGTTGATCATTTCTGGAGCTCAAACACGTTGATGATAATGTTGATCATTTCTGGAGCTCAAACACGTTGGTGATAATGTTGATCATTTCTGGAGCTCAAACACGTTGGTGATAATGTTGATCATTTCTGGAGCTCAAACACGTTGGTGATAATGTTGATCATTTCTGGAGCTCAAACACGTTGATGATAATGTTGATCATTTCTGGAGCTCAAACACGTTGATGATAATGTTGATCATTTCTGGAGCTCAAACACGTTGATGATAATGTTGATCATTTCTGGAGCTCAAACATGTTGGTGATAATGTTGATCATTTCTGGAGCTCAAACTTGATGATGATAATGTTTAGTTTTAATCTAATCCATTTGTCACCAGCACTTTTAATTTCTTTAAATAGGTAGCAAAGAGCCCAAGTCCCCACAGGAGGAGGATGGCTGTATTATCGATAACCTTCTGAAGGACATCAGGAAAGGCTTCAAACTTCGGAAGACAACGTCGACCAAAAGAAAAGGGAGTCTGAAGTTGAATCTGAAAATAGCAGCTGAGCCTGCCCCTGCCGAAGTAAAACTGACCAATGGAGATGTCAGTGAGAAGGTTGTGGAGAAAGGAATGTTGGATGACAACGCCAATACAACGCTGCCTGATGCCATGAATGGGGTGCTCAGTGATTCAACATGTTAATTATGACTGAATGTTATTAGGGTGTTATTAATTGAATAAAATCACTAGTAAGGGATTGAGCATAATTATGTGTGTGAGTGAACGTGATCTTGTGTGTATTAATGAATTTGATCATATGCAAGTGAATGAATGATGCTGTGCGTTAAGAAAAAGAGTTTAATAATATCTTAGTGCTGTTGTGCCAGGTTAAAATAAATAAAGTAATTGGTATTAGCATGGTTTAAATTAATTATAGCATATTTATTTTTAGCAATTCTTATTCTGAGAATATTTTCTATCCAGGTGTTGCCAACGATGTACTTATAATACTTAACGAGAGCACATTTAGTTTTAAAAACATAACATTCAATGAATGTTATAGTCAGAACAAGAAAAATATTTTTTTTAGAAGTAGTTGTTGACTTCAAAGTCTTCAAAGTATATTTAAGTCATTTAATTTTAAATTTGTTTGTCGTAATACAATCCCTCTGAAGCAGTGTGTCTACAGAAATGTATTCAATTAACTCATTGCTAATAGGATTTTATGAAAAACAAAATTTAATTTAAAAAAGTATATTACTTTTACTATAAAAATTTGAAGTTTTTTTTTTTTTTAAAGTCTATGTGTAAAAATTAATTGAAAAAACTATTTTTGCTTGGTTTACTAAATTATTGGTAAAATTTATATCATTTTTTTTTGTTTACATTCACTTTGTACAGGATATTTTTTAAAAGATCAAAATTGTATTTAAATTTAACAAACTTAACATCTTTCTTTTTGAAAAAAATAGATTACTACATTCATTTATGTGACAGGATGTAGTCATGTGTGTCTTCACCTCATAATGGTAAAGGGAGCCTATATAAAATGTTTTAAGAAGGCATGTAAAGGCAAATGTTAACAATACTTGTATAAATCGATTTCATTATATATATATATCTTCCACTATGTTTATTGTAATGCTTATAAGTATTTAACTTATAAATCATTCTTGGATGGTGCTAACAGCCTTTATGATAATAAATAATAATAATCTCTAACTATAAACTGATCTATTGCTTCTTCTGAATTATATGTCTAGACTGAGCTTATTATCAAAGGAGTTGTTTGTTTTTTTTAAGTTGGATGTAAATATGATTTACAGACGAGTTTACAATGCTTTGCAACATGAGTGGTGTTTAAAATATTTTTTTTTAAAATTTATTTAGTCTATAAAATTTAATTTATCCATCCACCTTGAGGCATATTAAACTCAAACAAAACTCTCTGTTATGATATAATGTGCAGTAAATAAATATTAGCAATATTGTTTGCTGATCAACATTTGTTTAGATCTAATCCTAGCACAGTTTTATAAATACTTTCAAGTCAAACATCCTAAAAATAATTAATTTTAAAAATTTCAAGCCAAAAAATGAAATTTCAAAGTAAATTAAAATTTTAAAGTATTTTCATGGTGACCATAAAAACAAGAAACTGTTATTAATTTGTGCTATGTCCCGACTATGAAAGTGTGTTTCCACTATTTGAATCTTTTGCTCTTTTCTTTTTCTATCACGGAAAATTTTTATGATGCATGGAATCTTTATAAATTTCTACAATGTTTCAATTATTTTTATTTTAAAGAGTCTTATAGCTTATATCTGTGATCATAAATTAAAATGTATATTTCTGACAAGATAAATTAGAAAATAAACAATGTCAGATTATTTTTTGCTAATTAATTGTACAAATGACATTACAGCTGCACTATATTATTTTTTAAAATCTGGCATTGTCACGCTGCCCATATGACAATGGTGATTTTTTAAATAACATTTCTTAAAATAAAAATAAAAAATCTTTCATACTTCTGAAATTGGAAACTTCATTGAATCTCTATATTGATCTAACTTTTTTTTTTCACAAAATTAAATATATATTTTTTTTTACCAAAAAAGTATAAATAAATAAACTTTCAATCTTTTTCTAAACAATTATTAATTAAACCAATTTTTTTTTTTAAACACATTATTGTAAGGATTATAGTTTAATTCCTTCCTGAATTTTCTATAATTTCTTTTACAAACTACTGTAGAAATAAAATATTTATTTGTGTAAAAATATGCTTAAAATTTACCTGAAACATTTTATTTTACATAAAATTACTGTACATCTAACAATTAATGCAAAAACAAAACAGGAAAAATGGGATTTGTAACATTGAAATATCAATAAATCAATCAAACAGTCTTTCTTTATCTTTACATCCCTTGCAATATTTAACTATTATGATTAATTCCAAACATTTTCTATGTTCTTTTGGTTGAAATGTTTTTTCAAAATATATGACAACCATTCCCTTGGAAAGATTATTTGTCAACATCAAATCTTGCCCAAATCTTCCAATTTGTTCCTGTTTACAAACTTTTTTTTTTTTTTTTTTTGGGTTGATAGTTTTTTTTTTGTCTAACTCTTTCTAAGTTTAAAAATAAATTTTAGCTGTTCCTCTCTTATATGTGTTTCTCTTTAATGAAATGCTGATCATTCTGCCCTTCCCATTCCTGAGATAAAGTTCATAAATACTGCAGTCAGTGCAGTTTATTATACTTTTACTGACCCCATGTTGGAAAGATTGAAACTCAGATTTAATCTATACATTTGTTATTGGCTTTTCCTCCTCCATTAAGAAGACACTGTAACCATTAAAACTTATCATTTTTTTAAGATAAACACACGCTGTTGTTGTATAAGCTGCCACCATATTTTAAAGACATTGCATTAAATTATTTTAACTTGTTTAGCATAGTAAATAGCATTGAGCATTGGTTGGTACAAATTTGACAGTCCTTTGGCATTTGATCCGATACATTAACAAAAATCTCCAGTTTCCTTTTTTTACAGTGTAAATATTTTTTTAACTAAAAAAAGTATGCATTTTTCTAAATTTTCTTGTAAAAAAAAATGAATTCAATGACATAAAATTGTGTGAAATATTATATAATAAACTTTGTAGTAAATATTACACAAGTTTTATGTTTTATTTACAAGTGTTCTATGTGATCCATAACTGTCACTGCAGTTCTTTTCAGCTGAATATATTTGATGTTCCAACTAAGCCCTTGGAGTTATCATTAACAAAGCATAGCCTGAGGCAACAAAAGTGCTGAGATTTGTCATTAACCAAGCATACTGATAAATAAATGTAATATTTTCATTCAAATAAAAAGACAATTTTGAAGTAAAATGTTAGATGCAGATATGAATAGTAGCCTACATTTTTAATAAGAAACCACTGTCAAAGAATTTTTTTTTTTAAATATTGTTTGACATTTTTAAATTACATGGGAAGCAAACTTAAAATCCACTCTTTCCCTTTAGTTACTAGACTATATATAACTTAAATATTTCTTNTACATATGAACATGGAGTATAGATGACTAATCTAAACAAATTAAAATTTCCATATAGTGGAAGCTGTAGGTCCTTGTAATACCCGCAATGGGCAATAAGATTTTTAATGGCAAAATTTGGTGAACATTGGACAAAAGAAAAGTCTGGGCATCTGAAGCTTTTGTTTTTAACTTGAATTATTAAAAAAAACTTTCGCTTTACACTATATGAAAACTGGTCATTTCAAGTACTCGATGGACACATGTGTGGCTAAAAGCAAACAGCTATTTTCCCATAGGCATCCTTTATAATATGTGGGCTCTGTGAAGGAAGGAAGCTTGCTCAAAGAAGTTCACACATATATACATCTCTCACACCAAGTTAAATAGAAGATTGTAAACTGCAATGAACTAGGCATGATTAGTATGAAGCTATTTCTCCGATCCGTGTTTTTAACCATTTTTGTTTCTAAAAATATTTTCTTCTCTATGAAAAATGATAAACAATACAGTAATAATTCATCTAGAAATGTCAAAATATTCCACGCACCACACTAGAGCCGATACGTGCCGATGACGTCATGTGACTTACTAGATCTAAGAGGTAATCAATGGCTAACTAGAGACAGCTTTAAGGAAACACTCAACTAGCTAGTGAGCTGCGTGTGAGTCATGAATGAAAGCTCACTAATCAAAGTGTGGGAACATATATTTTGTTTTTTAAAAAAACTTGCGCCAATATTTGAAGGCAAAAATATGACAGTCTTAGCGACGACATTAAAATTAATGTTGTTGTTAATAGCTTTTTTTAGATTTTTAAATATGTTATTTTTTTTATTGAAAGAGGTTATATAAAATATAAATACAAAAGGATTTGTATTGTTAACATACAGAATATGCCTAATACATGTGCAGGGCCCATCCATTAGTTTTGTCAACAATTTTTGTCAAATTTTAATCCCCCTCCTTCCCTTTGTCAACAACGGTCAAAACCCACACTAATAAATTAAGTATAAAATTGTCACTACCCCCACCCCACCTTTTAGAAAATAAAAATAAATAAGGCATAAGGATCTTATTTTTAATCCCTAAGTCTATATATATATATACAAACTGGCAAGGAAAAACAAAAGCGTTGCATATTTAAAAGCGTTGACAATGTTTTTAATAATTAGATTGATTAGAATCTATTTCTCTAGGGAGTCTAGTCAATTTTTTATTACAGAATTTATTAAAGAACTGATCAACTCTAAATGTTATTGTTTGAAAATGTATTGCTGGTTTTAGTGATAAACCAAATGTACCTCTTTAGCAATAAAGTATAGTAACTGTATAGGCCTTACATTCATCATTACCATAGTAATGCTATTAAGGGAACCGCTTGACATTTTTTGTCTATTCTAACCATCCAGTGCTTTAAAAAATCGTCATTTTTCCTTTGTACAATTACAATAATTGCAATCACATATCTCTCTCTCTCCCCCCTCTCTCTCTCTCTCTCTCTCTCCCCCTCTCTTTCTTTTTATTTTTTTCTCTCCGTCTCTCTCATTTGTGTTCTCTCTATCTATCTGGCCTCGATCTCCCACTGTCCCTCTCTTTCTCTCTATTTACATCTCTCTCTCTCTCTCTCTCTCTCTCTCTCTCTCTTTCTTTTTATTTTTTCTCTCCGTCTCTCTCATTTGTGTTCTCTCTATCTATCTGGCCTCGATCTCCCACTGTCCCTCTCTTTCTCTCTATTTACATCTCTCTCTCCCCTCCCTCTCTCTCTCTCTCTCCCTCTCTCTCTCTCTCTCTCTCTCCCTCCCTCTCTCTCTCTCTCTCTCTCTCTCTCTCTCTCTCTTTGTGTGTGTGTTTTTTCTCTCTCTCATTTGTGTTCTCTCTATCTATCTCGCCTCTCTCTCCCACTGTCCCTCTCTCTCTCTCTATTTACATCTCTCTCTCCCCCCCCTCTCTCTCTCTCTCTCCCTCTCTCTCTCTCTCTCTCTCTCCCTCCCTCTCTCTCTCTCTCTCTCTCTCTCTCTCTCTCTCTGCGTGTGTGCCTTCTGACCATTTGAAATCATAATAATTTTATAGCCATTAAAATAAACAAATATTATTCAACACATTGTCTTTGCCTATACATGATTTTTATTTTTGTTCAATAGATCAAAGAAAAATATGATTCTTGACGTCAATTTATGTTGACCCCAGCCCCCCTTTTTTTTTTCCACAATAATTATCAAACTTTTCACACCCCTGCCCCCCTATTTTGTTGACGTAATTTATGGACGTTCCCCTCGGGGGCCTTTCAAATTATTTTAACGCAAATTCCTTTCTTTCACAATCTCTAACCCAAAGCGGTAGTTTTAAAAACGTCAGAAGTTTCAATTGAGAAGGTAAGTCGCGAGCCGATTTTTTTTTTTTTTTTTTTAAGACAAATACGGTATACTCTTCTGTAACCGCTTGCCCTTTTGACGCATCAAAGCGGTAGTTTTAAAAACGTCAGAAGTTTCAATTGAGAAGGTAAGTCGCGAGCCGATTTTTTTTTTTTTTTTTTTAAGACAAATACGGTATACTCTTCTGTAACCGCTTGCACTTTTGACGCAGCTCGTCTGCGCGAAAGGAGAGAAGAGTTGGCTCGCTGCGCGATGGGTTTTTTTTTTGTTTTTTTTTTAAATTTATTTTTATGTCAGTAAACACTCAGGTATTGGAGGTTAGATTTTCTGTCGGATATCATTTGTAAGCATTTTTCGCATATGACAATTTCTAACTATCGACCAACTCATGCGTTCTTACACTGGATTCAAATATTTATCATGTAGTCTAAGGATTTGCTAGTGCATGTCACACGATTAATTATAATTCACTTTAACTAGGCCGAATGCCTGCTGAATTTGGGTACACCCTGATATTAGCCTATACTATACAATTATACATACAGGTAAGTTGTCAGCAGACGTTTGTATAGTATTTAAAACTGTTTGAATTTATTTACTCCGTCACATATTAGTATCTGTAATTTACTTGTAATATCAAAATAATGAGTATATAAAAAAATAGTTTCGCATTATTTTCGATCTTTTAAAATTGTATAACTAAATGCATTCTTGCCATTGCGTGTCTTGAGGAAAGTGCCGCCTATGGTAGCAGATATTGCGGCCCAGTTCAAACATCACTCATATTTCATCTTTGGATTGGTGAAATGCCAGAGTAGGCGGAGATGAAACTATTTAATTTTTGTTAATGACTTTTAATGTACATTGTATCCTTTGATCGCAGTCCAACACTATTAAAAATTAGCTCCTTTATCCTTCAATACTATAGTGACACCTAGTAAACATGCCTTTCTTGCCTTACACAGGATACGCCTCGGCTAGTTTTTTTTTATGTTTTAATTTTTTTTTTATTTATTTGTTTATTTATTTTAAATATATATATAATTCGCCAGCAAAGGTCAAACACCACCACCACGCTGGCTATATATAGATAAGCCAGAGTGTGGTTAAATAATAAGTTTCACTGGCGAGCAAAATATAATTCCCGATAACTACGCTAAATGATATATATATATTTTTTTTTAATAACGCATTGCGTTTGGTGCGTAATATTTTCTTTTCGGAAATGAAATCGTCTCAATTTAAATATTGTGTAAAAAATATTCGGTTTAAAAGTGGTTGGGACATGAGAATATTAATATAGTTCATGGGCGTGAAATAAAAAGCGTGCAGTGACGTATCATGGGGGGGAAAGGGGTGTAGCAAATATTGGGATTCTTAAATGTGCGTTACTTGAGTTCATGTTTTGTCAAGTAACTTTACTAGATGGGAAGTTCACGCCGCCAATGTTTGGCGGGCTCTATCTAGTAATAATTTATTTTGCATACATTTACATTATAACACCAGTGTGAGCTCATGCGATTTAAATGCCCCTCGCTGTGCCAAGTTCTTTTTGAACAGCATTACCAACACCGACTCCTCGCCCAGGTGAATCACAGACTCACACGGTGATTCATATCCAGGCAACTTGATCGTGAGTTCTCTCTCTAGTGCTCTAACTTCTCAGTGGTGTTCCAATCGGCAATGTACTTTGACCCCATTTCGCCTGGCTCCGTGGTCTACTTTCTCATCAGTTGCCCCAAAACATCTTCGCCGTGCTCATATTTATATCTCCTCGACTCTCGCCGTTGCTCAACATTTCATTTTTTTAAATTTCCTTACGAGTATGAGTAAGTGTTGCTCCGATGTGTGGGATTTAGTGAGCGCCTGATAACAAGGTAGGAAACTACTGTTTACTCGTGCCGAGGTATTTAATTAAGCATGGTTTTAGGATCGTTGGGTTGTTTCTGAAACTACTCTTTACTGGTGCCGAGGTATTTAATTAAGCTTGGGATTAGGATCGTTGGGTTGTTTCTGAAACTACTCTTTACTCGTGTCGAGGTATTTAATTAAGCTTGGGATTAGGATCGTTGGGTTGTTTCTGAAACTACTCTTTACTCGTGCCGAGGTATTTAATTAAGCATGGGATTAGGATCGTTGGGTTGTTTCTGAAAACGAATCATTGATAGGCCTACGATATCCGCAGAAACGTTCTCTATAGACTAACTTAAACTTGGCGTTCTCTATTCTCTATCAAACTTGTACACAGTGATACACGGTAAACATGATTTAAATGAAAATTGTGTTGTGGTCACGTGGTGAGCCAAACTGTTGTTTTTCTTGTATGGTTAAAGCGGGGCATTAGAGTGCATGTTTAGGTCACTGTGATAACATCAGGGCCAGGGCTTTGTATTATGATAATTCTCTCTCGTATTAGCCTACACGCCAAACGGTTATATCTTTTTAACAAATCTATATTTGACATTTTTTTAAGAGAAACAAAAAATCTGAGAGTTTGTCACTAAACAGTGTTAAAAAATTTAAAAAAAAAAAAGACTATTTTAATAAAGAAAACTTGAATTTTTTTTTAAGGAATCTGTCGAAACAAATACTTTTAAAGAAACAAAACTGACTCTGGCTATCTAATGGCTTGATGACTGAAACAATTTTTTTTCTTCTTTTAAATGAAATTATTTTGAGCTGGGCTTTCATTGGAAAGGGTAGCCTACAATCACTTTCCGTTACAACAAAATTTGAGAGCCCACAATTACGTGCAACAAAGTTTGAGTAGCCCACAATTACATACAACAAAGTTTGAGTAGCCCACAATTATGTGCAACAAAGTTTGAGTAGCCAACAATTACGTGGAACAAAGTTTGAGTAGCCCACAATTACGTGCAACAAAGTTTGAGTAGCCAACAATTACGTGGAACAAAGTTTGAGTAGCCCACAATTACGTGCCACAAAGTTTGAGTAGCCCACAATTACGTGCCACAAAGTTTGAGTGGCCCACAATAAATGACAATTGCAAAGCACAAGAATTACTAGAAACCCTCAGTTGACCTACGTAGCACATAATGGCACAGCACACTTTCTTACACACCACGCAGTTACACATCGCTCAGCAGGCGGCACACGGTTCACAGGTGATGACATGGAAGAGCTCATCAAACGCAATGAGGCTTTTGGCGGCTTATCCAGACTTGTCCATGGGCGCCACACCGGGGGGGGGGGGCGTGGGTGTGAGGGGGGGGTGCTGCACAACCTACATCAATCATATTTTTAGCATTAGGGAATCCTACTCAATCTCTATCAGATTCTGGTTGCGTCTCGTTGACAGAGGGCACGTGACGTTGGTATTTTTAGATTGTATGAGATGACGCACAATTTCAGGGATTCTTTAGATATAACTAAATAAACAGCGTCCCGTAAAACCGGATGAGAACCTTTAAAATAAGTAAAACTTGCTTTACAAGAAATGGCTTTGAGGTGTTGGCTACACACTGCAGACCAAACACATGTCTCGCTATTTTAGTTTGTGGATAGTGTTGACACGAATTGAAATATTCATTTCCATAACTGTTATGCTAATGTATACCGCAGGAGGCCCATAAACTTGTCTCGTCACTCATTTTTAAACGTGTTTCAGCCTCAGATGTCACCAGGTGCTTGAAGTTACGGGTTTGAATCCTAAAGAATGTCCGTGTTGCGTTAAAACATTTTGCACAGAGTTATGCCCCCTTTTATAAAGAGGTGCTGTTTTTTATCTACACAGACCTGTTTGCCTATGACATCGGTCTGCAAACTCATGAGTCAAAAGAGCCAAAAACCAGCCGCAGGACGATTTAAAAAATATTTTGAGAGCCAAATTTCTTTTCAAGAGCCAGTCCAGAACCATGTTTTGCGAAGTCGGTTAAGGCTAGCCACTAAAAATTAAACACAACCAAATATAATAATAGAAAATAATCTTATTTGTTGACAAAAAATGCAAAACAAGCATTTAATGTGAACTATGACCTTGCAGTTCCTTGGAAAGTTTCGCTAAGTCTGGTTTGTATGGCGTTGCTTTTAATTTCAAGCAGAATTCCAGATTCTCATCGGTAAGACGATTCTTCAATTTATGATTTTATGATGAGGTTCATGCGTGAAAATGCTTGTTCGCTTGAGTAAGTAAGAGCCATGATTGTTCGCTTGAGTAAGTAAGAGCCATGATTGCTCGCTCGAGTAAGTAAGAGCCGTGATTGTTCGCTTGAGTAAGTAAGAGCCGTGATTGTTCGCTTGAGTAAGTAAGAGCCGTGATTGTTCGCTTGAGTAAGTAAGAGCCATGATTGTTCGCTTGAGTAAGTAAGAGCCATGATTGTTCGCTTGAGTAAGTAAGAACCATGATTGTTCGCTTGAGTAAGTAAGAGCCATGATTGTTCGCTTGAGTAAGTAAGAGCCAAAGAGGGAAAGAATAGCTCATGCTATTTTTTTTAAATATTTTTTTTTAATTGATCGCAAGAGCCAGGACCACTCTTCCAGGTGTTGAAAATTAACACGTCTTCCTTCTCCGGCACCTGCAGGTCGAAACCGATTTGTGGCCGACTGACCGAGCCGCACTCAGGTCGAAACCGATTTGTGGCCGACTGACCGAGCCGCACTCAGGTCGAAACCGATTTGTGGCCGACTGGCCGAGCCGCACTCAGGTCGCTAAAGCGATTTGCCGACCACTGGTCTAGGAGATGGATTTAAAACCAGGGGCTCTAAATCGTGAATGCGGGGTCTCCACTGGCCTATGACACATCTATTTTTTTTTTTTTTTTTTAAACTCAGAACAGAGCTCATTTTACAAAGAGTTGTCGAATCTACACTCATTCTTTGCACCTTCTACAAATTGTGCTGCTAAAGCGATTTGCCGACCGCTGGTCTAGGAGATGGAGTTAAAACCAGGGGCTCTAAATCGTGAATGCGGGG
Source organism: Lymnaea stagnalis (assembly GCA_964033795.1). Classification (NCBI taxonomy): domain Eukaryota; kingdom Metazoa; phylum Mollusca; class Gastropoda; family Lymnaeidae; genus Lymnaea; species Lymnaea stagnalis. The sequence continues at coordinate 978,145 of CAXITT010000231.1, read as the reverse complement.
TCTCCCCTGGCCTATGACACATCTATTTTTTTTTTTTTTTTTAAACTCAGAACAGAGCTCATTTTACAAAGAGTTGTCGAATCTACACTCATTCTTTGCACCTTCTACAAACTGTGCATCAATCGCATTCCAAACTGTGCATCAATCGCATTCCAGCTAATGTGACAGCGCTGAGTAAATTGTTGTATATCGATGACAAAAACAAAACAAATGCAGCGATGTGATTCACATTTCTCTCATTTTTCCAGAATAATAATTATCTTTCGGCTCCTAACGCGCTGCTGCCCCGAAAGGAAATTATGTTCCCTGCTATAAATAGCCGTGCGAATACGTTCTAAAGTGTACGTCAACTGTGCCAAAAATAGCCGTGCGAATACGTTCTAAAGTGTACATCAACTGTGCTATAAATAGCCGTGCGAATACGTTCTAAAGTGTACGTCAACTGTGACAAAAATAGCCGTGCGAATACGTTCTAAAGTGTACATCAACTGTGCTATAAATAGCCGTGCGAATAGAGTTCTAAAGTTTACATCAACTGTGCTATAAATAGCCGGACGAATAGAGTTCTAAAGTGTACATCAACTGTGCTATAAATAGCCACACTGATGTGCACATCAACTGTGCTATAAATAGCCGTACGAAGGAGTTCTAAATTGCACATCAACTGTGCTATAAATAGCCGTACGAAGGAGTTCTAAATTGCACATCAACTGTGCTATAAATAGCCGTACGAAGGAGTTCTAAATTGCACATCAACTGTGCTATAAATAGCCGCAAGGATACGCTCTAAATTTTACACCCGCTGTGCTATAAATAGCCGTACGAATAAATTCTAAAGTGTTCATCCAATGTGCTATAAATAGCCGTAGGTATACCTTCTAAAGGGTGACCGGACAACTGAACGCACGACAGGTGAACCCACGACAACTGAACCCAAGACAACCGAACCCATGACAAGTGAACCCACGGACAAGTGAACCCACGGACAAGTGAACCCACAGACAAGTGACCACACTGACAACTGAACCCATAGACAACCGAACGCACGACATGTGACCACAAAAAATATAAAAAATTAAATAGGATAATGTAAAATTGTGTTTATGTTGAGTCATAAGCACTCTTCAAAACGATTAGGCTTCTAAAAATAGTACCTACATAATTTATAAAATAAACGAAGAAAAAATATTATAATTTCATCTTTTACAAAATTAATAATTGTTATAAGTTATTTTATTTTTACTATAGTATATGTGACATTATATGATCATAAATAAATGTAGTTATATTTTCAATTGTATTTTTAAGAAAGGCATAATGCTGATACTGATAGTTATAATAGACCAGTGGTCGACAAATCGCAGCTAAAGAGCCGCATGCTGGTCTTTAGTGACCGGAGGGCGGCTCGGCCAGTCGTCCACAAAATCGGTTTTGACCAAGAAAAACATGTTTTTTTACAGGTTCTTGAAACAAAATCTGGCTCTCAAATTTTTTTTAACCGCCCTGCTGCTGCTAATTTATTCTTTGACTATTGAGTTTGCCGACCACTGGTTTAACCTGTAGCACTTTGGTAGTATGGCCTGTAATAAATATTAAGAAATAAATTATGATCATATTTACTAATAAGAAAACAACTTAAATGCCAAGATTTTACCTGCCTAAAGCAAAAAGACTGATATCCTGGTACTTGATTCTTAAAATTTTGTTATAAATGTTTATAGGTTGACAAACATTATGTAATAGAAATGATTTTAAGTTCCATTCTATTCAGAAAATGTATCTACTACCTCTACTAGCAGTGATGAAATTCAAAGCATTCCAGAATTTTTTTTACTCTTATGGCAGATATTTGTGTCCTAACAGGTTGATTAAAAATGCTTTTGAGTACTTTATTTTTTGGATAAGTCTAATATCAAAGATGCATATATCCTTAAAAATCAGTTTGACTATATTTCATGACTTAAGATTATTTTATTTTTTCCTTTCATTAAAATAATATTTTGTTATATTTTTGTTCTTTTTAAGCTTTTCCTAATGGCTATGGAATTTTCAAAGACTCAAAGAGGAAATTTGGTATTGGTATACAAAGGATTTGAATATATTAAACATAGAGAAAGCAAAGACAGTGATGTGATGACTTGGAGATGCAGACAGTATCATGCCCGGACTAGTCATTGCACGGTGTTTATAAAAACACATAAAAATAATGTTATTGCAGAGCCAACAACACACACCCATGACTCGTGTCCACAAAAAGCCAAGGCTAACATTGCTGTAAGCAAAATGAAAGAAAGTATTAAGGCTATTGGTGCAACACCTAAAAATGTTATAGGTAATGTGCTAATAAATTTTAGCAACGATGTCCTGCAGCATATTCCCAAGCAATCATCCCTATCAAGAACTTTAATTCGACACAGAGAAGAGGTGCATTTTCCTGTACCAACTACTTCCAGTTTTGACATCCCACAAAAATAT
>CAXITT010000231.1:953091-975498 GCA_964033795.1 Lymnaea stagnalis | reverse complement strand
GCCTCCTCCCTAAAGTTTTGGGCCAAAAGCGCAACACTAATAAAAGTGAGTATTTTCACAATCATTATTCCTGTAAATTATTCTAGTTCCATTTTTGCTTTTTAGTTTATAGCTTTAGGCAATAGCCTTACCATCACTTTAAATTGGATTAATAAATAAATGAAAAGTGTAAGTGGTCACTCATCATTTGAGCATTCTCATTAATCTCATCATTGAAAATCATTTTTTATTGGTGTCTCATTGATAGGTGTCTTATAAATCATGTGTTTATGTTGAGTCATAAGCACTCTTCAAAACGATTAGGCTTCTAAAAATAGTACCTACATAATTTATAAAATAAACGAAGAAAAAATATTATAATTTCATCTTTTACAAAATTAATAATTGTTATAAGTTATTTTATTTTTACTATAGTATATGTGACATTATATGATCATAAATAAATGTAGTTATATTTTCAATTGTATTTTTAAGAAAGGCATAATGCTGATACTGATAGTTATAATAGACCAGTGGTCGACAAATCGCAGCTAAAGAGCCGCATGCTGGTCTTTAGTGACCGGAGGGCGGCTCGGCCAGTCGTCCACAAAATCGGTTTTGACCAAGAAAAACATGTTTTTTTACAGGTTCTTGAAACAAAATCTGGCTCTCAAATTTTTTTTAACCGCCCTGCTGCTGCTAATTTATTCTTTGACTATTGAGTTTGCCGACCACTGGTTTAACCTGTAGCACTTTGGTAGTATGGCCTGTAATAAATATTAAGAAATAAATTATGATCATATTTACTAATAAGAAAACAACTTAAATGCCAAGATTTTACCTGCCTAAAACCAAAAGAATGATATCTTGGTACTTGATTCTTACAATTTTGTTATAAATGTTTATAGGTTGACAGACATTATATAATAGAAATGATTTTAAGATCAATTCTATTCAGAAAATGTATCTACAACCTCTACTGATGAAATTCAAAGCATTCCAGTTTTTTTTTACTCTTAGGGTAGATATTTGTGTCCTTACAGGTTGATTAAAAATGCTTTTGAGCACTTTATGTTTTGGATAAGTCATACATCCTTAAAATCAGTTTGACTATATTTCATGAATTAAGATTATTTTTTCCTTTCATTAAAATATTATTTTGTTATATTTTTTTTCTTTTTAAGCTTTTCCTAATGGCTATGGAATTTTCAAAGACTCAAAGAGGAAATTAAGTATTAGTATACAAAGTACTTGATTATATAATCATAGAGAAAGCAAAGACAGTGCTGTGATGACTTGGAGATGCAGACAGTATCATGCCCCGACTAGTAACTGCACAGTGTTTATAAAAACACATACAAATAATGTTATTGCAGAGCCAACAACACACACCCATGATTCTTGTCCACAAAAAGCCAAGGCTAACATTGCTGTAAGCAAAATGAAAGAAAGTATTAAGGCTATTGGTGCAACACCTAAAAACATTATAGGTAATGTGCTAATAAATTTTAGCAACGATGTCCTGCAGCATATTCCCAAGCAATCATCCATATCAAGAACTTTAATTCTACACAGAGAAGAGGTGCATTTTCCTATACCAACTACTTCTTGTTTTGACATCCCACAAAAATATCTTCATTTAAATCTATATGACTCAGGAAGCAATGATCCAAACAGAATTCTAGCAATTGGGAATAAAGATTTATTACTTGAATTGGATAAGAATGAAATGTATGGCGATGGAACATTTGACAAGGTGCCAAAATTGTTTTACCAACTTTACACATGGCATGCGAAAGTTGGTAATTCTTACCCTCCATGCATATATTTTCTTTTGCAAAGAAAAAACCTTCAAACATATACCAACATGTGTGAAATTTTGAAACAACTTTTGCCAAACTTATCCCCTCAAACAGTTTTGGTAGATTTTGAAAAAGCCTGTATGAGTGCAGTTCATACAGCTTTCCCAAGTGCAGAGGTTAAGGGTTGTTATTTTCACTTATGCCAGAATTTGATTAGAAAAATTAGTTGTGTTGGCCTAAAATCTGATTTTGAGACAGACATTGAACTTAAATTAAAACTAAAATCTCTGGCAGCATTAGCATTTGTACCTATAAATGATGTGAGAGCTGTGTTTGATACTCTTGCAGCAACATTCCCAGATGATGGAAGATATAATGAAGTACTGACCTACTTTTTTTCAACTTACATTGAAGGTGCAATAGGTAGAGAGTTACAATTTCCAATTAAAATTTGGAATCAATATGATGCTGCTATGGAAAGGTCACCAAAAACTACTAATTGTTGTGAAGGATTTCATAATGGCTTAAATGCATTATTTCATTGCAGCAATCCAAGTATCTGGAGTTTATTTGAGGGTCTTCAGAAGGATATATGTTGTCATAGGCTTACTTTGGCAAAAGCAATGGATCAACCAGAAAAAAAAGAAGAAATATGCACTTCTAGATGATCAGGTGGCATTAGCAGTTCAGGGATATGAAAATAAACATGATAAGATATTTTACTATGGCAAATCTGCAATGAATTAAAAGTCATTATTCAGAATTATTTTTCATGAATTCAGATATTATGTTTGATAATAAACATATTCTATATAATTCTAGGCATTCTTCCTTTTTTTTTCAATCATATTTTTAATTTGTTGTATATTTTGTAATATATATTTTTTTTTAAATTGTTGAGTACTTTTTATCCTTTAGACTTCATTAGAGTACTAAATTAGACAAGTCATTTGGACAAAAGTTTCACAAAGTAGGAAGTATGAAAAAACAAACAAATAAAAGTTTCAAAATTTAATTAAACAAAATTCTTCATTCCATAAAAAATAAAATGGTATTTTGTGCAACATATTAATTTGCCAAAATTTCACCATACAAATATAAATCATGGATTGACTACAACTTATAAGAATATGTCTTAAACTTATAATATAGACTTGGATATTGACATAATAGTGTTGTGGTAAAAATATAATTGAATTTATTTTTTAAAAAATATTTTTACTTCAAGCCAGAATTAAGTTTTTTAAATAATGTAACATACTAGTCTAGTAATCCTTGAGTTTACACTAGCTAAATAGTAAATTAAAATGATTCAGTAATTACTTGCTGAATTAGATCTTTGACAATACTGTCACTGTTAATTGCTCTCTGATCTATCTACTTAACTATATGCCTTTATTATACTATACTAACAATATGCAAACTGAACAAATATATCTAAACACTAGTATGCATTTTTGTATAATACTTGAATGTTTAATATAAATAATATATAAATTAGAACTTGTACTGGACTTCAGCTTCAGCATAAGAATAGTTAATATGTAACTTAATACTTAATCACAATATAATATAAATACTAAAAAAGAACATGTGAAATTAATATTTTTTTACTTAAACTTAAAATTGACACTACAACTACAATGTAGATTACCATTAAAAACACAAGATGATTTATACTTGTTGATATGCCTAAATAATATAAAAGAAAACCATTATATTATATGTAAAGAAACTTTATTATAACTTATTATTAAAATAATGTCACACTATTCCTAGTGGGCCTTTGCTACCAAGAGATTACATAAAAGTGGTGTTAGGATCATAACTAAAAATCGTAGCATGTTCCAAGACACTTTACTTTAATCAACCTAAACTATAACTTTATAACACAGTAAAAGGGGGGGAGTCTAGGCTTTATTGGTTTTTATTTAGGATGAAAAATGACTTTAATTAGGGTTCTTGGTTTCATTATCTATAGTGTCTATACTGTATGTTGTCTAGTTTTTCCTATACAATAAATTAAAAATGGGATAATTCATGGAAGTTTAACAATTATAGGAAAAAGTACCCGGTAATAAATAAAAAAAAATCCGAGCTTACATTAATTTATTTTCATGATAACTCTACTTAACACGTTTTTTTAGACTATATTTCAATTTATTTCATAGTTGAGCAAAGCTGTATGATAGGATTACACTGCTAGGCCTACTATTTAATATGCATCAAGTCAATTATAAATTAATAAAAACTCAATAAAAGTCAACAATCTTAAAATATCCCGAATAGTATGGTATTTGGTATGATTCTGGAAAGTATGTCATTTTGTCTTGAGGCAGGTAAAAGTGTCAAAAGAACACTTAACTTTGTGTGTGTGTGTGTGTAAAAGCGGAGAACCGAATTTCAAAATCTGGAAAGAATACTTAAAGTTAAGCTTAGGGCTAGGGCCTACTTGTTTACGGCGATATTGCCGATGATAGCATTAGGCAGTACGCTCATCATATTATAATTAGGCCTATATAAGAAATACATTTCATTGTCAGAGTCGCTCTGAGAGTGTCCGTAAGTTTACATTTCTTGAGAAGAACAAATAACTCGCAGTCTTATTCTAATTGCAAAGGTAAAATAATTTGCCAACTTTATTATTGGTCGTTTTTTCATTATTTTTTAAAGCCACAATGCTTTGCAGAGCAGAATTATTTTTTAACTTTAATTTATTAACCAATGAAACTAATTATAAAAATATATATGTATTTAAAAAGTAGAAAATTGTATGTGGCACGTTTTCTAAGTGTTTCGGGCATTTTAAAATTTAACACAAATTCTATTCAATTCATTATTTTTGTGGTCACATGTCGTGCGTTCAGTTGTCTATGGGTTCAGTTGTCAGTGTGGTCACTTGTCTGTGGGTTCACTTGTCCGTGGGTTCACTTGTCCGTGGGTTCACTTGTCATGGGTTCAGTTGTCTTAGGTTCAGTTGTCGTAGGTTCACCTGTCGTGCGTTCAGATGTCTGGGAACCGTTCTAAAGTGTACATCCACTGTGCTATGGATAGCTGTAACAATGGGTAAAGCCGCAGACGTAAAAAACTCATTTCTCTAACCTCCTCTGTGCCCCCTCGCTCCCTCCCCCGTTTCCCCTTACACGAGACACGAGTCTCTCCTTGATTTAAAAACAACCTACAATCGCGGCAATCAAGAAATATTGCACTGAAAGTAGTGGACGATGCATTTGACTGGTACAGCAAGTGCTATGGACACATAAACGACGTGATACATATACTGGCCAGTACCCCCCACATTTACCCTATTACATAGGCTATTTAAAAGATGTAATAATACTCCCACCTTATATAAAACTGTGATATATTAACCTCATATTAACCTCATATATAGACCCCACCATTTACCTCATATTAACGTGTGATATAGCCCCCACTATTTACCTCATATTAACGTGTGATATAGCCCCCACTATTTACCTCATATAAACGTGTGATATAGCCCCCACCATTTACCTCATATTAACCTGTGACATAGCCCCCACTATTTACCTCATATTAACGTGTGATATAGCCCCACCATTTACCTCATATTAACGTGTGATATAGCCCCACCATTTACCTCATATTAACGTGTGATATAGCCCCCACCATTTACCCCATATTAACGTGTGATATAGACCCCACCATTTACCTCATATTAACGTGTGATATAGACCCCACCATTTACCTCATATTAACGTGTGATATAGACCCCACCATTTACCTCATATTAACGTGTGATATAGACCCCACCATTTACCTCATATTAACGTGTGATATAGACCCCACCATTTACCTCATATTAACGTGTGATATAGACCCCACCATTTACCTCATATTAACGTGTGATATAGACCCCACCATTTACCTCATATTAACGTGTGATATAGACCCCACCATTTACCTCATATTAACGTGTGATATAGACCCCACCATTTACCTCATATTAACGTGTGATATAGACCCCACCATTTACCTCATATTAACGTGTGATATAGACCCCACCATTTACCTCATATTAACGTGTGATATAGACCCCACCATTTACCTCATATTAACGTGTGATATAGACCCCACCATTTACCTCATATTAACGTGTGATATAGACCCCACCATTTACCTCATATTAACGTGTGATATAGACCCCACCATTTACCTCATATTAACGTGTGATATAGACCCCACCATTTACCTCATATTAACGTGTGATATAGACCCCACCATTTACCTCATATTAACGTGTGATATAGACCCCACCATTTACCTCATATTAACGTGTGATATAGCCCCCACCATTTACCTCATATTAACGTGTGATATAGCCCCCACCATTTACCTCATATTAACGTGTGATATAGCCCCCACCATTTACCTCATATTAACGTATGATATAGACCCCACTATCTACCTCATATTAACGTGTGATATAGCCCCCACCATTTACCTCATATTAACGTACGATATAGCCCCCACCATTTACCTCATATTAACGTACGATATAGCCCCCACTATTTACCTCATATTAACGTGTGATATAGCCCCCACCATTTACCTCATATTAACGTATGATATAGACCCCACCATTTACCTCATATTAACGTGTGATATAGCCCCCACCATTTACCTCATATTAACGTGTGATATAGCTCCCACCACTTACCTCATATTAACGTATGATATAGCCCCCACCATTTACCTCATATTAACGTATGATATAGCCCCCACTATTTACCTCATATTAACGTATTATATAGCCCCCACCAGTTACCTTATATTAACGTATGATATAGACCCCACTATTTACCTCATATTAACGTGTGATATAGCCCCCACTATTTACCTCATATCAGGAATGTAATTAAGCTCACCTATCCCACCCTATAACCTACGTATTCTAACCCCCCCCCCAACCAAATGTCATTTGAACCCTGGAGTTACAATCCTCCCTCCCTTTTTTCCCCCCTGAGTAGATTGGTCAGCGTGACATGATCTGTCTAAGGCCTGCTCGCCGTTATCATCACTTAGTCCCGGACTATCGACAATCGACAATCGACAGCTTTATTAGTCCCCTAACACGTTGGTACGTCTGACTGATATAGATTAAGGTCATTGCCCTAGACTAGGGGTCGGCAACCTTTTGAGACGGAAGAGCCAAAAGTTTGCAATTTACAAAATTTCCCAGTTTTTAAAGAGCCACTAACATTTTTAGTTCAATATAATTATAAATATTTGCGCATGGGACTGGAGAGCCGCATCTTGACATCAAAAGAGCCGCAGGTTGCCGACCCCTGCCCTAGACTGCAGTAGCTTGTACAAAGTCAACGACTCCGAATGTGCGAATTTGAGGTGAGCTATAAAATTTAATTTTTATCGATCACGCGTTATGGGGAGAGAGAGAAGGGGGGGGGGGGGGCCAAAAAAAAGATTTTTAAAACCCTTCCTAATCGAAGTAATCAGTTTAGGCCTGTGTGTTTCGTATATATATATATATATATATTTATATGATCGATATTTACCTTCAACAATAAATTGAGTGTATGTAGCATTATCCGTTCAAGTACATGCGGGCCTTTCAATCGCTTTCTTCAATAAAATTCAACACTTATGATAACTCAATATTGATTTAATGATAATTCAATATTGATTTATTTCAATTACGTTTGACGGCTAACCTTAAAGTTGAAGAAAGCTTAACTAATTATGATTAACTTTATTGAGTTAACCAAAAATTATATGCTATTCCTGAAAATGGCGCTGCATCGTTTTTTTTTTTTGGCGCCTTTCTACCGGGACGGGTGGCCGCCCATGTCGCTCAGCCATTGTTTCGGGTCGGGTGGGGAGGGGGGAGGGGAGTGTTGATGTTTGTGCGACAGCATAAACAAATGCTGCAGGCCAACTGAACGATATATTATGTGTAAAGATACACCGCTGGTTAAAATAACTGTATCTCAGCAATCCCCCCTCCCCCCACACACCCCGCTCTCTTCCCTCCCCACATGTTTCTCCGCCAATGAAATTGCAAATTTTACAACAGCCGACCTTGTCACAGGTGTTGTGGGGGGGGGGGGGGACCAGGGGAATTTGCTTTCCCTCATTAATTGGAGCCCCCCCCCCCTCCCCCCACACCCCCCTCTCTCTTCCCTCCCCACATGTTTCTCCGCCAATGGAATTGCAAATTTTACAACCGCCGGCCTTGTCACAGGTGTTGTGGGGGGGGGGGACCATGGGAAGTTGCATTCACTCAGTAATTGGAGTCCCCCCCCCCCTAGATCAGGGGTGGGCCAGCTCTTTGTGCGGAGGGCCACATTGACAAAGGTAAAGCTATTTGGAGGGGGGCTGGGGGTGCATGTCTGTTATGTCCAATTTGTACATGTCGATAAACTTTTCTCTACATTGAAATCGGTAAATTCGCATACGAAAGTCAAGGACTGATTAAAACAATTGAAAATTAGAAAGGAATTTGATCATAAATGTTAAAACAAGTATACATGTACATGAAATTCTGTAAAAATTCAACAAAATAACTTAAAAACAAAGTTTTTTTGTTTTTTTTAATTTTTAAATCCCTTCGAGGGCCGCATGATATCACATGCCGGGCCGCAGTTTTCTCACCCCTGCCCTAGATAATCAGGGTTTTGTTTCAGTACTCCGTGGAGCTAAACATTAAATGAGATTTGTGTGCGTGTGTGTGTTTATGTCCGATTCTCAACCTGCTGTACTCTTGGAATTCTGCGATGGATAGACTGTGTCAACATCCGCTGATTAACAACGGCACTTAATCAAAATCTTGCTGTACTGAAAGCCGAGGAGTCGGAGAAGATCGTTCGGCTGCTCCATGTTATGAAACCTTGGCCAGTGGAACACGTCGAACAGGACGGCTTCTTAAGAGAAAGTACCCCTCGAACGGCTATTAAATAAACACAGATCAATAACCACATTTGTGAGGTCTTTCGTCTTGTCTCTGTACGGTACACTATCTCCGTGTACACTATCCCCGTGTACACTCTCCCCGTGTACATTGTTGTTAGATTACAAGGAAGTCAAAAGTCTGTTTGAAGTCTTATGAATACACATGCCTTGTTGGCTAAAGGGCGTTTTAGGGGTCCGTGTGTTCAGTGTAAATATCTGGTCTATCGAACACGAAGGGCAGCGTGTTAAATCTGGGAGGAAACCGCTAGCTATGATACGTCTAAAATGACGGAATGAGGACAGACAATTTTTCTTCTTCTTCTGAAAATGTATCACGGGGCAAACGCTTGCTAGGCGGCCGTTCTAAAAGTACATCACTTACACGTTTGTTCTGTAACTGAAATTGTGATGACTCACCTACACGTTTTAGAAAGCGGAACGGTTTCATTTTCCAAAACGAAACATTTTCTTTTTTCACCTTCCGGACACCATTAATAACACGCACCATTTGTGTTTATGCGGTGGAATATCGCGATTTCAAGACCACATTGTTGATCGTCTGAGAATCCTCGATTTGCCTGCAATATCGCGTGTGTTTGGAGTGGGGTGGGGTGAGGTGGGGGGGGGGGTTCCTCGGCATTTTAAATAATTCAGCTAGACCATTGTTCTAGCTCGGTGGTTCTTAAGGTTTTTGGAGGTACAGAACCCCACCAGTTTCATATGCGCATTCACCGAACCCTTCTTAATGGGAAAGTTAAAATATGATGTTTTCCTCCTGATTTTTTTTTTGGGGACATCCGCCGAACCCCTGAGCCTGGCTCACCGAACCCCTGGGGTTCGATCGAACCCAGGTTAAGAACCACTGCTCTAGCTTATCAGAGGATTTTCCACAAAAAAAAAACTAATAAACAATCGAACAAGGTTTCTCTCCCATTGTCGTGGGTCGTAAGTGTACGTGGGAGAAGGGCAACAAAAAATGAGTGTTTAAAATAACAAACTGTAAAGGTACGTCACTCTGTGTTTCCCACGACTTCTGAATGCACACTCCGAGCTGCAGCATCGAAAATAAGGTTTTCATTAGTTTAATTGTATCTTTATTTAGTTTTATTTGCATATAATTAATCGCCATTCTCAAAGAATCAATATGTTTGACAAGTCAAAGCGGATATTTGAGGGTGTGGGGGAAGTTGGGAGCAACTTTGGCACTGTTGTATTCTCTTAAGATTTGACGTTTAATAAGATAAGATTTTTTATTAATCCAAAGAAATGGAAATGTTTTTGTATTACTTTGTACATACACATTTTCAGCACATAAATAAAGGCATATCGTAATAAAGTCGACATTTCCCAACGTAAACAATTTAAACACAAGACATCTACATTAAATTATTTCTCTAATGGTAAGAAACAGCCACTCGGTGCAAAGATAATGTCGGACTGCATTATTCTTACAGCGTGATATTCATTGAATGATATTTTCTAAAGATTTCCCATTGCCCCCACACCCCCACCCCAATTTGTTTCTCCAAATAAAAATATGAGTTGACGCCCATGAATGCATTGTAAATCTTTAACTGTGTCGTTTGGTCAAGACGGTTTGAGATTCCTTGGCTCAGATACGATAGAGGTTTGGAGAAGAAAAAAAAGGTACGGTAAGGGGGGGGGGGGGAGTCACTAGTCTTTGTAGCATTTAGCGTTGACAAACCCCGCCCACAAATTGTTAAGAAACACCCTTTTTCAATTTTTTTTTTATTCACTTGTGTAGTACATTTAGTTGAGATCTAGAATACATGATTTTTAAAAAAAATATATATATAGTTATAAATATATTGCTATTGTATATAAGTATGGTTATAAATATATGGCTATAAATATACGATTATAAATATACGTTTATAAATATAGGATTATAAATATATGGTTATATATATGTGTTTATAAATAAACAGTTATAAAAAATATGGCTGTAAATATACGGTTATAAATATACCGTTATAAATATACGGTTAAAAATATACTGTAATAAATATACGATTATATGTTTATGGTTATAAAAACGTACGTTCTGGGGGGGGGCTGTCATGATGTGAGTTGACGTGATGGAGATCGTCATGACGGAGGTTTCGGTCATATGACAGAGTTTTCATGATAGACTGTCATTATGTGGGTTGGGAGGGGGGGGTTGTCGTAACTGGGGTTGTCTCGCTTGAGGTTGTCCTGGTCAGCTTTGCCTTGCCTGAGAGTCATCAAAGCTGAGAAATAAGGAAAGTTGATGCAATGGGGGTTTATCGGCGAGTGTGGGTTGCCGTGGTAGCGGTTGTGACTGGCGATAGGAGTAGAACTCTTTTAGAAAAGACTGTATGGTTCATTTCCGTAACAGCTTAAGTTCCGGTTATGTTCGGTAACAGCTTAAGTTCCGGTTATGTTCGGTAACAGCTTAAGTTCGGGTTATGTTCGGTAACAGCTTTGGCGTGGGTTATGTGCGGAAAAAGCTTTAGTTTGGATTATGGTTGGTAACAGCTTAAGTTTGGGTTATGTTCGGTAACAGCTTAAGTTTGGGTTATGTTTGGTAACAGCTTAAGTTTGGGTTATGTTCGGTAACAGCTTAAGTTTCTGTTATGTTCGGTAACAGCTTAAGTTTCGGTTGTGTTCGGTAACAGCTTAAGTTTGGGTTCTGTTCGGCAACCAACGAAGATCAGCGTGTTCAATAAATTAGAAATTATTTTGGTTCTAATTTAAATAAATTAATATATAATACATTTATTATAAACATAGGCATTTAAAAATATAAATATGTACACATAAAGAGGAAAATCCTTTAGCAATTGAGGTTTTTTTTTTTTAATGTAAATCAATATAAAGCCTTTCTGGCGTAAGCAGTGAGTGGTTCGTACTCGGTGACGTCGAAGTTCTGGTTCGGTCTTCTGCAGCCTTCTGGTGCGCCTTGATTCTCATCTCTAGTTGAAACCGCACTGCGGTCAGTAAAGTCGTTTGTAATATGTAGGCCATTTTCCCTCAAGATCTACTCCTTTATTGGGTCACAGTGTTACGGCAGCTGAGGGCCTTGGATACTCTTAAGGGCCCAAAGTTGTAATGGGGGGGGGGGGGTAAACTTAAAATGCAAGGGGTATTTAAATGTTTTTTAAGGTTTATCTCTTATAATGGACGAGAGAGAAAAAAAAACCAACAAAATAACAATCTTTTTTTGCACCGATCTTATTTAATTGTAGGCATATATATATATATATATATATATATATATATATATACAGAGATATTTTCATAAACAGTACTTTTAAAGAATTGATACGTAGTCTATAGCTTAAACCTGGCCTGCACAACTCAAAATGCAAGGGGCACAAAATCGAAAAGGGGCAAAGGAAGCAGCGGGGGGGGGGGGCGCTCCAAAAAGCAATCACGTGAAGGCTCTGATCGAAGTCACGCTATAGCCTAAAATTTAAATTTTAAAAAAGATAAGATTATAGGCCTAAACCTCGATCCGATAATTCAGAAATCTGCAACGCCTTCAACACAACGCAAAACTTTTAGATATCTGACAATGAAGCATGCCACGACTGTTACTGCATGGGCCAATCATGATCCGTCCAGGAAGTCGACAGTTCAATCACACATGGAACGTTGTGTCGATATAATAGTCATATCGATATGGTAAAAGGAGGTGGGTTGACAATGTTTTAGACATAGCCGTAGTGGCACATACTTAGGGACTCCACTACACACAATAGTGGCACATACTTTGGGACTCCACTACACACAATAGTGGCACATACTTAGGGACTCCACTACACACAATAGTGGCACATACTTTGTGACTCCACTACACACAATAGTGATACATACTTTGTGACTCCACTATACACGGTAGTGGCACATACTCTGTGACTTCATTCTGACAACAGTGGCCCATACTTTGTGACTCCGCTACACACAGCAGTGGCACATACTTTGGGAATCAGCTACACACAATAGTGGCACATACTTTTTGACTCCACTACACAGAGTAGTAACACACACACACACTTTAGGACTCCACTACACAAAGCAGTGGTACATACTTTGTGACTCCACTACACACAGTAGAAGCACACACACACTTTGGGACTCCACTACACAAAGCAGTGGCACATGCGTTGCGACTTCACTACGCACAGTAGCGGCACATACTTTGGGACTCCACCACACACAGCAGTGGCACATGATTTTTGGGAATCCACTACACACCAAGTTGTTGTGTCCAAGATTTTGACTTCCTTGTTATTGCAACGATCACACATCAAGCATCGTTCGTGTTCTGTAAGTTAAGGTGTCTGGTTTTTTGTTCTTGTCATTTTTCTTGTTGCTGTTTTTTTCTGCTGCTGTCGTCGTCGCCGTTGTTGCTGTTCTGTCAGGTTGTACCGGGAAGGCGTCGCGCGTTGGTACGTGTGGCGATCTGCCGTACAGCTGGCGATAAGGGGAAACCTGTGAGTAGCACAGACCCTTGGGGGTCGAACCAAACGATTTGATATATTGAATTAATTTTTTAAAGAATCTTTTTTTTTTTGTTTAATGACGCTATTATTTTTCTTAAATATAATAATATCATTGTTTTTAATAATTCTTTTATAAAAGTGTTTTTATTTTTGGAAATAATACCTGTTTGTTGTATTTTCATGTTTGCAAGCATTTTCAATGGTCAAATAATAAAGCTGATTTAAAAAAAAATTAAATTAAATATAAATATAACTTGATTTGATAATTATGTTTCATTTTTGAAATGTGCCTAATAGTTGTCTTCTTGGCTTTATTCGTAAACGTATTGCCTCTCGGCCTGTTGGCTAAGATCAAAGTGTAATATCCTGGTCCGCCAGGTTACCAAAACACCCATGGGGTGGCCCGTGATATCGCGCCCTGTGTTCTACCAACAGGCGTGTAAATCTTTGGAGCCGCAGGGTCAAGAGACTCAGTATAGTAGTACATCAAGAGCAGCGGTTCTCAACCTGGGGGGGGGGGGGGGGGGGGGGTGCGAACGACCCTTACACAGGGGTCGCCTCAGACCTTGGGGAAAACACAATATTTATGAAGAAGCAACGAAAATATTTGTATGGTTGAGGTCAACACAACATGAGGAATTGTATTAAAGGGTCGCGGCATGAGGAAGGTTGAGAACCACTGATCCAGAGGCTGTCGCATCCCCCCACCCTCATTAACTCACCCTGAATGCCATCTTATATCAATTACTCTTATTAGCTCTAGAAAATATCACCCGATGTTATCGATATAATAATGACAGGCAGTTTGCGAAAATATCCACCTCCTTTTGCGACTGCTCATCACAATTCCGTTATTTTAAAAAGAAGAATCTATGTGATGATGTTAACGTTTCTTAACATTATTAAAAGTTTTACGAAGTATTTTTCTGCAACAGATCATTGGCCTAGCCTAACGCTTTTCGCGCCACAAAACCACAGCGTTATTTTTGTTTTCTCCATAGTCATGACCTTCTTCTTCTTGTATTTGAGGGGCCCACGATCAATTTGTTGATCATTCTGGCTCCTGGTTTAAATTCAGAGTTTGCCTTCTCTTGGATGGGTTGCCGTCCAAGGCTAGCGAGTCCCATCCATCCTTAAATTACACCATCTCGACGACCACTAATAAAATCATTATTGACACTAAAGGAGTTCATTGGCGGCTTATTCTAATCTAGAGAAATGCTATAGATGTCATGTGTTTCTTTAAAGTGTTAATTCTTGGGCCAACCCTGCCACCTTTTGTGCCCCTTAACTAAACAAAAAAGTTGTTTTTTTTCTCTAAAATTGTGAAAAACTTAAAATAAATATACAACAAAAAAACTCTATATGCCATATTAAATATATTTTATATTAACGGAAGTTGATACACTGACAACTTCATAAATATTGAACCAATCTTTTGCCTTTCTATTTTACTTATATTATCGGAAAATCGTAGAAAAAAAATCCTCTTGACTAAAGAAGACTTTCACGTCACCGTTTTTCACGTCTGTAAGAGCCGCGTGTGTCTTTTTTTAACAAAATTTTACTAATCTCATAACACTATACACCCACTTTACTTTTCTCAAAGTACAAACAAAAATACATCATCATTTTTTTAAAAAATAGAATCAAAATGGATCTCTATTTTCAAAATGAAATTTTCACTTGTTTAAAATTATTGTGTTGTTTTTTTTAAAAATATTTATGGGTATACTGATAAAAATGTACCCACGTTCTCTTCACGCCATTGATTTTCTTAATTGGGAAACATAATAACATCTTTTTCACAACTGTAATATCATTGTATTTAAAGATAGGGTCATCCACGTAGAAATGTACACATATTATTTCCTAACCCCGAGATATGTGTATGTAAGATGGTTTATTATTTATCAAATGTATTCCTTTATTCAGAGGCGTATGTTGTGCTGCCTGTGGGGGAAAAAAGGAAAGTATCGACCCCTACGCCTCCAGATTTTAATCAGAATTTATCAAATCATCCACGGGATTGAAGTCCCCCCTGCAAACACACAATGTTCGTCCGAAGATCTTTGCCAGCCAGAAACACACGAACAAACGCGAAGTTAAGATAAAGGATTTATTTTTAAATGTTTTTTTAAGGTTTAAATGTCAACTCTGAATACTTGTTTCCTCCGTCGGCCGACCGAATCCAACGAACTACCGCCCTGGTAGCATCTCTTATAATGGACCAGGGAGAAAAGAAAACCAACAAAATAACAACATTTTTTGCACCGATCTTATTTAATTGTAGGCCTATATAATATATATATATATACGGAGATATGTTCATATAAAAAGTACCTTTAAAGAACTGATGCGCTTTCTATAGCTTAAACCAGGCCTGCACAACTCAACATGTAAGGCGGGCCGCATTACTTTATGAAAAGCTTGTGCGGGCAAAAAGAAAATAGGGCAGGACTTGTGCGGGCCAAAAGAAGAAAGGGCGGGGGGGGGGGGAAGCAATTAAGAAAAAAAAAATAATAAAGAATATTTCGCTACTTCGCGGGTACTTTATGAAAAGCTTGTGCGGGCAAAAAGAAAATAGGGCAGGACTTGTGCGGGCCAAAAGAAGAAAGGGCGGGGGGGGGGGGAAGCTATTAAGAAAATAATAATAATAAAGAATATTTCGCTACTTCGCGGGCCGCCAAGTGGGTGCTGGCGGGCCGCCAAGTGGGTGCTGGCCTGGCTGAAACCATTGACCTGATCCGTTGTTATCCAGCGATCCAATTGACGTCGTTGATGAAACGGTGGAAACAGGAGACAATACTTGTTGTGACAGGTTTCATATATCAGAGGCGTGTTACTGTGTAAGGCTCATCCCTCCCCCTCCCCACCCCCACGATGTCCATACTGTCAGTGGCGTGACTAGGGTTACTGCTGCCCGGTGGGGGGAAGGGGGGGGCAAAAAATTAACCCCTCCTTTCCACGAACAAAAAAAAACTCTGCACTTGGTCGAAAATGTCGCTTCTCAATGTCTAGAAAAAAGAAAGTGTTGCCCGGGGATGGAACCCCCCCCCCTTTTTTTTTTCTCTTCTCATCCATTCCTACACCACTGCATACGCTCATATCAAGGTTGTTGTCTTATACACACCCCCCCCCCACACACACACACTTTTACCTCTGTGTGTTTTTTATGCGCCCCTGTAAAATACATTGTAAAAATACATGCACATGCACAGGCTTATCTTCTGTCTATGGATTTGCGCATCACTGGAGTTACTTCGTGTTAAAAGCTGTGAGACCTCTATACTCTATAGTAAATCTTACTTTCGTTGTTGGCGTTGTTATTTTTTGTTTCTTTTGTTGCTGTTAGCACTGATTAATTGTTGTTTCTGTTGTTGTTGTTGTTAGCACTGATTAATTGTTGTTTCTGTTGTTGCTGTTAGCAATGATTAATTGTTGTTTCTGTTGTTGTTGTTTTTTCAGTAACCCATGAATACACGTATAGACGTACATATTTTTTACAAACAAATCTATCCGTTGAACGCAAACAGTAGCACGACACATGCGCTGGTGGGGGAAGGGGGTGTGGAGTGGCGGGCCGCCCCTTGTGGTACTTTTATCTTTACCATAGAGGGGTGGCATTTTTTGCCAGATGAATTTTTTAAAATATTTTTTTCCCCTTTGATTTAGGATGGGGGCGGCAACAAATTTGAACTGCCACGTTGGGGGTGGGGGGCATTTACCCTAGCTACGCCTCTGAACACAGGCACTTTTTAAAACACAGCACAAACATGAACACATCACGTGGATCCCTTAAAAACATTTTTTCTCCTATTAATACCTACGTCAACAATAAAGCACAACACACCTAGACGCCAACGTCACGTGACCCCCTTTGTGTGTGTACGGAGGTGTTTCAACAACCAGCTCGACCAGTTACCACTTGTGAAAGAGTACATTCTAACGCCCCCCCCTCCCCCCCCTTCCCAACACTCTAAATTGCCCCCAGTGCCTAAGCTGCCCGCAAACCCCCCTACTATTTTCAGAAGAAGAAAAATGACCCAAGATTCCCATAATGCAATGCTATCACGGCACTGTGAAACGCTCTACAAGGAAGTCAGTTGCATTTGGGTCTTCTTGTCTGGTAGAACGTGCATCTCGGCTATTAATAGAAGAACAAAAATTGAACTCCTCTGCTTACCTGCTCTATGTTGTCCAAAGCTCTCATTATTGTGTGTCTCGCAAGATTCCCTGTTGCTAACGTTGAAAAGTTTTTGGAAGAGCTTGGTGTTGGGAGAACTTGGTGTTAAAAGAGCTTTGTGTTGGGAGAACTTGGTGTTGGAAGAACTTGGTGTTGGAAGAGATGTGGTTTTGGGAGAACTTGGTGTTAAAAGAGCTTTGTGTTGGGACAACTTGGTTTTTGAAGAAATTGGTGTTGGGAGAACTTGGTGTTGGAAGAGCTTGGTGTTGGGAGAACTTGGTTTTGGAAGAACTTGGTGTTGGGAGAACTTGGTGTTGGGAGAACTTCGTGTTGGAAGAACTTGGTGTTGGAAGAACTTGGTGTTGGAAGACCTTGGTGTCGGAAGAACTTGGTGTTGGAAGAACTTGGTGTTGGAAGAACTTAGTGTTGGAAGAACTTGGTTATGGAAGAACTTGGTGTTGGAAGAGCTTGGTGCTGAAAGAACTTGGTGTTGGAAGAACTTGGTGTTAAGAGAGCTTGGTGATGGAAGAGCTTGGTGTTGGGAGCACTTGGTGTTGGGAGCACTTTGTGTTGGAAGAGCTTGGTGTTAAGAGAACTTGGTGTTGGAAGAACTTGTTGAAAGAAATTGTTGAAAGAGCTCGGCGTTTCTTTTACGGTATAAGAAGTATAATTTATTGTCATCACAGTTTCTTAAAAATCTCCCACTTTGTAAATCCCGTACCCTTATTTGCTGGCGTGCACCCCTCTCCCCATTATAAGGATTGATATGTTACCGACCACTCTAGGAATCATTGATGACATTCCTAAATATGTACGATACAGAATCAACCCAGACGTTAAAAATCGGTTGTTTTCTTTACGACACATGTCGGGGTAAGCGTCCTACCTGTTTATCAATGACGAATCAAATTCTATTGAATGTTAATAAATTAAATATATAATACATATATTTGACTGGGCCTGAGGCAGGTTATTACCTTTTTAAAAACAAAATAGGCTTTTTGTTATAGTTATAACATAAATTGGTTAATTAATGCTAGTATCAGATGGCTGGCTAGCTAGACTGCAACTCTATTGAATCTTCTTAAATATATCATACATAACATATGACATAGCTTCAGACGGGTTATTACTTCATTTTTATTTTTTTAATTAGCCTTTCGGTTTAATTGTTATAGCTATAACATAAATGAGTGCAGTAATGCTAGTAACAGATGGTTGGCTGGCTAGGCCATAAAGACTGCAACTCTATTGAATCTTCTTAAATATATAATACATGAAATGTGACAGAGCTTCAGACAGGTTATTTCTTCTTCTTTTTTAAAAAAAAATTAGGCTTTCGGTTTAATTGTTATAGCTATAACGTAAATGAGTGCAGTAACGCTAGTAACAGATGGCTGACTGGTTAGGTCATGAATACTGCGCTAACCGATGATACATGTGTGACGAAATTAAAAACTATAAAATCATAGTTTAATTGCACGTCAGGTTTTAATTTTTGTTACAGGTAGACTTAAACTAAAAGCCCATGAATCGATTGTGCATTATCGAGCGCAATGTCTGATCGATGTTCAAAATAAGGCAATAAATCTTGCACCTGAATAGTAGATTGATTGTATTATACAGTTGATATAATTTTTTTTTTTTTTTTTTAAATTCTTTACAGGGTCGCTTGAAGAGTAAAGAACGTGTTTGAAGGAGCACGGTCAAAACAAACGGGAAACTTGTATGTCCAGATAGTCCCCAGGGACTTTTTGGGGGGACAATGAGTCATCTAAGACAAACGAACCGGTCCAGTCCGAGGCCGGTTTCAGACAACCTGGCTTCCCAGAGGCCAAGCGCGGCCACCCAACCGGCCCAGAGGATCGCGTCTATCCTCCAGTCGGCCCAGTCGCCGGCCTCCACGAGACCGGCAGTCGTGACGTCCGCGCGACCGGTCTCGGCCGTCGTGACGACATCAAAGCCTCTGACCTCAGCCGCCCCGGCCGCGGCCGTCGCGCCTAGCACGGCTAAACCCGATGGGGGCGACAAAGGATCCGGGGGCAGGTTCGCCGCCAAGAAGAAGCAGAAGCGGATGGGGAAGAGGGGCCGCTCGGACGGCTTCGTCCTCGGCCTTGACCTCGCCAACGAAGAAGGGTCCGACGAAGAAGGCGGCGACGACCTGCCCAAGAAGACGGGCGGATTCGATTCCGAGTCCTTGAACTTCATCTTCTGGCTGCGGAACCCGAGCGTCCAGAACCTGTCGCAGCTGCGGAAAGCCATCAAGTGCAACGACCTGGACTGGATGAGGTGTTTCCTCGAGTTTGACGGGCTGGGTCTGCTGTTTCAGGTGAGCATGTCAGGGCTGAAGGGTTTTTAGTGTGTGTTAGAGAGGGATATCATAGGAAGAGAGAGAGAGAGGGGGGGGGGGCTATCGGATGGCACGATTTTATGGGATGACCGTTTTGGTTCAGTGCATTCACACTATATGGTTTAAGGGTATTCGGTATGTTTAGTCAGTGGTTCTGTGCATTCACACTATATGGTTTAAGGGTATTCGGTATGTTTAGTCAGTGGTTCTGTGCATTCACACTATATGGTTTAAGGGTATTCGGTATGTTTAGTCAGTGGTTCTGTGCATTCACACTATATGGTTTAAGGGTATTCGGTATGTTTAGTCAGTGGTTCTGTGGTTTGTGAGAGCGTGCCAATCTTTTGTAGAGACTTTTTTTCTTATAGCTTTATTTAGGGGCGTCCTTAAAGTACATCACGCTATTTTTGGCAATTTTTACCCCCCTCCCCCCTGTCACAAACTGTCACAAATCTCGACCCCCCACCCCCTTAAAGTATGTCACACTTTCGAACATTTTTTTTAAAAAATTAGCATCTAATTAAAATTTAATCTAAAACACACTTCACTATTAAACTGTAATTAAAATATAAAATCTCTTAAAAGAACTATCACATTATTAAAAATGACTTTAATAGAAGAACAACAAACTAGCGCTTCTAGCGAGAGGAATCGTGAACAACACATTCAGTAGATACGCATTTCATGCTATTTTGACATAAAACTAATTCAAATGTTTCACACAATTTTTGAAAATTATTTTTAAAGATACTAAATTCTACTAAAAAAAATATAAATACAAATTTTTAAAAATAAATGTGTGACTTCACACATGGCCTGACCCCCTCTGTCACAAACTGTCACATTTTCTTACACCCCCCCCCCCCCCCCCCCCCCGGAGCGTGACGTACTTTTGGACGGCCCCTTTAGTCATCTGATTCAGGATATGTTGAAGTGAACCAGCCACGTATAATTATTATGCCGAGGATAGATGATAATAATAATAAAGCTTATTTGAAAATCACGCGTCATCCCCAAAGGCCCGAAGGGAGGTACAAAGTCATCCATTTTAAAAGGGAAATGAAAAAAATCTATATTTTACCTCATTGAAATACAAAACGCAACATTACAAAAACTACATACGATGATACCCATTCTAAGTCTTTCATCCCTTGCAACCATAAACAACACAGGCCACTATACACCTAGGAGAAAATAGCTAGCTGGAAAAGATGGTAGACAAACTCACCCCAACAGGTGTTTGCGAAATAGATATGTTTTCAAATCGGTCTTGAAAGGCTCCAGTGTCTGGCTGTTTCTGGGAGCCACAGGAAGTGTGCTCCAAATTGTTGGGCCAGCAAATTCGAACGTGCGCCTTCCATAAGTTTCAAGGCGAACACGTTGGGTCGAGAGTTTGCCACTATCGGATGAGCGGAGCTGTCTAGTGGGTACATAAAGCGTCATGAGCGCTTTGAGACAGGACGGCGCCAGGTCATGCAAGCAGCGGTAGCACAGAGTTGCAATTTTGCATTCTATGCGACCGCGGACCGGCAGACAATGCAACTCGCTCAGAAGTGTTTTTAGCATGGACAAATTTGCGTTAGCGAAAACCAATGATGAATGAAAACGTTTTAAATTTATTCATGCACCCATCCGAGTTAATTCTGAATTTATGTGTTTAACACAAGACTTTACATATTGAGGAATATATAAACCAGTCCGTTAAATAAAAAATAAAAAAAACTCTTTAAAAAAATAATTATAATAATTTTACACTAGGAACTAATCAAAAGGCTAAAGTTATTTTTGGAATCAGTGGAAAGCTAAGTTTATTTTTTGGAACCAATCAAAAGCTAGTTTATTTTAATTTTAGATTAATAACGCACTTGAGAGAAAGTGTGGAGACGCCGCATCCACAGTTCACGTGTTAGATCAGGGGTTCTTTATCAGGGGTCTCCACAACCCCTAGGGTTGCAGTAGGACGTTTCAGAGGGTGGTGGAAGACCCAGAAAATCTGGTTTATTAGCATTTATTAAATTAACATTTCATCGTGGGGGGTATCTTTTTGAAATCGAGATACGGGTTGGGGTGCTGCAAAAAAAAAAGTTTAAGAACCCCTGGGGCTAGATATATATATTATATATATATATATTATGTATTCTCTTTTAGGACTCAGCACCGGTACCTTGAAAGTTATAGCATGTCAGAGTTGTACTTATTTTAAAAAAAAGAAACAAATCCTCTTACTCTTCTTTTAGTGATATCTGCTTTGTTCGCAGGTGGGTGGTTGCATTTGTTTAGAGGTGGGTGGATGCATTTGTTTAGAGGTGGGTGGCTGTGTTAGCTTTGAGCTTGGTGGTTGCATGTGTTCAGGGGTGGGTGGGGGGTTACTTGTGCAACATGCATGTCGTACGCTTCTTTCTTTTTTTTTTTTTTTTTAGCTGGGATGCACGTTCTTTGGTGACTGAATATCCCCGACCTTTGCTTGCTGCTGCTGTTGTCAAACACGGGGCGAGATCCCCCACGTTTGCTTGCTGCTGCTGTTGTCAAACACGGGGCAAGGGGTGGGTGGGTGGGGGGACGCTTCGTGGAAGATAACTCAATTCACCGACAGAGTTATGTTCAATGTTATCGTGAGTCACACCTCCCCCCCCCCCAACAAAAAAAAAA
>CAXITT010000231.1:912866-935961 GCA_964033795.1 Lymnaea stagnalis | reverse complement strand
TTTTTTTTTTTTTTCATTAAAGACTGACCTTTAAACATTTCAATATAAAAATAGCACACGTTGCTATTTTTAGGTCACGTGAGAACAAAATAAGGAACGAACAAATGGGTCATTGTTGGGCTAAAACTATGTCACATAAAAAAAAATATCTATTTTTGTTTTTTTTTTTACGGCTGTCAGACCCCTACCTCAAGGATGCTTGGCCAGTAAGTTGTAAAAAAAAAATAATAATAATAATCTCACCATCAGCACGGCTACGGTCATTCAGAAATCTGCGTTTCATTCAGCGTGGAGGGGGGAAAAAAACCTGCGCACTGGGGAGGCTTTTGAGTGAGCACTTCAGCAAGGCACAACTGATCCAACTGCATCAGATACGAATAGCTTTTGCGTAGGTTTGTTGTTGTTTTTTTTTTTTTGTTTTTTTTTTGACGGAATGACAAGTGATCCACGTAACTTGATTAATGTACCAATAGTTTATATAATAAGAAAGTCACCCTTCCCACGCTGGAAGGGTGTCAGGGAGAAAATGCTGTCCTTAGTGGGAAAAGTTGTTTTGTCCCGAAAGTAGGATGGATTATAATGGCGAATGTCAACACTCCTAAAGCCTCGGTGTATTTAAATGATAAGGACGCTTGGATGGGGGGGCTGCTCACTCTTAGCCTCGCGCCTGGACGCAGATGGGTTGCGGTGTCTGGATGTTTATTGAGGAATCGTGTCCACTGCCGGTAAGACAAACAGGCGACTTATATTACGAATACATTCACTGGTGCTAAGACAAATAGGCGACTTATATTATAATACATTCACTGATGGTAAGACAAATTGGCGACATATATTATTATACATTCACTGATGGTAAGACAAATTGGCGACTTATTTCTAAATGCACTCACGGGTGGTATGTCAAATAGACGAATGTGTATCTACATTCACTTTTTGTAATTTATAAATAAAGTTTATTTTAACAGTGCGCTGTATTGAATCGTGATATATATATATATATATATATATATATATATATATATATATATATATATTATATATATAGTCTATATAAATAAATATTTATATATACACTTTATCCGGAAAAAGGGAACACTTTTTTAAAATGGTGAAGACAAATGGTAAACGTTAAAAAAAAATTCCAAACCTCATTTTAAATCTAACATAATGTTACATTTAAATAAACTTTAGTTTGTGTTTGAAGTGTCCACTGTCCACCATTAGTTTCAACACAGACTTCAGGACGCGCTCTCCATTGACCAATCATATCAAAATAAAGTGTTCCCTTTTTATTTATTTTTTTTTCGGATACAGTGTATTTTTTTCCTATTCGGCAATATTAGCTGGTCTTATCCCAAAAAACTTGAGGAAAACCTAATCGATAAAAACATCTCTGCGTAAAACGTAATGGCTCAGTTTCCCTATTTCCCAAAGAAACTTTAGGAAAATCTAATGGATTACAACCATCTCTGCGTACAAAAGTAATCGTTTTATTTCCCTCTAACCAAAGAAACTGTATGACAATCTAATCGATTACAACCCATCTCTGTGTACAAAAATTACCACTTCATTTCCCTCTTACCAACAGGCATGGAGGAAGCAGAGGTACCGCTTCAGCCTCCTCATCACAGACCTGAGGAACTCAGACCTGACCACGTACAAGACGACAGTCATGGCACTCATCAATTCCATCATTGTGGCCAGTGAGAACCTCCGGGACAGGGTTCGAATCAGGAATGAATTCGTAGGTCAGTAAACCAGTTCTGAATGTCCGATGTTTTTTTTGTTTTTGTTGTTTTTTTTTAGTTAGCCTTTATGTTCGACGGTCATGTCAGATCTTTCCATACGCTGTTTTGCTTTAGAAAACAAAAGGGGAGCTATGCGCGTGGCACTGGCACTGATTGACCCGAATTGTAGTGTATTTACACTTGAAACTTGAAACCAAACATTGCGCGTCTATAAGAACAACTTATAGCCGCGAAAAAGCGTGTTTTAACTTTTAGGAAAATGGAACGTTAAGGGGGGAAAGGGCAAAGGTCATTTCTATTTTTAAATAGGCACACAATCCTTTAACCAACAACCCCCCACCCCTTTAACCTCAAACTTTTTTTATTTTTTAAGCATCAAAGCCTAATTCCCTCTTTTAGGGTCTTGCCTGCCTGCCATCTAAAGGTTGCATTTTAAAAAGAAGAAACGGAAAAATAATTGAAACGAACCGCTCAAAGTGTCAGTCAATGAGAATTGAATGTAACGTTTGTTTCATCGAATAACGTAGCCACCAAATTAAAAGTCAATTTAATATATATATATATATATATATATATATATATATATATATATATATATATATATATATATATAATATGATTATAAATGTTGAAAACAATACATTTTTTTCAATATACAAGTTTTCTCTATCATGAATTTGCATTTGTAATATTTATATGTAATTATAGTTATAAAATGTATGCATGTGTTGAGAGATCCCAAACCCTCTTAAACCCAGGGGCGTAGCTGGTACTGGACTGATGGGTTACTGGTAAATGAATAACCACACAAAAAAGGCAATGTGCGCCCCATTTATTTACCTGACTCATCATATGCCCCAGTTACACCACCACTGTACTCCCGCCCCAAAGTGTCCTCGTTTTATAGCCATTTTAATTGTTTCTATAGTATAGTAGTTACTATCCTAATGTCTCATTTTTATTTTAGTTAGTTTACATGTTTTTAATAATTGTAAAGCGCTTAGAGCTTTAAGGTAAGCGCTATATAAAAATTCCTAAATAAATCTAAATATCTTGAAACCACATACCCACCCTCCCCCCCACCCTGCTCTAATTTTTTTTTGTAATTAACTTAAGGCGTGTCTCTACAGCAAAATACACAACATTTACTCCATTACAAGTTGTCTTTGCCCAACGCTCATGGTTGAAAATAAGCCATTCAGATTCAGCAATAAACATAGAACTTATAATCATACCTGCAGATTTAAAAAATCTTGAATCTCCGGGTATTAACTATTTCCACGCTAAATTTAAAAAAAAAAAAAAAAATTAATTGTATTGGCGTTTATTTATATTTTAGCGAATTCCGGTGCTATTTTTTTAGAATAATATTTTGATATTAAGTTAATTTTAAAAATGTTCACATAAAGCAAGACAAAATTACTATAATGGACAATACTGGTGCTTCTCGTGGCAACATAACAGGTAGAAGATTGGGACAATATAACAGATAGAAGAGTGGGACAACACAGATGGAAGCAGAATGGGGGAACAGCTGGTAGGAGAGTTGGGAAAACAGCCTGAAAAGAAATAGGGCACCAATTTTAATTTGTTTATTTGGGTATAAATTATACTTAAAAAATTTTTTTTTCAAATTATGTATCAAAATTCTTTGAAGCTTGAAACAGTAAGAACCTTTACCAGCTTCCCTCCAGCTCCATGCAAAAACACCCTGCTCCAGAGCTCCGCTCCAAATCCCTGTTTAAAATAAGAATTTAACTCGGGAAGGCGGGAAGTCTGATGACGTCAACAAAATAGAAAGAACCTGTGAAAAAATCTCTAAGGCAAATTTGTATTAAAAATTCACTTCCTGTAACAAAGCGGATGGCGTCATTTTGGGGGGAGTGGCCGCCTCCTAAAAAATAAAGAGGAGAGAAAATGTGAAAATTATAAAGTACGGATTGATTGTTATGGCGAGCAAACCTCATGTCTGTCATTTTGTCATCAAAGTGGCCACCATAACCATCTTAGCTGCTAAATTCATATGGCAAAACATTGCACGCATTGTAGAAGGTAAAACCAACAAAATTCTCAGAGCAGAAACTACAATCAAACATGCCATGGTCATGGCGTAAATCCACATCCATCTTTCATCATTGGTCATGATTGGTTTACGAAGTTCACCCATCCGGAAATATTAATGATATTATTAAATAACTATGCATAGCAGATCATTATTGAATTGAATGCACGCTGCACACAAAAAAAGGCGGTACCAAAAAGGCTAATACATAGTTTTTCGTGTTAGACTTTCGAACTTTAAATGGGCCGTTTTCTTCACAACATACCATTTCAATTTGAAATTCAAGGAAGGAAATTAATCATGATTCATCCATTTACATACACTAAACATAGTCATAGTCATAACATACATAAGTGTAAGCTAATCATTTTTCAAGATTTGATAGAGGAGATCATTCATTTGCCTCCAGGCACCAATGGTTCTTTATCTGTAGGTTATATAAAGGAATTTTTAATAAACTGTTTTGTCAGCATGTTCTTTCGTTGACAATTCTCATTCTGTGTAGACCTACCTTCTCCAAACTTCATATTAATAGCTTTTCAAGTTTCTCTCCTCCCATCCTTCTTTCTCTCTTTCCCTCCTCTCTCTCTCTCTCTCTCTCTCTCTCTCTCTCTCTCTCTCTCTTTCACCCCCCCCTCCCCCTCTCTTCCTGCTCTCTCTCCCCCCCCCTTTTTGTCAGCATGTTCTTTCGTTTACTATTCTCATTCTGTGTAGACCTACCTTCTCCAAACTTCATATTAATAGCTTTTCATGTTTCTCTCCTCCCATCCTTCTTTCTCTCTTTCTCTCCTCTCTCTCTCTCTCTCTCTCTCTCTCTCTCTCTCTCTCTCTTTCACCCCAACCTTCCCCTCTCTTCCTGCTCTCTCTCCACCCCCCTCATCCTCGCCCTTTCTTACCTCCGCTCTCTATCCCACTCACTCCCTCCCTCCCACCCTTTGTAAATTTCTCTCCCCTTCACCCCATCATATAATAATTTGATGATTCCTAACTATGGGTGTTGTTAGTTGTCCACTACTGTCCATTTTAGAGACACGCCTTCAGATGAAGAACCGCAGTTTTTTTCGTTTTTTAAAAATAATATTTAGTTTCAATGCCATAAATCACCACCAACCCCACCCCCCAATTTCACCTTTTACCCCCACACGGTACTATCCCCTTTATTCCCAATTTCATGCCAGTTTATGTCGGGCAGCTCTAAACATCCTTGACGTCATCAACTGCCTGAGAGAGGAGAAAGATGGTGACCTGCAGGTCCAGCTGGACGTGTTTGAAGAAGAACTCTCAGCAGACACTGATGCTATGGTAGAGTCTACCAGGGAGTCCATAGACATCAATAGCCACTTTGAGTTGTTTAAGGCCATTTACAACAAGGTTGGTAGACATCAATAGGCACTTTGAGTTATTTAAGGCCATTTACAACAAGGTTGGTAGACATCAATAGCCACTTTGAGTTATTTAAGGCCATTTACAACAAGGTTGGTAGACATCAATAGGCACTTTGAGTTATTTAAGGCCATTTACAACAAGGTTGGTAGACATCAATAGCCACTTTGAGTTATTTAAGGCCATTTACAACAAGGTTGGTAGACCCGTAGCCGCAAACTACTGGACATTAATAACCACCCTTATCCATTTAAGTCCGTTTACAGAATGGTTGGGTTTATCCATAGTTGCAAGCTATGCAATTTACGATATTTATTTTTCTGTTTTGACGTGGCTGAACCAGGAGATGTGGAGTCGTTGAAGTTATATGGTACAAATTCATCAAAATCTCATTGACAATAACACCGTCATGTGACGTCATTGAGAGCTGCCTTCACAATAAACTTATAAATGAATTAAATATTATACACAATTGTTTTGGTGGATGGGGGATATTCACTTGGAATAAAGAATTTGTAAATCTCAAACTCTAACAATAAAGGATCCGCACAGTCAATGACACTAACCAATGAGCCATCTCAGACTGAAGAAGCTCTCAACATGTGAAAACCGAACCATCAGTCCGGTTCAGTTGACAAAGTTTGTTGTGTTTTAATTAAACTAAAAAACTAAGTGAAAACTCTGCTGTTTTGTAAGGGGGGGGGGGGGAGAAATGTTTGCTTGGAAATATATTGGATTTTAAATTTTTAAATGTGCCTTCACAGTCAACTCCAAAAGAACTTATTAAGAAGGATAACAATGGGATTGCAGTAAATGCAAACCCCCATCCTTTGAAGTATTATTACCTCCCTTGTTATGCCTCCTAAATCTCACCTTCTAACACAATATAGTAAAGCATTTTTTTTTTATTTCCAAAAGTTATTGTATTGTATAACAATATTCACCCAATAAAATAGAAATATCTTTGTTTAATTTTAATTATGGGGGAAGGATTAATTTATATTTTTTAAAGGGTTTTTTCCCCAATTGGTCCGTTTAGAAGATTGAAACATTAAATGTTTAATTTGGAGAAATTTTTACTTCTAGTTGATGTATTATTATTATTAATGAAGAATGTAAGTAATAATTAAAAACAAAAATAAATTATTATTTTTTTTTTAATATTTAATAGTAGTTAATTTTGGGTTTATAACAGTTGACTTAAGTTATGAATTTAAGTAGACACCAATTTTTATTTTTTTCAACAGGTGAATGATACAACGCTTGGGCTTTCTCTGCTTTCAATTCTGTATAATTTATATCAGATTGACCCCAACAGTCCTCACTGGTAAGTTTAATGTCTCCTTCCCAACATCATTCATGAATCATTGCTGTTGAATAAGCTATTGTTGGACTGAGCCATGGTGTTACACAATGTTTCTCTTCAGTTTTTTTCTAAGAGGCTCAAGTTCAAAGAAACAGTTTTGCCTGTCTCAAGAATATCTCAAACTCAAAATAATTTGTTTCTGCTTTCATACTGTTTTTTTTAAAAAATGTTTCTTGAAATTTATTCTTGCAGTGTAAAGTATTTAGAAAGAAGATATTTCTTAATTGATGTCTTGCCCAGTTGTGGCTGTCGGATTCACAACTAAAAATCCTCTACAACTTTTTTTCCCACCATGTTCTCTTACGTCTAATTTTCTTAAAAACAATGATCCAAGTTCACAAGGAATAAAATATTACAAAATTTCATAAATGCAACATAAATATAATATATAAAAATTGTTTAATCAAGGATAAAACTTTTAAGGATTAAATTTCATGGATCATGATAGCAAGAGTGTTGTTTCATATCCCAGACTTTTAAAGGGTAATTGAATTGTAAACTTTCAGTGAGAGCACATGGATACTCATAGAGAAGTTGACACAGCAGGCGGTGGAAGGCACTGTGAAGGCTGATCAGTTGATGGAAGATGCCAAGGCACAGAGACGACATGTTGATGTGGGAGTGCAGACTATGGTTGGTTAAGTTCATTGGCATGCCTCAGTTTATTGAGGGGCCTTTAAAACATCTAAGGAAATTTTAAAAAATTAAAATCAAATAGCCATTGTATGATGTAAAGCCATCTCAAAAAAAGATGGATTAGAATTTAAGGGTTTCCTGTTTTGTTTGTTTTTAAAACAGAGTCAAGAAAATTAATTCTTTTAAATCAGTATTTAAAAGAGATCAAAAATATAATGGTGGCTTTAGATTTTAGAGTGAAAGTCACTTGATATAATATAATGCTTGAATAACTTTTATTTATGGGATTACATCTTTCAAGAGAATCTTAAATCATTAATTCAAACTATTTAAAATAAACTATGCTGAGAAATGAAAACACTTATTTAGTTCAATGTTATTTATTGTTCAATCAATTATTAGTTTATTGTTAACTTCTTAGGAAACTGGGGCGCCGGCTGAAGGGTCAGCAGCCAGATTACAAAGAAGATCTGTTCTCCTTGGAGGCAAGAAACTGGAAAGTTCAGATACATCTGAGCCATCCCCGCCACCTCCACCCCCTCCTCCACCAGCCCCTATGGCACCTCCGCCTCCACCAGCCCCCATGGCACCTCCACCACCACCATCCTTTGGTCTAGGCCCTGGCTTTGCCCCACCCCCTCCTCCACCACCACCTGGAACACCATCTTTAGGGCCACCCCCACCTCCGCCGGGTGGTGGCCCGGGTGCACCGGGTAGCCCAATTCCTTCTTTGTCACCAATCCCTGGAGTTGACCCTATAAAGACACCAGATCCCAGCTGTAAGATGAAGCATTTCACATGGAACAAAGTTCCAGCACTCCAAGTTAGAAGTAAGTCAATGCATTGGATCTTCAGCAATATCTGGGTGGCTTCAATTTCTCTCCATCATCTGTAACAATCAATGACTAATCATTCTGCTAACAAACATAATATAATATTTCTTTACATAATGCTTCATTTCAAAAACTCATTTTAAGAGAACTGTTAAATAGTTTTTTTGATACGTAATTTAAATTATATTTTTGTTTGGTTTAAATAACAATTTATGTTGGTGAAAGAGAAAAAAAAGTATAATTTATTGCCTATGTCTGATAAGCTGATGCAAGTGTTCATGTGACATTACTGGTATGTTGTGTTTTTTTTCTTCTGAAAATAGAAAACAGCATTTGGGAAGATGTCAGTAAAATGGGTGATGCGATTAAAGTTGAGTACAACAAACTGGAAGAGCTCTTTTCAGCCAAAGTTGTGAAAGAGGAGCCAAAAGTTGAAGATAAGGTGTTGAGAGTTCATTCGTCAGCATCGGAGGTAATTAATGCAGATCAAATTTGATAATTAATAGTGCATTGGATAATATAATTTATATCATTGATGAAATTAGTGGACTTGAAAGATTTCTTTTGTAAAGTATAGGCCAGCATTACCGAAATGGTTATCCGTGTACTGGCACAAGTCTGTGAACCCTATGTTGCCACTCCGCACAACATGAATATTTATGGTCATATGAAAAGATTAACATAATTAATGATTCTGGCACTGGTCCCCCTGTCCTCAAAAGTTTGGGAAACACTGGGGTTGACTTACTGGAGAAATTAAAGAAAATTAAATACAACTGTAAATTTTGAAAATAAGATATTCTTACCATAATTTTGTGAGTCCTTTTAATGCATTTGTTTTCAATAAAGTAATTTTTTTTAAATTTTCATTCACTTAACTTAAAGAAAGTATTATTTTGCCTTTTTTTGTTTGTTTGTTCTATAAGTCTGAATTAGTTGGAAGCATTCGTCGTCAGGTAACCATTTCTGTTTTTATGTGCCAGCTTATTTAAAAAATGATTTGCTTCCTAGGAATGCTACATGCCATTTTAAATCAGCTCGTAACATATCAGACTGAAAAATGTTAACGCTATTTATTTAAAGCTATCAGCATCAGCAAATTAAGAAACTACCAGTTCAAACAAGCGAACTTGCAAGGAATTTCAAATTTTTCTAAAATTCTATTCTATTATTTTTTAACTATGTTTCTCTTCCTTGTTTTATTAATCGCACATTTCAAAAATGATTTTTTTAAAATCGATGTTTGGTTATTCTTTCCTTGCATTAAAACCTTTGAAAAATTGTTAACACTTTTGACTATGCAGTGAAACTCTATATCAAATTATTATTTTTATAACTTACACAAATATTTACATGTGCATAATAAATATGTTGCTGGTTATTACATATATTAAGCTTTCTAAATAGCACAAAGGCAAAAATTACTTGCAACTTTTGTCTAAATTTTCTTAATGCACTTTAAGATATTTGGTGATCCATAATTTTTATTTAAAATGTATAATTGTGATTAAAAATTAAATGTATCTGATGCTAAGAGAATGAACTCTTCAATCTAAACTTATTGTTTCTAAACAGCTAATGGAAAAAATAAAAAAATCGATAGGCTGCTTTAACAAAAATATATTATTTTGAAGTGCTCTTTTTTGCTATACTTTTCTATCGCTCTCATTTTTTTAAACTGTCTATGCGGAGAAATGACAAGCAGCTCCTTAGCTGAAATTTTTTTTTTATTTCATATTTGTTTTTGTTTATAATACACTTTATCTAGAGATTATGGTGAGGGGGCAATGATTGACATTTTTTCTGTTGCACATTAAATTTCAAATGAAATTAAACTGCTATGCACCACCATTAAGAGCTGAGTTTAAAACTATGTTCAAAAATTTAATATTTCCATAATATGTATTCTTTTGATTCAATAAATGTCTTTGATACATCTTGTTTTTAAAAGAAGCTAGGTTCATCAAGGAAACACTGGATTTGGAATTAAAACCCTAAATTTAAAACCTGAAGAAGTCTTAATTTATATATGAAAGATTCCCAATTTGAAAAAAAATTAATTTGAATTAAAATTTCTAAAATTTTAAATAAATTTTCAATTTTACACAAAAATGTATCCTTACACGTCCTATTGAGATTTAGTACATGACTTGAGAAATGAGTTGGCGTTTTTTTTTTTACAGATCAGTTTACTGGATCCTAAACGGAGCATGAATGTCAACATCTACCTCAAACAATTTCGGAAAAATAATGCAGCTATTGTTGACCTCATTAGGAAAGGTGAAGCCCGTAGCATTGGTGTAGAGAAACTTAAAGGACTTATAAAGATCTTGCCACAGGCGGATGAGGTTTGTCTAAAACTGTTGGTAAAAGCTCTCAAGTATCAAGTCATTTTAAACTCATTACTTTCCTACTTATTTTCAAATCTAAATACCAAACCCATCACAGCATGTTTTGCATATAAGATTAAAGGCAGTGATTCTCGGGTTGGGGTTTCTAAGGAAAGAATATAAGTTGAATAAGTGCACTAAGTGGCCTACATTTATTTTAATGTCTTATGCTTAACTTAGAAACCAAAATCAAAGAATGTATGCAAATTTGATTGTAGGCAATTTTATTTAACAGGTTGAATTGATTCATAATTTTGATGGTGATCCTGAAAAGCTTGGAAATGCTGAGAAGTTTTTCTTGCAGTTGATGTCGGTTCCATGTTATAAACTGCGACTTGAATTAATGCTGCTAAAAGTAAGTTAAGAGTGGTTTATTGGCTTATTAGCTGTTATTCATTTAGAATGTTATCTTGATCTGCTGTGCATGTGATTTATATTGCTTCACGCAAAGAAATAATTAATGCTGTACAAACAAAGTGGGAAAAAAAAATTCTAACCAGGTTTTTTATTTCAGGATAAATAAATATGTTAACTTTTTTTTTTTTTTTTCTAATTCCTTTCTTTTTTTAGTCCGACTTTCAGAGTCAGCTTTCCAGTGTTCGATCCAACTTGATTTTACTTACAACTGTGTGCAGACGTTTGTTTGACAACAAGGCCATAAAAAAGTTTTTGCGGTTGGTGCTTCATGCTGGAAATTTTATCAATAAGGTTAGCACCATTTTAAAAGCTGGCTATTTTAATCCCTTCAGTTTTGTCTGCTGCCTATGCATCCAATCCAAATAGCTGCATCACCTTCAAGGACTGGTAAGTTGTATGTAATCAGATTATGTAAGATTCTCTTTTTCCAAGTAAAATTTTGTTGGAATGTACAAAATACTTGCCCATGTGTTCTCAATATAGTCAGAAGATATGTTTAGAATAGAAAAGGTAAGAAGCCACTGAACATTGCAACTTATTCATTTTGTAACCTTGCTAATTATTGTTAGTCAATGTTAACTGTATTTAAGAAAGCACTTAGATAACTTGTGAAATGAAATTCTGAATCAGGTCTTCACATCCATGACTTTAATCCATTGATAATTTCAAATACATTATATAAATATGAATAAATGTATAACACAGCTCAGATTCACAGAGCCAATAAAAAATGTTTAATTAGTAATCCATCACTGAATAAAGAAATAAAGATTATGATTATGTACTCAAATTATATAAATGTCTGCAGACAATCAGTTGACACAACCTCTCACTTTGAACACTCTATGATCACTCTTTAATCTCACATGTATGGCTGACAAAAAAAAGTCCCATCTTTTGTGATTCATCATAGCTATTAACACACCCAATGAATTCCAAGTGAGTTTTACTCTTTGGTGAAAAAACACTAAATGTCATGATGTTCACATAGTTTCTTTTTTTTAAATATCATATTTCTTGTAAGATCATGATGACACATGATAACCATTGTTTCTTGTACAATTTATTCAATATGAGAATTGATTGATCTACTTGTCATTTAATTTTTACTTGTACATTTTTTCTTCTTCATATTCATCACAAGAAAGGTACAATGTCTTATAAAGATCTGTCATTTAATCCACCAAACAGGGTAGTAATGCCGGTGATGCAGTTGGTTTCAGGATGACCTCTCTGAACAAACTAATTCTCACAAAATCCAATGACCCCAAGTTATCCCTGTTGCATGTCTTGGTGGAAGAAGCTGAGATGAAAGATAAGGATTCATTAGATTTTGTAGATGAACTACTAGAAGATCTACAAAAAGCTTCCAGGTATGTCAAAACTGTATTAACGAGGAAGAGATTCGATTACCACACTCTGCAGATTCATAATTTCAATACAAAATGTGTTCAACTTTAGATTTGTAGAATATTTCTTTATAAACTGTTGAACCTGAAGAGGTTATATAAACATTAAATATTGCAAATAAATATTTTTGTTCAGGTTCTCTTTAGAGAGTGTGAAATCAGAGTTCAGCCAAATCAAACAAACTGTCAAAAAGCTTCAGTCACAGATGAAGGCCAACCCAGATGAGCAAATAAACGGCCAGTTTGGAGAATTTTTGGAGGTTTCTCTTCAATGCAACTTTTCTTTTTTTTTTTTTTTGCCCCCAAAATAATTGTCATTTGTTATTGTCTTTGTGAAATTTTTGGGGGAACTAGGTACAAACATAAAAAAATTAGTTTTCCCTCTCAAGTAAAAGATATTCTTCATTTAATAATTTTTAGGTTTTTTTTTTATTTATTGTAACTAATGTTTTTAAACTTAGAAGTATAGGTAAAAACTAAAACTTGATTTTAAAAAGCTTTTAAAATTGTTTACTTTTTACCAATAAAATAAAATATTTTTCAAAAAAATAACTTCATAATTAAAATTATCAGCGGTCACATCACAGTGTTTTGAAACTTGGTCTCACATTACATGGTGATACATTTTTACATAGGAAGCTGATGGTGACTTATCAGACATTGATGAAACTCTAGACCGTCTTTCAAAGCAGACCACGAAGCTGGCCCAGCATTACTGTGAGAATGAGAACTCATTTAATCTTGAGGAGTTTCTTGGTGCATTCAGGGAATTTTGTGAAAGGGTCAAGGCATGCCAGCAGGTAAATCTCCACCACCAGACATCATTAATTTCACCATCCACCAGACATTTCTTTAGTAACCCAAGAGACATTATTTCTTTAGCATCCCAAGAGACATACCTTTCTTTTACAACCAAGGAGGCATCATTTCTTTGACCTCCCAAGAGACATTATTTCTTTAGCATCCCAAGAGACATACCTTTCTTTTACAACCAAGGAGGCATCATTTCTTTGACCTCCCAAGAGACATCATTTCTTTAGCATCCCAAGAGACATACCTTTCTTTTACAACCAAGGAGGCATCATTTCTTTGACCTCCCAAGAGACATCATTTCTTTAGCATCCCAAGAGACATACCTTTCTTTTACAACCAAGGAGGCATCATTTCTTTGACCTCCCAAGAGACATCATTTCTTTAGCAACCCAAGAGACATTATTTCTTTAGCATCCCAAGAGACATACCTTTCTTTTACAACCAAGGAGGCATCATTTCTTTGACCTCCCAAGAGACATCATTTCTTTAGCATCCCAAGAGACATACCTTTCTTTTACAACCAAGGAGGCATCATTTCTTTGACCTCCCAAGAGACATCATTTCTTTAGCAACCCAAGAGACATTATTTCTTTAGCATCCCAAGAGACATACCTTTCTTTTACAACCTAGGAGGCATCATTTCTTTGACCTCCCAAGAGACATCATTTCTTTAGCATCCCAAGAGACATCATTTCTTTAGCAACCCAAGAGACATTATTTCTTTAGCAACCCAAGAGACATTATTTCTTTAGCATCCCAAGAGACATAATTTCTTTAACAACTCTAGATGCATACTTTCTTTTACAACCCTGGAAACATTTCTTTTGCAGCCAGTTGACATCACTTCTTTTGTATGTGACAGGAATATGTTACCTTGTTCCACTTTCGTTGAATAAATCAGCTTGATGAAGTGAACATTATCCTGTCTTGTGAGAGCTTAGGAATGTATTGATTTTTTACCGTTAGTCTTAACAGTTAGCAAGGCTTAAATCCACTTTGTGACACTTTTTAAGACAGTGCCTCTCAAACTTTGCTACCAATTATGTGTGATGGACGAGCACAAAGTTTCCACTTCGCAGGAGGGATCCTTATTTAATTTATTCTCTTTTTCTATTTTCTTCAATTTTTCATGAGTTTTGGGAATGCTGTTTTTAAGTTGCACCGCTTCAGGCCTCTTAACATACTACAAGGCTGGATGATATTATCAAATTATACTAAAAAAAAAATTTATTTTTTATTGTTGCTTTTGATTCATGTATTCATTGAATGCCTGGCTGTCGAAAGTATGAAAGATTCTTTAAAACTAGTAAACTTATAGAAAAATTAATTATAATATTATTTTAATCTGTATGAGGCAGCATTGTGTTGAACATAGTAAATTGTATGCAGAATCTATTATTGAACATCAGTTTTATTAGTTTGCATTTAGATGAAGAGTCAGATATGCATAATTACATAGATTTTTATTAATTTTTTTGTTTCTTTGACATAGGAAAATCTTATTTGAAATCTTCAAATTTCTGCCAAATTTTTTTTTTCTTTAATAAAATTATGTCTTTATTTTCTCAAAGGAATTGGAGTCATGGCGTCAACAAGCAGAAAAAGCTGAAATGAGAAAGAAAGCTCATGAGGAGTTGTTGGAAAAGCGAAAGAGTAAGTTTTATCATAAAGCATGCAACCAAATTATTCATTTTTTTTCCTCCTAAAACTTTGTTCTGGCTGCACCAAAGCTAATGGCTGATGGCACTTCCCTGCACTGGAAACGTTTTCATATTTGAGCAAAAGTGGGATGATGATAGCAATAGTGACTTGCCTTATATATACTGTTCTTACAATACCAAAAAAAATCATTGCAAAATATGAAAGTCCAATGAAAATTTCTGCAACAGCAGTATGTTGTTAAGCTTTTTTGAAAATAAAAATTAAGTCGTTTGTTTTATCCACTAATGAGCCCCCCATAAATCTAGCTATATTTTGTTTATAAAGGATAACATGAGTTGAGCGATAGCATGGCGAGAGCCAGCCAGTCACAGCTTGTTCTTCATAGTGTACATAAGCTTGTTAGTGCCTGGCATGTTGAAAAGTCTCATGCAATCCACGAGAGTACTCTGCACATTAAGCTACATATTGTATCTTTCTACCAGCTGCAGATCTCACAGTTATTTTTGGCATCAATTTAATAGGTTGTTATAACATTGTATTGCTGCTTTTATTGTTATAAAAACGAAATGTTTTTAATCTGTCAGTGTGTACACTGGTTAGTAGTGCCTGGCGTGCCGAAAAACCTCTCGCAAGCGACAAGAATACCTCCTTGGCATATTAAGCCACATAGTTGTATCTTTCAACCAACGGCAGATCTCACAGTTATTTTTGGCATCAATTTAATAGGTTGTTACAATTTTTTGTTGCAGTTTCTATTGTTATAAAATGAAAGTTTTTAGTTGACATGGCTACAAAGAAGTATTTTTTGTCAATAACATTACTATTATATCTGGTTGAATTTTATGTTAAATGCGCATTTTTTATTTTTTGTGGGTAAATAAGAGTATTATTATTATAACTGGTTGTACTTAATCTTTAGTAGCTAGCTTAAACCGACTCTGAAAAACGTGGTTCTGGACAGGTTATTGAAAAGAAATTTGGCTCTCAAAAAGTTTATAAACATCCTGCTGCTGATTTTTTGGCTCTTTTGACTGAGTTTGCCGACCTCTGCCCTATGACAACCCCTTTTTAAAAAAAAATGACTATTTCTAATTTCTTAGTCAATTGCACTGCTTGTGTCCCTAGCTTGAGCCCCAATTCTATTGACTGCAGTGCTAAAAATCAGTTTTGTGAATTTTTAACCTTGCATAATATGTATCAACTTTTTCTATACCTTTATTTATAATTGATAAGATATATTTTATTGTATGTATTTATGCAAGTAGTGCCAATTTATTTGTCTTAAAAAAATTTTTTTAATTTAAAGATTTTAGATCACAATCGTTTTTTTAGCAATTTTGTTACAAATATTCTCAGTGAGCTCACAAATTATAAGTCATGAAAAATATACTTTTGGATCATGCTATTTGAACCTATGTAAGCATATCAAGAAGATTCTAAATAAACTAAACCGCTTATCTGATTTCTCCTGCTATGAAATACTTTAGTTTATCGTTTGCCAAGCATTCTTCATTAAGCCTATATTTCATCTTTCAGGTGCCCATAAGGAGCCTGTAGCTCTCCCACCAGGTGCAAGGCTCCTGCCAGGTGTGGCCGGAACCGGTGATGCACGTATTGTGGACAACCTTGTCAATGAAATTCGTCGAGGCAATGTTTTGCGGCGCCTCTCAGTGAAACGGAAAACTAAACCAGTTCCAGATGTGATAACAGAGAGTGTGCGGTTGTGATTTGCAGATTTATTTATTTTGATGTGAAGCCTTTATTCTATAATTTGTTTTTTTAAACATTTAGTTGTTTTTCGATACAAAAATGGTAATCTAGGCAAGTGAATGGAACAGAACTTCTTTTGTTTCGCCCACCAAATTGATATTTTTATAAAAGCTTACATTAGTTTTAAAGAAATTAATTGAAGATATGTTATTTTGTTCAGTCAGATTATTTCAAAATGGCATTTGTTTGATGTTTACATTTGGAACTGATAGCATTATGTATTACTATTTATCTATGTATGCCAA
The DNA here is from genome assembly GCA_964033795.1 of Lymnaea stagnalis. Lineage (NCBI taxonomy): Eukaryota > Metazoa > Mollusca > Gastropoda > Lymnaeidae > Lymnaea > Lymnaea stagnalis. Next base: position 919,224 of record CAXITT010000231.1, on the reverse strand, counting down.
TCACATTTTCAAAAGCCTTTATTGGAGGAGTTTGATATATTCTGAAAGCCTTTCATAAGGCGCACAGGCAATATACAAATACAGCATCTTGCATGCCTGTATACATGAGTTCTTCCATTTGTTCAAAACTTTGAAGTGCAAAGAAACAGCCTACCAAGGAGGTCAGCTTTGCAAGGATGTTAAACATCTGTTCATATCAAACTAATCAGAGGCAAACTAGGCATGTTTTTTTTTTTGGTGCCCACATTTTCATTGTCTTCTAAATCATCTAACTTGACACCAAACAATAGCAAGGTTCTGTCACATACAAAAGAAGTGATGTCATTGCAAGGTTATGAAAACAAAGAAATGACATCAGTAAAAATGTTAAGAATTAACCCATGACCTGTATGTTGATCTTTCTTGACAGCTGAAGTACTAGGGTAGCGTTTAGCATACAGCTCCAGTTATGGGGTCGCTATGTGCGCGATAGTTGTTTTCAGGATTCATACCTGTCTGCTCGATTTATTAGATATACGTTTCATGCTAAAAATGTCTGGGATGCACATTGGGGTGCAAAAAAAAAGTTTCTAGTTTCAAATATCTAATGCTTATGACTCGATATTATGCACACAAAAAATGTCTTTGTTATACAAATTAAAAATGAGTTAACTGAAAAATAATTGACTTCTTGTCCAACTGCTCTTGACTTAGATTAAATAAAAGTTATATATATATCTATATGTACAACACTACATTTTGTATTTTAATTATCGAGCATTCAACACATTTATTTATTCATGTACTGCTCGTGTATAGATTTTCATAATTTTAATTAAAACTGTGCCATAGATTGTACTCTCGATGAGATCAATTATTAAATCATTTCAAACAAAAGCAAAGGTGAGTAACTATCTTTTTTTCTTTTGATAGTTAATCAGTACCCTCTGTTTCATAAAGTGAAAGTTGAAGTCATGGCAAATCAATGCACTAATGACTACTTAAGAAGACCTTATTCCTAAATGGTGTTTGGGGAAAATGGCCAAGTAACCCCAGTCTGCAGGAATATGAATCTTAAGACAAGTATAATTTTATAGTTTACTTCAACAAGTGTTTGTAAAATAAAATACAAACTGATGAGTTATTTTATTCTTTGTCTTTTAATAAACTGTAAAATGACATAAAAACTATTTTCAATAAAAGTCTGACACCTACAATAATTACTAAGACATAAATAAAGTTAGTTTCTTAATTTTAGAAGGAATTTGTCAAATAGCTGCAGGATACAATAATCAATATTTACTTCTTTAGAAGAGACTGCACAAAATTATTTAATTTTACTTTTTAGGATAGACTACCGCATTTAAAAAAAAACAAAGGATGGTGATTCTTAAAACTAAGATGTGAAAGTCTTGAACTTCATATGATTATGTTCATAGAAAAATTAACTTTTATTATTAAGATTGCCTTGATTAGCACCCTTCTTTAAATGTGTGTTTGAGAATCTTAGTGGTCTGGTAACCTTAGTTCAAATGTATCAAAATAAATTATTTATTTTTTTTAAAACTTAGTGCAAGTCTGGGCTTGAATGACAATCAGGTAATATTTCTGAAATGATATAACATTATGTGTTACTGGCAGAATTTTTAGGAGAATCTACAGATAACTGTGATTGGTGTGATGCCTGATACGGATGGTCTGTAGATCCTGTCCTGGTTTCAACACTGAACTCTGAATTTGCAGGGGATGAACTCATTGACTCTAACAATTGGGCTGCCTGCTGAATATTTTGTTCCTGTGCCACAGACAATTCCAATGTCTGTGCATCTTGTGCAACTGCAGCTTCTTTATTGGCTGCCTCAACGGCTGCACTTTCAAGGTCCCTCTTTCTCCTCTCTTGATGGTCAACAAAGTTGAACATAAATCTCTGGTTATACTGGACATAGTTGTCTGTGCATGTTTCAACACACGAAGTCTGGGAAAGAACAATAGATTTATTTTTTTTTTGTTGTGATTATTAATTTTGTGTGTATGTTGCTTGTACTTAAAAGCAAACAAACATCTAAGAGCGTTAACTGTCTACATTTTGTAAGATAAAAAAATTTAAATTTTTGTATACAGAATAAAAATTACAAAACAAGTAGTTGTCTATGATTAATTTAAAGGGCAGTGTAGTTGAACCTACACCCATGTGACACATACAAACACTAATAATTTTGTTTAAAATATTCTATTACTATTTGTATTAGCAATCAAATAAAAATTTAATTCCTAACAAATTTTTTATTTTAAATTTAAATTCATAAGTCATAAATTTAATTTAGAATAAATGTAAAATTACCTCATTGACTGATGGACTTCGTTCATTAAAATTTGATATACATTTGCTAAAACAGTATTCTGTTATTGTGTTGTAAAGGGTGAGGAAATCTTTTAACTGAAAACAAAAACAGGTTCAATTTGAAACATGCTTTGAATTATTAATATGAATACTAATTAAAACTAACATCCTTTAAGAAAGCTAGATAGTCCAACCAGGATAAATATGCAATGGATGTCACACGACATTGGACAAGTTATTGTGAAGTCTTGCATGTGCTTGTTCAGGTGTTTCATGAATTCTAAGCATTCCTCCTTCCATCGACGTCTTGTCCACCATTTCTACACCTTTTGCCACCTACCCCAATTCTCCCCGTCCTATTAACTGCCTCTTCAACACTGACCCTTCCCCAAAAACCACATCCAACATTTCTTGATCCAGCAACCACAGACCAATACCATAAGCCCTTCACCAAAGCTTTCCCCTAAAACATATCATGCTCTCCCCAATCATTTTCATAATCCTACCAACACCATTTACACAATCCCACCCATATTGGAATGTTCCTAGGACATCTGCAACTTTTACATACTGCTTTCTACTATGAGAAAATAAATATTGACGGTAAAGGCAACACAATTATGAAATGCAGGTTTGAAGTAAGAGTTTCAATGATATATCTATTATTCTGATAGCACATTTGAATTATGAGGCTTCAGACTTTTGGGGGTTGCCCCAAGTTATAGAACTAATTATAATGGATTTGTTAGCCCATCTATCGTGGGGGGCAGAGGAAAACCATGAGTAAGAAACCTTTACCACCAATGAAAGTAGTCGGCTATCTTAGCTTCATATAATAAATGGGTGTCACTCCTGTGACATATGAGTCGAATAAAAAGAAGAAGAACAATGTGTCTTAATTGTATCAACTGTAAAAATATATAATAATATACGTGAGGCCCCTTCTTATTATTCATTTATTACCACAATTTACATTACATACTTACACTTCTCTGATGAGCTTCATTTGCTAAAGTATTAGCCATTTCAGAGTTTTAACTGTGCTATCTGTAACTTTTTAGTTTAAACTTGGAGTGGAAAATGAACTAGGAAAAAAAACATTCAATTATTTAAATAATTTTTACAGGCCCAATGAAAAGGAAAATGCAGGACTTTTAAAGGCTGATTAATTTGTGTATATGCCGTGGCACCTTGCAAAAAAAGCCACTCGCTTAAAAGCATTTCACAACATTGGCGCTCTTAAATCTGAGTCCGCGATCCTCAAAAATAAAAATATTTGTATTTAAAATTGAATATTTCTATTTCTTTTTTAGTTGTAAATTATGTACTGTACGTACTAAACAAATATTTAAGTTTAAGGTAAACATTGTGTAATTTTTTCTTTCTATCATTGTTTTATAGTTAGTGTTAATGCACACTTAATATTTATTAGTACATAGTTTGTAAATTTACTTGCAGGCACTCGCAAAGTAGAAAAAAGCCTTAATTTACTTACCAGGGTTTTTCACTTAATTAATGGCAAAGTTCGGGTCCCAATTGTGCTGTTATTGTGAGGTATTGCTGTACATAAAATAAATATTAACGTTAGGTCTAATCAAGAGTTTTAATTAACTTAGAAAGTTTTTTTAATAAGCAGTCCAACCAAACAAAATATCTGAAGTCTGGAGAAGAATACTTCTTTAGTATAGGCCTATTATATAAGCCCTATAACTATAGTATAGTAGGTATGGTGAATAGTAGGTTGTCTAGGACTAATTTATCGGTTTATTTTAGGCTACTCAAATGGCTCAAAAGAGTAATGAATTAATAGAGTAAAGTGGAAAGTAGAGATAGTCAAATCAGATTTCAGATATTCTGAGATAAACTACTTGTTTGTAGTTAATAATAATTTACATTGATACATTGTGATCAAAAATGACAATGACTCAAAAGAGTAATGAATTAATAGAGTAAAGTGGAAAGTAGAGATAGTCAAATCAGATTTCAGATATTCTGAGATAAACTAGTTGTTTGTAGTTAATAATAATTTACATTGATACATTGTGATCAAAAATGACAATGACTTATGTCAACTTATGACAATGTGAATTGTGATAATTAAAGAATGATTTTATTAAAATTATAAAAAGTGAAAGCTTGAGACTTTGGGAAGTATTTTTAATTCAGAAGTTTTCAAGTAGCATGATCAACTCACACTAGTCACACACACTGCTGAGTCTATGTTTAGTCAATGTTTAGTAAGTGAAAGTGACAGTGAAGTGTTGTGTGTACTGTCCTCTACTCCTACTCAGTGTAAGTTGGTAAGTCCAGGTAAACTTCTTATATACACTTATAAATTGAATACTACTGTCAATAATAGTAATTGTGGCATTTTTGTTGAATTATTTATTATAATTTTTTGTTCATTTAGTAGACTATAGACTATAGTGACTATAGACTATAGACATAGACTTAGACTTAGACAGAGGAGAGACAGACAGTAGACAGTTGAGACAGTGTGGGCGTAGGCCTACATCATAAAATAAGCTGGTCCAAAATGTTATGTTACATCGAGAACACATACCTAGTATTATTTGGTTACAATTAATCCAACATAGTAGCCTAGTATCAGTGGCCACATTTATTTATTCTTCGGAGTGACCGAAAAAAAAAATAAAGTCAGAAGATAAATACATGCTTATTCTGTTTATAAGATGGGGTCAAGGTTAAAGAGCAAATAACTTTGGACTGGATGATGTTTTGATTTTTAAAGAAACCGAATATTTTAAAGTTTAATGGAAAAGGAAATAGCAAACAGCAAAATTATGCGAATAAGTATCAAAATAAAATTTTAGATTATGACATGATACAATAATATTGTATTGTAGAACGTTGAAGATGATAGGCATAGTCCAATAACCATCTGAAGTCCTCGTTGAAATTTCGGTTGATAGGCAATTTGATAAAATTAGAAAAGAAACTTTTTATAGAAATACTTATCGGATCGCATTTTTTGTTTTACGTAGCGTTGCTATTCCTTTTGGAGATCCAAATAAATATGATTTAAATATATGTGTGTAAAGGTGTATCAAAGATATGTCTCAGGCAAAAGGAAAATTAATAATTAAATTATTTTAAATATTTATTATGATCCTCTCACTACTTCTTTCTGATCTGTGATTCTCGGCCAATAGCCCTGTTGACAATGTCAAGCCCAGGGCCGCACCCGGGGGTGGCGAACGAAGTGACCACCCGAGCCCCCGCGCGTGAGTGGGCCCCGCACGCAGCTCTTATTATAATAACATAATTTATTCATAAGGTCATGCCAATTCACTGTTCGTAATTTCCATTGCACACAATATTCGGAGATACAAGAGTAATACAATGATCATTTTGTCATTTTCCCGTAATCTCCCTCAGAGTTCAATCGCGTGAAGACCCTACAATGAATAGTGAAGCTGCTTGTCTTGCAAATCACGAGCTTGGAACTTTTGAACTTCTGCTTGTCATGGTCATTTTGGTAGGATTTGCATCAGCAATGACATCTGAAAAGGAAATTGCATCAGAAACGAAAATCTAGCCGGTGTTTAAAGACCACCGTAATAGACAATGAAATCGACAGTTTGAATATGAATCTAGAGACGAGGCACAACAGACGCCTAAAGAATCTCTCAGTATAGAATATAGAATATTTCTTGTGGCTGTAGACCAGACGTTGGGATCATTGAAAACACGTCTCCAGCAACTGCAACTGTGCTTTGAATTTTAATTTTCTGTCCTTTATGATCTACAGCAACTCTGTAAAACGAATCCGAGTATGGTAATTTGAGGTCATGTAATGTGGATTTGGTCATGACGCTGAGAAGTGTTAATTCACGGGATAAAAGAACTGAAGATCTTGAGAAAAAATATCCCAAATTCCCCCCCCCTCCAACCCTACAACCCTACATTAAGAAATCGATGGTTATTTGAAGTTGAGGGATTGGGCTTGTATTGTTTTCTGTTGTTTTTTTTTTTAATCAAATTTTTTAATTTCCACATCACTCAACACCCCCCCCC
>CAXITT010000231.1:888096-912635 GCA_964033795.1 Lymnaea stagnalis | reverse complement strand
CCCCCCCGAATTTGCAGGGTTTTTAAAAATTGCTATGTACTGTGACGCCTCCAGTAATAAACAACTTATTTTGGTTTGCTCCCCCACCCCTCTGAAAAAGAAACGTAAATGACGCCCCTGCCTACCTCCCCTCGAGTTCTCATTCTGGGTCAATTACTCTGATTCGACCTTACACGTCAGGGTGAGGGAGATGCGTTAAAAATTGACGGAATGTCACGTGTCAGTCATGTAACAACAAAGTTTGACACAACAAACTAATTCTGTTTTTTTTATTTTTAAATAGAATTATTATTATTTTTTTCTTACCTTCATTTGCCATTTAATTTTATCAGACAAGTCTTGAATGCATCTTTCCACTGATTTATCTGCAAAATAGATTTTTTAATGACTTCTTTTTGAAATTCGGGCCGAAAAATTGTTGGAACGATAAAATAGCATGAGTTTTTTAAGGTGGTTTCGGGATTAGTTTTTGTGGATTCTTGTTTTTAGCAATAATTTGGAAAACCAAGTAACTTGTCTCTTGGGCTTTCTTAGTTGTCTTCATTCTTTTTGCTAAATGACACAGACTTCTGTATTGATTTTGTAAGCTCTGTTCCAGATTTTTGTGATCTTTTTAGTATTTTTTATTTATTAAAAAAAAAAAAAAAAAAATTAAGTGGCTTCTTTTTTTTTTTTTAAAAAAAAAAAAAATGGGCTTTCTTAGTTTTTTTTATTTTTTTTTCTAAATGACACAGACTTTTGTATTGATTTTGTAAGCTCTGTTCCAGATTTTTGTGATCTTTTTTGTATTTTTTATTTATTAAAAAAAAAAAAAAAAAAATTAAGTGGCTTCATTGCTTAGTTTAAAAAAAAAAAAAACAGATTTCATCTGCAATTTTAATTCCTCCAATTTAAAACTGGCAATGGGGATAAGGATTGTTTTAGCCACCAGAAATTTTGAACCCCAGCTTCAAAGCTTTCTATTGCATAAACGAATATTTGAAACTTTTCCTTTGCTCTATTTCCCACTAACACAGTTGATGCGTACGTAGTTTCCTGCAGGCCTACTGCTAATATATTTTTTTCATCCCAGAAGTCATCTGCACCAGCTTTTCTTTCCTCACCTAGAAACGCATTCAGAATTCACTTTACTCCCCAATTTAGCTCCCATTTTATTATAAAATAAAACATCGAATTTACAAATAAAATTTAAGTTTTAACAATATCTAAAAAATCAAAATCTTTGCACCGGCAATGATAACGAGTCAGAATATTTGCTTTTCCCCCCATCTAGTTAAGCCAGTGTAACTGGTACAAGGTGCCAAGTTTAAGACAAACAGGAGAGTAAAATGCATTTAAAAGGCAAAACCATTTAAATGCACAGAACAAATTTGGATTTACACTTAAATTAATTTTCTCTAAAATTTCTATTATGACAACTGGTGTGTTTCTAAACATGAAAATATGGGATACTTCATAGAAATGCGTGATCCAAATGTCTGAGTGGCTCATTTGATGTCTAAATAATGCACGAATGTCTATATTGGCATTGCAAATTTTTTGCGCAACACCTTCACCCTGCAGGCGACACACTAATGTGACGCGACACAGTTTCGAAAGAACTGGCCTAGGCAGGGGCGTGCGGGGTTCTGCACTGCACGCAACACCAGCCTTATGTAAACTTTCGCCCTGTGCGAAGCACCCGTTCGGCGCCCCTTCCCTGTCCCTGTATGGCTTCGCTCTTTTTCCGATTACGACGCAGGCTATGGAGCATGAGTACTTTTTCTGCTTTGCGCTTGCGATTTTGCGCCCTGGAAAGCTATTTGTTCCCCACATTCTTCCTGCTGAAATAATTAGAGGGACAAGGAAGTACGGTATCAATAACTTAATTTACACGCCCTTTCGGTTGGTCCCAACGCCAGTGTTAGTATCCAAATTAAAAATAAGAATAAATCTTTCATTGCATGAAAAGCGATTGTACGAAAAGTTAGAATACCGTTTCTCGATCCCGGATCCAAAGTTCACACTAAATTATAATAAACTAAGGGAATTTAAAGATTTACTGGGCGCCCCTATGCACGTGGTATAAATATTATGTTCATAACTTGACAAAAGCCTAAATTAGTAAATTAATATTTACTAAGTATACAACCATCATGTCAAGATCCTAAAAGTAATAGTGAAAATGATAAATGTTAAAATTAAAGTTGAGGTGTCTACTGGCTACTGAGTGTGCAGAAGTATGTTATTTACAATTATTGATATTATTATTATTTTGGTAGAGTCGCAGCTTCAAATAATTATTTTAAGAGAAAATTACTTTTAAAAAGGAGTATTTTGAGGTGTCACGAATCTTTTCATTTTATTTATTTTAAAGATGTTGTTTTGTTAAAACGTAGCTAATGTTGATTCAATAATTTTCCAGTCCAAACTTAACAAATGCCCCGGCGCACTGACGTCATCTCCACGTCGATAGATACGGATTGAAAAATTGGTAAACAAAATACAAGTTGTAACAATCTTACTATAGATAGATGTGGAAAATGAGTTGCTAGTTTCCGTGTTGCTTTACAAACATTGATATTTTCCTGAAATTGGATATTAAACATGTGTGGTGCTTATTAAAATATAGAAAGATTGTCTTGTCTTTCTTTGTTCAAAGTTACCTGTTTTCGATATAAATAAGAAAAGCACTGCCTCTGTACACACTATCACTTGAAAGTTTAAATTATGAAGCAGACTACACGATTACTAATACTATTTAATCGAATCTTTTATAAATAATTCTGATTGCTCTGGTAAATGGTCTTAATTGGTGTTTAGTTGTGACACTTTTCAACACTGATTTATAGTAGGCCAATATTTTTTTTTTTGAGTTTGAGACAAACTTTGTCTTAGTCCTAAGAGTCCTAGACTATCCTCACTAGGTCTAGAAGTAGAAGAAGTCTACAACTCGACAGAATTTTAGGCTTGGACCTAAAATAGTGGTTCTGATAAAATACTTATAATTAGAATATCATCTGCTTAATTAACAAGCCAATGAGATGACTTAGTTATTAGTTTGTCAATTTAAAAATTTCAAAAAGAACGCAAAGTAAATAAAATAAAACACATTTGTTTCAACTTATCCAAAGTTAACTTTACAATTGTTAATTGCAGCACAGTGTCATTTTGACACAGTATCAGCATGACTAGAGAAAATAGACTTAAGTTCATCCATTTTTAAAAATGGTATGACTTAATGCTTGTCCCTCCCAATAAAACACTATTATCAGTCACTGCAGAACCTGCCTAAGCATGCAGTGGTTTAGGGATTAAAGGATGGTACCCACTAGAATTTTAGAAGGCATACAGAAATCTTCTTAGCTTTGTTCTGTCATTATTAGTAATATTAGTAATAGCACAATGTTCAGTAATGTCGGAGTTTGGTACCCCACACAGAAAAGAACACTGCCAAAATAACTCCTACTTCAGTAGGCTAGACAAAAAGGTCATGAACTGCCGGTATTACACACTGGCCCCAGAAATGGTTATACAACTGCTTAATCTTGTGCCTAAAATGTTGTACACTACAGCGTAACTGTTGTATTAGCCTGGGTCTTAATTAAAGAGCAAAAGCTCAGGACCCCTTCCAGAATATTATTTTAGTTTAATAAAGTCAAATTGTCATTACTGCAGTACTCACTTTGTATTTTTTAAAACATAAATTCAATCACTCTTTGTTAAAATAAAGGCCAGAGTTGAAAAAGAAAATTAAAATACTATAATAGATAAAATTCATACATTTGTGTTGTATAAAAGGAGTAAAACAAAGTAGGGTTAAACCTGAAAAAAAGGAACGCAACAAAACAACAAACGTGTCGGCAGAAAGCCTTCATCGGCGAACAAAACAACAGAAAAAACGGTATAAAAATAAGAAATAGCACTTAGCTTAGACGTAGTATCCGTGAGCAGGAAAAGAAATGTCACATTTTTTATTGTTTACCTTCATGATCACGATCTTTATGTACCGGTACATAAATTACTGAAGTTCAGTAGTTTTTTGTTATTGACCTTATTATTTTTGAAGACCTTTCAAAGCCTAATTTTTTTCAGTAAAAATAAATTGGAAAGAATATATTACAAATTGTAAATTTTGGGATAGATACTCAGATCCATACATATTCATACTGACTATAGTCTTGTTTATTTTTTATCTAAACACATATACAATATATAAATATATCACTTATCATGTGTTCAATCTTCCATCTCTTTCGATACTCAGTGCAGCTGACCAAACACAATGACAGATGTCAGAAACTCAGCTGGGTCCACCCCAATCCCGCCAGATGATGACAACTTTGAGAGGGATCTCCAGGAAATGTTGGAAGATGGCCCCAGTTTGAACGAGGTCACATCAAATGTCCAAGGTGGAACACCAAACTCTGTTTCAGCCACATTTGCAGAAAAAGTTGGCCCTTTCTCTGCAGGGACAAGTGCACCAGGGACTTTGTCAACTAGTGGATCTGGGGGTATTTATGGATCTGGATCGGCTGGTTCTAGACTCACTCGCTCCTACACTGTCCCTCCTGGTGTGTTTTCTCATCTGCTTTAGCCACATAATCTATTGCTCTTGTAAGAAGAACTGCTAAACATATCGAATGTCAAAAATTAATGTTGACAAGACTAATTTCTGTGTATAAATCACAACAACAGAAGCAAAACTTTTATCTAGCATTAAAAAGTTGGTTTTGTTCACTTATGAGAGAAATGGATTGGTTTTTGCTGAAAATGGTTATGCGAGCTATTCAAAAAAACATTACAGCAAACAGAAGGTTTCTTGTTCCCGAACCATGAGACATTCCTGGCACAAACAAATACTTTCAGCAGCAAACCATATTCCCTGGCAGTTAAATTAAATTACTTTCTTTTTTTAAAAACTTTTTTGTGCTGACTTTAATAACTAAATAGGAGGCTGTTTTAATATTCAATAAAAGCTTAACCAATTGTAATAGTTTACATAACAAAAGTTGTTATAAAGTACCAGAGTATGCTATTTAGAGATGTTTTACTAGAAGTAACCTAAAGTTATATTGATTTATAAATTGAGCAGTAAAGTTCATGCATGGAATTGATGTGAATTATTTTTCTCTACTTTGAGTACTTTGAGCTGTTTCATTGACAAAAGCAAATGAATTTATAACATCTATAATATAAATAATTTTTTTAAATGTTATCCTTATGCTAGGTCTAAAGAGCATTGTTCATTTGATTAAAAATTAATAATATTATAGCATACAGTGTCAAATAAAGTTTAACAGTATGCAAATTTTATGCTTAGACATTTCAGATGAGCAGAATCAAAGTCAAAACAGTTGTAAGTTTGCAAAATAATTTGGGGAATTTTTTTAATTTGGGGGCAAAATTATTTTTATTCATTCACTTCAGTTTTTTCAAGATGTTTTATCTTATACCAGTTATACTAGTTAAACTTGATCTAATATTTGCATGATTTGAACATCAGTTTTCTACATTATGACAAAGAAGTCTTTGATTTCCATTCTTTACTTAAAAATAAATAATACGCCTCTTCAGTTTGTTAAAAATTGAAAAAAAATTGTTAAATTAGTAAAATATGCAATTACTATAAAACTGTATAACTTTCATTAACTAAATATCATGTAATTGTGTGTGATCTTTGTTTATTGATACAATATAGTTATTAATAAATAATCAACTTATATTTATTTAATTCCATAGTAATATTTACCTGCTTAAAAGCTTAGTATCAAGTCATAAAAAAATTTAATATCTAATGTTACATTTTTATCAATTAAGTTGCTATAATACTTAACATAGCTTAAAATTTTCTTCTCTTTTATTTAATTTAGCTAAATTGCTGTTATGTGTATAAAATCTTCTTTATAGTTAATTTAGTAATTTAGAGCCAAATTGCTGTTATGTGCATAAAGTCTCTATTTACTTCTTTGCATTTACATATGATTTTAAAATGCAGACTGCTTCTGTTTCCCTGTTAGCGACAAGCAATGTTCCATTGTCCAGCTCTGGGAACTCAGGCAGCCACAGTGCAGGCAACAGTCCAAATGGTGACTTCATTCCTAAATCTGTTAGCCTATCTGCCCAGAGCAAGATAGAGACTATTAAGGAATGGAGTGTAAACACTTTCAAAACTACAAAGCAGTTTATTTCTGAGAGATTTGGCAAAGGCTCAAGAACAGTAGATTTGGAGATGGAGACCAGTATAGAGGCCCTGAGAGACACGCAGAGAAAGTATGCAAACATCCTCAGGCTGGCAAGAGCCATGTCCTCACATTTCTATAATGTGGTCCAAACACAGAAAGCCCTCGGTGAGGGCTTCTCAGACTTGGCTCAGAAATCACCAGAGCTGCAGGAAGAATTTATTTACAACTGTGAGACGCAGAGAACGCTGGTCAAGAATGGGGAAATACTTTTAGGTGAGATTAAACCTTTGAGTAGTTTGTCAAAATGTGGTAGCTTTAGTTTATTATACTTATACAATCTTATCAATTTAATAATCTTGCTTCTTCAAGGCTCAATGATTTCTATATGGGCGTGATCTAAAATATAAAAAAATAGTTTCACTTAAAATAGGAATCGATGCACCTTTACTTGTTTCATTGAATAAAAGTTATCTGAACTCCTGGTTGGATGGATCCGCTAACATTACTTAATATAATCTTTTTGTGTTAGTTTGGACAAAGAAATTATTTATTTACACTTGGAAACCTTTTTCCATTACTTATTCCATCACATTTCAACAATGTGAACTGATAAAGCTCAATAATTACATTTATATTACATCACAGTTTTTGCATATAGAACATGCATTACATTATTATTGCATTCAATTTTTTGGAGAAATGACAAATAAAATCTAACTATGTGACCAAAGTGTAAGATCTAAAACAATCTAAAATAGCTGTAAACTAAAACAATCCAAATAGGTGTAAACTAAAACAATCTGAATAAGTGTAAACTAAAACAATCCCAAATAGGTGTAAACTTAAACAATCCGCATAAGGTGTAAATTAAAACAATACCTTATAGTTGTACACTAAAAAATTCCAAACAGTTGTAAATTAAAACAATCCAATATAGGTATAAATGAAACCAATCCTAATACAGTGAAACCCCCTTATCTCGACCTCGGTTAACTCGTCAACCCTCCTATATCGATGTTTTTGAAGTGGAACCGCCGAATTCTCTCTTTGTCTTAGCATTTTCTCCTTGGTTATGTCGATTCTTTTATGTCGCCGAACCCTGATATCTCGAGCACAAAAGGCGGCCAAATTTGCCACTTAGCCTCGGTTATCTCGATCCCCATGACCAATTGCTGGCTTTTGAACTCTGCAAGAAGAAATAGAAACAACAAATAAACAAGTTTTTCATAATTAAAAATAATTATTTATTTCTCAAAATACAGAACTTGTGTTTTAGAATGAACCTAGAAGTAATTTAAATAATTATGTTTTAATTCGAGATTTAAAACCCGGTAAAGACGATATTATAAATAATCATAATTTTCAGTGTGCAAACATTGTTATGGGCAGCAATTCACTGTCACTTGCATAATGGCTTTGCCGTAGTACAATGTCAGAGTTTCATTCATAAGAGTTTGCTGTGTGCAAAATCTTTTAAACCGTTGGTCAGGGAAAGCTTTAATTAAATAGTCATGTGCCAAAGTTGAAAGTTCAAAATAAGTAGTCCCTAAATAGTGTTTTAGTAATAAGGGGTTGCCTTGCCTTATATAAACTATATATTCATTGCACATGATGCGATCAGCGGGATGAGGTCACAAAATGTGGAGGCTTCATCCATAGTAGAAAATACCAAACGAACTCGCACTTTTGAGATTCGTAGCTCAAAAAGTACTTAAGTAAAAAAGTTATTCTGGTTTCCTTTTTTTTTTCAATTTGAAATTTGCTCTAAATAACTATAATTTATTTTTTTTTTTTTTTTTTTTTTTTTTTAACTTAATTATCTGCATTTATTTAATGCACATCATGTACATAAAGAAATTTCAAGCACATGTTAATATATTGCCGCCATATAGGTTTTTTTTTATCTCGATCATTGGTTATCTTGACTTTTTTTGACAAATCCAAGGCTGTCGACATAACCAGGTTCTACAGTAGGTGTAAACTGAAAAAATCCCAACTAGGTCTAAGCTAAAAGTACAATCCCAAACTTGTGTAAACTAATGTTATAAATATGTTTATACTTTGATGGTTTCTTTAAATTATTATATTTTTTTGTTAAATAAAATTAAAACAATAATTGAACAATATAAAATATACACCAAATTAGGAACCACACAAGTTCAAATAAAAATTGGAAATATTTTTGTTTTGTTTTTAACAAGAAGTGGCCAAAATATGGGGAAATGTATCCTTTATTTTTTTTTTTACCCAATTGCAGTCTAAACATATTCCCTCCCCCCTTTTTTAGTCTTATTTTCCTTAAATGTGTCACATACTTTTTTTCATATTATGTCACCCTACATAGATAGATATAGAAAAAAACTAATTCATGAATTTTAATGTGTTTGAATTTATTATTTTTTTTGTTCTGTCCAAGGTGCATTAAATTTCTTCATCTCATCAGTCAACACATTATGTCATAAGACTATGGAGGACACTCTACTGACTGTGAAAAACTATGAAACAGCAAGGTGGGGGTAGAGTCTGTCTTTTAAATATGGCATAAAGAAAAAACAGTTTTCTAGAAGATGAATAGATGTATGGATGTTTTTTTTAAATATATGGTTATTCTGAATATGAATTTTATGATGACAATAAACTACAATTTTTACTCAAAAATTGTATTTCTAATCTTGGCAGATTAGAATATGATGCATACAGATCTGACTTCGAGAGTCTAGAAACTGGTCCCAGGGAGGCTGCCACACAGGTGAAGCTGCAGGATGCCAAGAGGAAGTTTGAGGAGCACAAAGTCAAGTTTGATAGGTTACGAAGTGATGTTCAAATCAAATTGAAGTTTCTTGATGAGAACAGGGTGAGTTTTGGTCAGTGCTTGTTTCAGAAATTTGTGATATAGCAAAAATCTGTTTTGGAATTAAAGGAGGAAAAAAATTCAAAAAATGTTATTAAATGAAATACAAGGTACATACAAGTTTTTGGAAAGAGCAGTGTAATACATTTCCCAATTCTTCCTTTTAAAAATGCTAGGTTTTTACTTAAACCCATCTGCTGAGCTCATAATTTTGTTCAAATCGTAATTAGAAAGTTTTGTGTCAGTGAATATTAGTGCAACAAAATTAAGGAATTTACAAGATAATGATTTAATATCTCTCTGCTGAGTCATTGGCTTTCATGGGTTGTTTGTGTTCATGTGTCATTGGCTTACATGAGTCAGTAGCTTTCATGAGTCCTTAGCCTTCATGGGTCATTGATTTTCATGAGTAGCTTTTAATAGTCCTTAGCTTTCATCATTCATACCTTTCATGAGTCTTTAGCTTTTATGAGTCATTGGCTTTAATGAGTCCTTAGCTTTCATCATTCATGCCTTTCATGAGTCCTAAGCTTTCATGAGTCATTGGCTTTCAAGAGTCCTTAGCTTTTATGAGTCATTGGCTTTCATGAGTCATTGGCTTTCATGAGTCATTGGCTTTCATGAGTCTTTAGCTTTCATGAGTCCTTGGCTTTCATGAGCCCTTGGCTTTCATGAGTCATTGGATTTCATGAGTCCTTCACTTTCATGAGTCATTGGCTTTCATGAGTCATTGGCTTTCATGAGTCATTGGTTTTCATGAGTCATTCGCTTTCATGAGTCATTGGCTTTCACGAGTCTTTAGCTTTCATGAGTCATTGGCTTTCATGAGTCATTGGCTTTCATGAGTCATTGGCTTTCATGAGTCATTGGTTTCATGAGTCATTCTCTTTCATGAGTCATTGGCTTTCATGAGTCATTGGCTTTCATGAGTCTTTAGCTTTCATGAGTCATTGGCCTTCATGAGTTTTTAGCTTTCATGAGTCATTGGCTTTCATGAGTCTTTAGCTTTCATGAGTCATTGGCTTTCATGAGTCTTTAGCTTTCATGAGTTTTTAGCTTTCATGGGTCATTGATTTTCATGAGTAGCTTTTAATAGTCCTTAGCTTTCATCATTCATACCTTTCATGAGTCTTTAGCTTTTATGAGTCATCGGCTTTAATGAGTCCTTAGCTTTCATCATTCATGTCTTTCATGAGTCCTAAGCTTTCATGAGTCATTGGCTTTCAAGAGTCCTTAGCTTTTATGAGTCATTGGCTTTCATGAGTCTTTAGCTTTCATGAGTCATTGGTTTTCATGAGTCATTCTCTTTCATGAGTCATTGGCTTTCATGAGTCATTGGCTTTCATGAATCTTTAGCTTTCATGAGTCATTTGTTTTCATGAGTCATTCGCTTTCATGAGTCATTGGCTTTCATGGGTCATTTGCTTTCTGTCGGTAGATGCCAGTTTTTGTAGTGTACAAAAGGTTAATACGAAACAATATTTGCTACCAGTTTATCCTAGTGAATTTTTTATATTCAGCTAAAGCCATCCATGACAACACAGTGAACTATTTGATCTAAAATTACATAGAGAATCTGATGTATTTTAGTGCTAGGTAGCACATAAAATTTGTGTGTATTAAAAAAAATATTTATTATTCAAGAAAAAAGTCATTGCCTCACATAGCAATATAATGGCAGAAATCTAAAACTCTTTGGTTATTATTTGAGTATACTCAACCTTCTGGACAGTTCTTTGTGACAAGTAAAAACTCTCACAAATAGAATTCAACCTATTTTCTTTTTTTGACAGATTAAGGTAATGCATAAGCAGCTACTCCTGTTCCACAACGCAATATCTGCCTACTTTAGTGGCAATGCATCAGCATTGGAGGCCACTTTGAAGCAATTCAATATACAGTTAAAGCGACCCAATGCAGAAAAGCCATCATGGATAGAATCCTAGAAATTAATGATTTATTGGTGACCAAGGGTTTTTTTTTTGTTGTTTTTTTACCATTGACTTTTATTGATGTGAGGTAGGTTGGGATGTGACAGATAACCAAAATCTCAAATGTAAATATGCGCCATTTTGATATAAATTGTACATTTTATCATTTTGTGGAGATTTTGAGGAATGCTACTTTGATTGCAGGTAATGATTGTGGGCGGTAATTAAGCCAGCTGTTAATATTTTGTTATATTATCCTTTAAAGCATGTGAAGTGTAACAGTTTTTTTGCTTGATTTCTTTCAGAGCTTGATATGTTAAAATGGATTAAAGTTGCAAAAAAAACATGTTAATAAGAACTGAGGGGCCATCCGTTTATTACTTGACACAATACAATTTCATAGCCTGCCCCCATGTTTCAGACCTGGTGCACCGTCGCCCCTTCTCCCCACCTACCAATTGAGAACATACAACAAATGAGGACAACTGCCAGCATCACCCACCAAAAAATGATCTCTATTTAAGACTAGCTTGTACATTAGCACTTGTAAGCATTTAAAAAACAATAAATTAATCTTGTAAAAAAAAATCTCCCTATTCCTCCTCAAAATCTCCCTGTTCATCGTCAAAATCTTGTTTTAGTTGCATATAATTTATATTTAATTGAAAACAAAATTATATTTTATATATTATATTACACACTCCGATAAAATAGGTTGTTTAACATACATTTAAATGACGACCACCCCCCCCCCCCCGTAAAAAAAGGTTTTTTAAAAAACATTTAAAGGACCCCCCCCCCCCCCCCCCAACCCTTATTGACAAAACTTGCAAATCCTACCACCACCAACCTGTGCCAAGTGTGCTAATATATGGATGGCCCCTCAGCAATCAATTCATTGTACTTGGGGTTCACTCAATGAAAATAACATTGTTATCAAAATATAAATGAAAAAAAATCAGGCAGTTTTTAATAAAAAAATCAATGGTTGAAAATGCATGTTGTGCCAGAATATTTTAAAAAATAAACGGAACAGACAAGGACTGGCTGTGTTCATTCAAATTAACTAACATTCCTATTTTCATACAGGTTATTCAAGTCTAACTTTTGAGATTGTGCTCCACCGTGTACCTTTAGCACTTATGTCTAATCTTGTAAAGGAAAGTTGTTAGGTGTTGACATTTTTTTAAGTTGATATTTTGCTGACGTTGGCTCGAGTCAAAGAAAAATTTTTACACCTAGAACCCACAAGTTTACCGTGGTGGTTTTTAAATATAGCTTATTAGAACTTGTGTGATTGTTTTTAGATGGATTTGATCTAGAAAATTTCATGATTAGCCATTTAGTAATCGATAACAGTAAAGCTATTGTTAAGACAAAAGTATTCACTGCAATAACTTTTGAACAATAAATTCCTAATGAAAAATATGAACATCACAAAATTTTACTGGCATAAAAGCATAGGTATTCAGCGGTGGGACCATAACCTTTCAAAACTATCTTATAAAAATTCTTATCACATAATTTGAACTGAATTTGGAATGAATTATTTATGATAATAGGCAAGTGAATACTCATTTGTTTATTTGTTTTTTTTAGCCATCACCTAATTTAGAAAGCTTGTTAACTGGAGTTTGCTGATATTACAGTATATATGAAGCATCTCTCAATTGAGTCGCTATGTTTTCTGTTATAGGAAACTTATATAAAATTTAACTGAAAATATCTTTGCTATTATTTTCACAAGTGTTAAAACTTGAACTTAGCTTGTTTTTTTTGTTTTTGTTTTTTTTTTTCAAGTTGTAATCTGTATTGATAAGCATGATTTGGTTTCATGTATTATTCAAAATGTAAAGATATGTGTCTAAACTCCATGTTATTTAGCTTTTGGGGAAAATATCCTGTTTGAATTCAATATTTGTGGACATGATAATATCCTTGGGTGGGAGTAACTATACATGGGGCTGATTTGATTTGTGAAATCCTGTTGAAAATGTGTAATTTGCCTAATACATATTTCCTTTGAGGGATTTTAACATGAATAATATATTGATTAAAGCCATATATTTAAATTACCCAGCTACTGGTCAAATTTTTTGAGACATAAGTCATATCAGAATTATCTCACTGCTGCAATAATTACGATAACAAAGTACAATTGTGTAAAAAACATTATTTTTTAAAAAATTAAGCAATGCTCACTAGTTTTGGTATGCATTTCTCACTTTTGTTGTGTTTGTATGTGCTCAGTGTGACTAGCAGCCGGTGCCTTCGGCCCAGCTTTCTCTTAAAACTTTTTTTTTTACCTTTACATGCAAAGAATTCTGAAATTTTTTTGAAGAAAAATAAAAAATATAAAGGTATTAATATTTTTTGTGAGAAATGTTGTTTTTCTGATTCTTTTTGTCTTCCGTTGCAGCCCACTTCTTCCTTAGTGCCACTTTGATGCAGAATAAATATTCTTTGTTTCAATGTTACTACTTTTTAGCCTGATTTTAAGTACTGAAGCATGCTCTGAGTTCACAATTTATTGTGAAAACTATTATAAAATCTCCCTTCAGTGGTGGGGGAACTACCTAAGAAAATAATATACCCCATCTTCTCCTCATTATAAAATAACCGCTGGCCATTTCATGTATGTGATGGTTCTGTTTAAGTAACTACTCAGCTTTTGGAACTGCCAGATGGGGTAGTCTTTGATTTGAACCACCAAGTGAAACCCTTAGGTGTGGTGGCTAACAGAAAGGTGTACCTCTTAAACCTAACAGTCCAACTTTGGCAACTGCTAGGGGAATTGAGAACTTCTGAAATGAAGATGTCAATCCCTTGATCTAAAAAAAATCACACACACAGAAATAACTATTTAATGTGGTACCTTCTTTTTATTCAGTAATGAATCAATGCACATGAATTTTTCCATGTTTGTACATTTTCTTCATTTGACATACAGAATGGAATTTTCTGTTGAGAATTCAGATATGACTGGCAAATATGACAACTATGTTTTAGCATTTTTCTAGTTTTTATTTTTCAGAGTTTATAGAAATGGTCTCTGTTGTTATATGAAAGGTGGTCTGGTGTGTATTGGAGATATGTGTTGTGATAACACATAGCAAAAAACAGAAGTAGCGGAAATCAAATAGAAGCACGTTCACTGGAATAACTAGGTAAATGCTCCCACAGCAACCACCAAAATGGCGGTCCTTTAAAACCATGGGTTATCGATTTTTTTTTTTAAATTTCCAATTTTGCGCCCCTTCTTATACTCAGCAATTCCTTCGCAATGCCACCGAGTACTGTGTACTTAAACAAATAAATAATTTTCCAGAGGATTCAGATGTTCTATTGGTAGGTGCCTTTTTTTAAACACCTAAATATACATAGTGTGTGAGCTGTGTTACAGTCCGCTTCCCATGCAACAGTTTTTTTTTAATAATCAAGTAATGCAGGGCCCACCACCACATTTTTTGTAATTTTCTAATATTGAAATTGAGTGGAATTCTTCAATCTTTTACCCCCCCCCCCCCCNCCCCCCCCCCCCCCCCCCCAAAATATAAAATTTTTGTATTTTATTAATGATGTATGGCTGTACATCGCCATGAGTTGATCTTTTAGCTAAATCACTAAAGGCCCACAAGTTGAGGACCACTGAGCTAGTGGCATCAGTCAGTGTATCACCCAGTCCTTGAATGATGTGAGAGGCAGCTGTGCTTACTATCTGTATCAATAACAACATAGTGAAAGCTTGTTTGCCCTGTTCACTTGACATGGTTGTGATTTTTTTTATAAATATTGCTCCCTTGTAACACAAACATTCTCTTTGGAAGGATCCCTTTTAGTTAAAAAGCTACCAAAGCATTCTCCTTCAGAGGCTATAATTTGCATGAATGGCCTGAAAGCTAGATTAGAATTTTTATGCAGAAGGATTTAGCATTGCATTTTTTTTTCCTTATTAATAACTGAATATGTCCAGGGCGATGATATATTTTCTTAATTTATCCTTCTTACATTTATTTTTTAATTTTTACAAAATTATTTAGAAAAATATATTTAGAAAGTGAAATTGTATAACAATAGTAAGATTTCAAAATGTTGAATAGTGCTAGTACAAGCCAGTTTTTTTTATAGTTTTTTTGTTGGTTTAATTTAATAAATAAAACTGGATGCCACTATAAGTTAAATAGTGATTAGCTTATTAGATTTTAAAAAAAATTATTGTTATTTTAGTCAGAAATGGCTTCCTACTGCTGTATGAGCCTGCTAGACAAGCTGCTCAATTAACAACTGTCTGCATCATATGTAATTTGATAATAATCACATGCATTGGCAATCTGTAGAACTTGCTTGTTGTATCTGCAAGTAGTTTCATCTTGGCTATGTTGTATATTTAAATTTGGGACACATTTTTTAGTCAGATTGCTTCATGTTAGAATTGTGCTGTTACGCACTATTTAAGGCAGCTTTATTAATTAGTTGAAAAGTTAGGGTTTTTTTTGTTTTTGTTTTTTTTAGTGTTAAAAACTTCTAGTCGTGGCGAATACCATCTTCGTGTGTATTTAAATGACACTTACCAGAAGATTCTGGATTTTATTACTGCTGTGGTAACTTCACTCTTAGATATTTATATGTTAGCATTTTTGTTCAATCCCATGAGGGTGAAGGCATTATACTTTGTGTTTACTGCCTCCCGCAGGAGGACAGCCTCACTTCACTTGGCCTTTGTGTCCATTCCAATGGAGACCCTCTAACTTATGAATTCCAAAAGCCACCTCTTTGGTCGAGAGTGTGAGGCCACACCTTGTGCCAAAGGGCAGACATTTCAATTGACAAATGGGCAACTTTTGTTCCTTCAAGCTGGTTACCTCAATGATAAGAGTTGCGTTGGATAGTCTCTATTAAAATGGTTAATTTAATTGGTGATTTTGGTCGTATTTTGAGACGCCAGTGACGGCCATGTTTTCTTGCTGGTTAGCTGTGCAGCTCTTATCAGTGAAGACCAAGTATCACAGTTGATCCCTTTCAAAATGTCTCGACTCGCACACAAAAAAATCCCAATTGTTTAACTACTCAACTGCGAAAACCTGTTTCGTTACTTGAAGAACCGATAGAGAGACTTGCACATTTTGTGTTAAAGGAAAATTGTTACTTAAATTTTAAAATTTTTAATCGATGGGCGATTATGTTATTTTTTTTTGGTTATAAAAAAAAACAACTAGATACTTGTAAAACATAAATCCTGTTAAAATGCATTTTTCGGTGTGGAAGCTTTGTCGAAATAAGTGGTTAACTTTTTTTTTTTTGTTCTTTTCAATCAGGGGAAATTAACTAAGCATAATATTCTTGAACTGCTTCCCCCCTGACTTTCGTGCAATACTGTCAACAAATAATTAGCTTGGACCTCCCCCCTGAAGAATGAGCGTAAAGCAATCGATATTTTCACTTAAAATTTTTGTTGTTTTTCCACCTGCTACTCATGTGAAGAATATTATCCATGTAAATCTTTTTTTTTTTTTTTTTTTTTTAAATTTTGTGGGGGCTGTGAAGCTAACGGTTTTGTATTAACGGTAGCTTCTTCAATTTCACAAAATATGATTGGCTAATCTGCTTTTCATTCCTCCAAGGCATAAACAATATGTGTATAAATTTGTTTTAATATATATATATATATATATGTTTGGTTATGCTTTTATTGTATTATTTGTATGCTTCTCTTTTGTTGCTGCTCCAAAGTATGATGTATATTTTACCGTTATAGTAATAGTTGACTAGTCAATGTCTTTCTAGCGCATTGCTTGCGTACACCGCCAGATTCTATACAGATATAAATGATAGAATAGATTCTTTTTAAGAAAGCTTTTTCAAATCTGTAATATGATCACACAAAAAAAAAGTTAATGCAGTGCCCTTAAATACGGAAAATTGTTCTACCATAAAAAATGTTCTTTTCAGTGTAGTGTTATCAAACCTGTGTCCCTGTGAATAAAAGTAATGGGGTTAAAAACGACAAGTTAAAAGTTCATCTGGGACTGAAGCGAAAATACTAAATAAGAGATTACCTTTTGTAATTGACAAAACCATGTGTTGTTGACACCGATAACTTCTGATAGACTTTCCTAATGAGTTAGTTGCAGTATCTTGGATTACAAACAAAAGGAAATAGTGTGTGAGGTCGTCCCCCCCCCCCCACACACACACACACACACCTTTTCATTTTTGTAAGGTCCCACAACCAGCATTTGTGTTGCTCTCTGAATTCCCCCCACCCAAAAAAAAAAAATTAAGGGTTTTCAGTAGTAGTAGTCTTTAGTAGTCTTGCTGTTGGTTTAACTTTAGGCATATCATTTCTGAAACCAAATCAGATTATTTGAAACGGAGCAGTAGCCACAGGGCAGTAGCCACAGGGCATTGTAAGGGGTGGTGTTGTTTTTATTTTTTTTCATGGGTCATATTGAAGTTGGGTGATTGTGTTTATAGCAGTGAAACTAAACTGTACGGGAGGAAAGGGGGGGGGTGATTGTGTCTATACCAGCCTAACTGAACTTTACCAGGGGGGGTGATTGTGTTAATGCCAGCTTAATTAAACTTTGCCAGTGGGTTACTGTGTTTATACCAGCATAATTAAACTTTCACCAGGGTTGACAACTACTAATGTTGCAAAAAAAATGTTCACATATTTTTTTGTGGTTTTTTTTTTAATTGATAGTGGGAATTTGAAAATGTCATCATTGTCTAATTTTATCCAGGACTTATACACTCTAAACAGTTTGATTATTTTTACATTTCTGTCATCAATCTCATTAACCTGTTATTAATGGAGGGTAACTTTCTTTTCTTTTCTTTTTTTTTTTTTTAAATCGTGTATTTTCAAGTAAAAAATTTAAGCACAAGGGTACACCATCGTACACCTGAAAGATTATTGATGTCATATAAATTTTCAGCTTCCTTTATGATGTTGCGCATGCTGAAGCACTGTGAAATGTTTTCTTGTGTAAAGTTTTAGTGGTATGTCAAATAGTATTTTGATGAGATGACCGAAAAGGGGCTTGACCAAAATAAATATTTATTAAAATTAAAATCGTTATAATATCACATTGAGAGCAGGGGTTCTACCAGTGCTGTCCCTCAGCACAGAGTTAGCCAACATGTGCAAGTATTGGTCGGCTTACAAACAATCTTATAACCTATATTAAACTTTCAAGCTTTGTTGGCTCTTGTGATTTTATTTTTTTGTTCAATCATCTTTCATGAGTATATTTTCCTGTGATTTATTTTTTTTTTTTCAATTTTTTTTATTTGTAGCTTTTTTTTTGTTGCTTAATTTATTAAACCGTAAACCTATAAAATGAGTTATATTTAATTGTTCTTTTCATTATTAATTAAATGTGTTTAGTTGGAGACAATTTATTTTTTAAAAAAGGAACTGTTCATAATAAACATTTGTATAGGAAAATCATCTCTGAATGTTTGTTGTTTATTTGTCATCGACTCTGAGGCAAGTATAAGAAAAGATATGTCTTGTGTATTTAATAGCATTGACATATCATACAATCTGGTGTGCTGGGTGACGAGAATGGTTATTATTGTAGAGGCAATATGAGGTTGTTGGCATCCAAAAAATAGACGTTCTGTAAAAAAAAAAAATGCAAAGCCACCTACTACTTTCAGGGAAGCCACCTAGTTACTTTCAGGGAAGCCACCTAGTTACTTTCAGGGAAGCCACCTAGTTACTTTCAGGGAAGCCACCTAGTTACTTTCAGGGAGGCCAACTAGTTACTTTCAGGGAAGCCACCTAGTTACTTTCAGGGAAGCCACCTACTTACTTTCAGGAAAGCCACCTACTTACTTTCAGGGAAGCTACCTATTTACTTTCAGGGAAGCCACCTACTTACTTTCAGGGAAGCTACCTATTTACTTTCAGGGAAGCCACCTACTTACTTTCAGGGAAGCCACCTATTTACTTTAAGGGAAGCCACCTACTTACTTTCAGGGAAGCTACCTATTTACTTTCAGGGAAGCCACCTATTTACTTTCAGGGAAGCCACCTACTTACTTTCAGGGAAGCTACCTATTTACTTTCAGGGAAGCCACCTACTTACTTTTAATCACCTACTTACTTTCAGTGAAGCCACAAAAAGTGTATTTTCAAAAGTAGAAACACCCTTTCCCCAAATTGTTTTCATGGGCACTGATAAGTATAGAAATCAATCAATTAAAGTCTATTAATTAAATTATTAGGGAATATTTAATTTATATTTTTAAGTGAGCGCTATTTTTCCCCTTAAAGAATTTTTTGTGAAACGTTATTGCAAAAAAAAAAAAAAATAATAATAATTATTATTTAAACTATTTTTATGTATCCTCTCCAAACTAAATTGTCAATAAATATGATACCTACAGAGAGAGACATTTTTTCTTTACAAATAAAATGTAAACATTGTCTTTATGATTTTATTGGATAGCATTTTAAGACATAATAAGGTTTCGAACATCACAGTTACCAGATTATAAATGTACTAGATCAGTGGTTCTCAACCTTTCCGATGCCGCGACCCTTTAATGCAGTTCCTCATGTTGTGGCGACCCCCAACCATAAAATTATTTTTGTTGATACCTTATATTATAACTGTTGAGTGTTTGTGTTTTCCCATGGTCTTAGGCGACCCCCGTGAAAGGGTCATGCGGACCCCCAAAGGGGTCGCGACCCACAGGCTGAGAACCGCTGTACTAGATCCAGCCCGCCAAACATTCGCGACAGCAATTCGTGAACTTCCGATCTACTGAAGTTACTTTACAAAACATGAATTTAAGGTAACGTACATTTAAGAATTTTTTGCTATACCCCTTCCCCCATGATACGTCACTGCACACTTTTTATTTCAAGCCCACAAACTATTACGCACCAAACGCAGTTGCGTCATTAAAAAAGATAGCATATCATTTAGCGTAGTTATCGGGAATTATATTTTGCGCGTTAGTGAACTCATTATTGAAAAAACAAATTTTTTTCGTCAGCCGGGAGTCGACCATGACCACTTTAATCATCAGGTTTTTGCCATTCTGTGGGTGCGCAGATATGCTAATGAGGCCGATTCTAGCACAAAATTCTCTTGTGCAGTAGGTGCAGGGGAATGATGGCGCATCTCCGGGAGAAGAATCAGACCGGGCCCTCCTGGCATGTCTCTTGTGCTCTGCAGCCGCTGTTCTGCCAACTTCATGTTGCATGGAGCTCCTGTGTAAAGTGGAACGCCATGATGTTCAATCCTTTGCTTTTCCTCCCACTTGTCTGGGTTTATGTTGAACGCTTTCAGTGAAGCTTTTAGGTTGTCTTTAAAGCGTTTTTTTTCTGCCCGCCAGCAGACAGCTTTCCTTGTTCAAGCTCAGCATAGAAAATTCTTTTGGGCAGACGGTCATCTGACATTCTCACAACACGCCCCGCCCAGCGAAGCTGTGACTTCATTAAGATGGTAAAGATGCTGGGGAGACCTGCCCGTGTGAGCACCTGTCTGGGACCCTGTCCTGCCATTTAATGTTGAGGATTTTTCTGAGTCTTGTTGTCACTCTCAATACCAAATACGCTGAACAGGAAGCAGCTGGAAAAACAACAAGCGTAATATATATAAGTGATTTATCATTTTAATTTTTAAAGTGTTCTTTCACTTCTTTCTATTCTTTACCCAAGTCGTTTTTTTTTTTTTGGTTGGGGGGGGGGGGGTGGGTGGGCTTTTTTTTTTTTTTTTTTTTTTTTTTTCCACCTTATACTTATTTGAAGAATATTTTCCATTTTAATCTTTTTTTTTTTTTTTTTTTTTTAAATCTTGTGGGGACTGTGAAGCTAACGGTATTGTAGTAACGGTAGCTTCTTCAATCTCACAAGATATGATTGGCTAATCTGCTTTTCATTCCTCCAAGGCATAAACAATATGTGTATAAATTTGTTTTAATATATATATATATATATATGTTTGGTTATGCTTTTATTGTATTATTTGTATGCTTCTCTTTTGTTGCTGCTCCAAAGTATGATGTATATTTTACCGTTATAGTAATAGTTGACTAGTCAATGTCTTTCTAGCGCATTGCTTGCGTACACCGCCAGATTCTATACAGATATAAATGATAGAATAGATTCTTTTTAAGAAAGCTTTTTCAAATCTGTAATATGATCACACAAAAAAAAAGTTAATGCAGTGCCCTTAAATACGGAAAATTGTTCTACCATAAAAAATGTTCTTTTCAGTGTAGTGTTATCAAACCTGTGTCCCTGTGAATAAAAGTAATGGGGTTAAAAACGACAAGTTAAAAGTTCATCTGGGACTGAAGCGAAAATACTAAATAAGAGATTACCTTTTGTAATTGACAAAACCATGTGTTGTTGACACCGATAACTTCTGATAGACTTTCCTAATGAGTTAGTTGCAGTATCTTGGATTACAATCAAAAGGAAATAGTGTGTGAGGTCGTCCCCCCTCCCCCCACCCACACCTTTTTTTTTTTTTGTTGGGGGGGGGGGGGGTGAGTAGGCTTTTGTTTATGGGTTCAAGGGTCAAGGGAAGGCGTTGGGCGGAAGAAACAAAATTCTGAGAACCACGGTTCTGTAGAATAATTGAAATTATATATAATAAAAATATATAACAAACAATATACTTACCATTGTGTGCGTAATCGGTTGAACTAACGTAAAAAAAACAAAAAACAACAACAACCCAGGATTGAGCTGTCTCTCTTTCTCTCCCTCCCTCCCTCTCTCTCTCTCTCTCTCTCTCTCTCTCCCTTTTACACCCCCTCCCATTTTTCCCTCTGGGAAAACATTAATTTTATGTTAGAAATTAAACATTCATTTTCATTTATTACATTCGCTTTTTCTTTGTTGACATTTTGCGCCCCCCTCTGGTGCTACCTCCTCCACGCAAATGACGCAAGTGGGGGGCGTAAATTTCAGCCGGGGCCGCACTTTTTTTTCATCGCAGATTATCTGTTCTTCTTACGAGCCCCCCCCCCCCCCCCCCCTTTCCTTCCACACACACACATATTATTCTCTCTCAATTTTTTAAATTATTTTTTTTTAAATATTTTTTTTTTACTTGAATTAATCTCACAACTACTAAACCAGCCGGCAAGTTCTCTCCAAGGTCGATAACCGGTTTGTTGTCCTTGTCGTCGCATTCCGTAAATGGGACAGTCCCGTGGCTGTGTGGATCACCGCCCGTAGCAGATTTCGTGGGACCGTGCACACAGCGAGGCAAGCCTCGTTTATATTTTGTTTTTCTGACGGGGTACTACAACAACTCAGTTTGTTGTGTTGCTTGTAATGTAGTAGTAGTCGTCTGCTATTGTGACCCTTGGTCTTGTTGGCTGAAAAACTATTTTTTAAAAACTGTGGCGAGTGTCGTTTTTTTCTTATTAAAGAGAGGAAGTTATCGCTTTGAGATTCGACCGCACAGAAATACTATTTTTTTGATATTGGATATTTAAACTGGCATTGTTTTATTATTATTCGAAGAGGATTTCAATTCAGAGGTAGCCGGGTAGGTGAGTTTCAAATTTGGCTTGACCGCTTGTCAATGTCTGGTTTTTAAATGTTACTAAACACTAATAATAAATAATTTTAATAATTGTGTAGTTACTTTAGCAATCTTGAAAATATGACCCATTCTAGACCTGATATCGTATTCATTGTAGTGTAGTATCCACACAAGTATCAAGTAGACATTAAGGCTTAAGGTCTCACACAACCAGGGTTTCTTTCAGCTATATCTTTCGGGGGGGGGGGGGGGGGGGGGGGGGGCCCCCCCCCTAAACCCACCACCCCCCCCCCCCCCCCCCCCCGAAAAATCTAAAATGCCCCCCCCCCCCCTGGGAAAAAAATTCTGAAAAAAACCCCACTTCACACAACTGTTCCCACAAGGAGACGTTAAGGTCTCACACAACTCTCCTCACATTCTCCTACAACTGTCCCCGCATTCTCACACAACTGTCCCCACACAACTGTCCCCACACAACTGTCCTCACATTAATGCTTCCTTGTGGGGCCACGACGACGAGGACAATGTTTTTATTCCTGGGAAAGTTGTAAAACTTAAGCCAAGCTTACACTTAAAATACATTTACATGACTTTAAAGGCATCGTTATAATTATAAGTAATGTAAGGACTTGCCGAATTTTCTATAATTATCCAAACATAATTAACAGCATGGCGCATGGCTAATCTACGGTCATTCCCCTCCCATCCCATTTTGTAAAGGCAGAAGTCAACGACCAATCGATGAAATTATTTATAGACCGAAATAGTCACAGTGTGTAGTAGTAGTATCGTTCGCGATGTCAACACAGTCATCCCCCCGCCGCAATGACGGTTTAAAGAGACCAAGGACAAGATTAGTTTTTTTAAATGCCGGGCGGCGACTTGCAGGTGTGTAAATTTTAAACTAGAACTAAGGAGAAATAAAATCGTTGGTTGTTTTTGGGAGGTCGATGGAGGTAAGCTGGTAACAAAACTCAAAATGATTTAATAAACTGTCTCAGCTACCAATGTGAAGGTCAGTGAGCGTGTTTGGGCAATTATTAAATCAATATCCAAATCTTTATACCCAAGATTTCATGCGTTTACTTCCTGCATTTAATTAAAGTAGTTCCTTAAAATAATCCCTCTTGGACTTAAATTAACACTACAGTACAGGCAGATCTGATGTTATTATTATTTTTGTAATTTACGGCTGAGGGCCGAGTGGTTGATAATGGGTTAATGTACACAGAATGATAAGGATGCCGTACTCGGGTCTTTCCTTTGACATTGAGAAAAGCAGCACTGTTCGCGGTGTCTTGCTGTGTGGTGTGTGCCTCTGTGCGTGAATCTCCCTGTGGTGTGTTGTCTCCATCTTTATGTGTCTGAGTGTTGTTGTTTTTGGGTGCGTCCGTGTATGTCCCTCTGCAAATCTCTCCCCCCCTCTCTCTCCTCTCTCCCCCCTCTATCTCTCTGCATCCCCCATCTCCCTCTTGCTGTCTCTCTGTGTGTTTGTGTGTCTTATCTGTCCGTGTATGTTCCCGTGTATGAATCTCTCTCTCCTACAAGCACACTCGCTCTTTTCTCGCTCCCTCTCTCGTCTCTCTCTGTGTATACACCAATCTCATGTTTTCAAATTATATTAATCCAACGAAATTCTCTTTTCCACCCCTAAGCGTCTTATGGATTTAAGGGGGATAACCATTAACCTATTTTGTATGCGATTCGTCATAAACTAAAATAGTTATACATAACTAAAATATATGCCATCTTAAATTTAAACTATACAAATGATATATTAATTTGTGATCAATACCTCCACCCCACCAATACCTCCACCCCACCAAAACCTCCAACCCACCCGACCCTCTATGTAACGCTGCTTGACTAAATGAACTATAAATGGCTAAACTTTGCCTTTGACCTTTCCGAGACATTGATTTGACGACTTGTTGTATTGCAGTGTGAATAGAACGAGAAAGGGGGGGGGGGGTTATTGTGTTACAGCAGATCTGCGTGCTGCCGCAGGGGTGATATCCGTCACTTGGTTCAACCCACGTGAGGTATGTGAAGGATGTCTTAAAAAAAAAAA
>CAXITT010000231.1:876585-887496 GCA_964033795.1 Lymnaea stagnalis | reverse complement strand
TTACTCCTTTAAGTGTGTGGGATATATTTTCTTGGCCGTGATATTTGACTTGTTTAAATGAGGGAAGGGCGTCACTTAGCTCGGGGCATCATGGAAAGTTCACAACCCCACCCCCCCACCCCCCCCCACCCCCCAATTTTCATTCCATTTTTGCCTGGAAAGACGCGGATGATGAAACCAGCTGATTTGTATCACGATGCCACTCTCAGTCAACCTCGCCCAGCCAACCACGCCCAGCCAACCACGCCCACCCAACCACTCTCAGCCAACCACGTCCACCAAACCACGCCCACCCAACCACGCTCACCCAACACACATCAGCTGTGTTGATTTTTTTAAAATATTTTTTTTTTACTTCCATTTAAAAAAAAACAAAATTATTTTTATAATATTTTAGATGTCCCAAAGCCATGGATGACTTCCGGTGTGTTGGCGTGTCACTAAGTGCAATGGGGGGAATAACCTTTAGTTATGCGTGCGTGCCAAGGACCGATGGCGCCCATGACAAGAACTCAAATATTGCCCCTATGAAGCTAGAGAACCTTTTTTAAAATATATTTTAAAATAATGTGTTTAGTTATAAACAATTGTAGCATGACAGTGTTGCATGACAGTGTTGCATGACAGTGTTGCATGACAGTGTTGCCAAATTTGGATGTTTAACATCTAGATCAGGGCGATGTTTTTGGGTTATTTCTGGATGTAAGGAAAATAAGCATTTTGTTCAAACATCTATGGCTACAGGCCCTAGGTTTAAACTCATCTGCTCCCATATATTCTGACGGCGTTGTTACAAGTCTCTAAGCTCACAGCCATGCCCCCAGGATTGTTACAAGTCCCTAAGTCACAGCCATGCCCCCAGCATTGTTAAAAGTCCATAAGTCACAGCCATGCCCCCAGCATTGTATCATGTCCATAAGTCACAGCCATGCCCCCAGCATTGTCAAAAGTCAATAAGTCACAGCCATGCCCCCAGCATTGTTAAAAGTCATAAGTCACAGCCATGCCCCCAGCATTGTATCATGTTCATATCCTCATCATTGTTAAAAGTACATAAGTCACAGCCATGCCCCCAGCATTGTATCACGTCCATAAGTCCCAGCCATGCCCCCAGCATTGTCAAAAGTCCATAAGTCACAGCCATGCCCCCAGCATTGTATCATGTCCATAAGTCACAGCCATGCCCCCAGCATTGTCAAAAGTCAATAAGTCACACCCATGCCCCCAGCATTGTTTCATGTCCATAAGTCACAGCCATGCCCCCCAGCATTGTTACAAGTCCATCATTCACAGCCATGTCCCAAGCATTGTTAAATGTCCCTAAGCTCACAGCCATGCATCCAGCATTGTTACAAGTCCCTAAGCTCACAGCAATGCCCCATCATTGTTACAAGTCCCTAAGCTCACAGCCATGCCCCCAGCATTGTTAAAAGTCCATAAATCACAGCCATGCCCTCAGAATTGTTTCATATCCATATTTCACAGCCTTGCCCCCAGCATTGTTACAAGTCCATCATTCACATCCATGCCCCTAGCATTGTTACAAGTCGCTATGTTCACAACCATCCTCCCATCATTGCCACAATTCACTATGTTCGTCACTGCCATACCAACATCATTCCGTATGATTTCACTAGTAGGCAGTCCGACGTTATTATAAAACTAAAATGTTAATGACCGTGACTCACTGGTTTAAAGTTCCCTCGCCACCCTCTCAACTCGGATACATTTCGCTACAACGAACGTTTTTCTATGACACGTGACCCCAAAAAATAAAAATGGTCACATTTGGCTTGATTTCTGGTATGCATAAGTCACAACCATGCGTCCAGCATTGTTACCTGTCCGTTAGTACACAACCATGCGCCCAGCATTGTTACCTGTCCGTAAGTACACAACCATGCGCCCAGCATTGTTACCTGTCCGTTAGTACACAACCATGCGCCCAGCATTGTTACCTGTCCGTTAGTACACAACCATGCGCCCAGCATTGTTACCTGTCCGTTAGTACACAACCATGCGCCCAGCATTGTTACCTGTCCGTAAGTACACAACCATGCGCCCAGCATTGTTACCTGTCCGTAAGTACACAACCATGCGCCCAGCATTGTTACCTGTCCGTAAGTACACAACCATGCGCCCAGCATTGTTACCTGTCCGTAAGTACACAACCATGCGCCCAGCATTGTTACCTGTCCGTAAGTACACAACCATGCGCCCAGCATTGTTACCTGTCCGTAAGTACACAACCATGCGCCCAGCATTGTTACCTGTCCGTAAGTACACAACCATGCGCCCAGCATTGTTACCTGTCCGTAAGTACACAACCATGCGCCCAGCATTGTTACCTGTCCGTAAGTACACAACCATGCGCCCAGCATTGTTACCTGTCCGTTAGTACACAACCATGCGCCCAGCATTGTTACCTGTCCGTAAGTACACAACCATGCGCCCAGCATTGTTACAAGTCCATCATTCACATCCATGCCCCTAGCATTGTTACAAGTCGCTATGTTCACAACCATCCTCCCATCATTGTCACAATTCACTATGTTCGTCACTGCCATACCAACATCATTCCGTATGATTTCACTAGTAGGCAGTCCGACGTTATTAAAGAACTAAAATGTTAATGCCCGTGACTCACTGGTTTAACGTTCCCTCGCCACCCTCTCAACTCGGATACATTTCGCTACAACGAACGTTACTCTATGACACGTGACCAAAAAAAAAAAAAGTTCACATTTGGCTTGATTTCTGGTATGCATAAAATACTTACTGCGCCAAGAAGGATGGGCCGTATAGTAGTAATTAAACAATTTATAATTCCTTGCCGCGATGAAATCCGTTCTTTTCGAATCATTAGTACTTGTTTGAATTAGTCATTTTGTGCAAGAGTTGGACGGTGTATCAAGAATAAGATATAGGATAGAACCTACATTCTGTTGGCGAGGGAATCCTTCTTGGGAAGGAATGCTTGGTGGTGAAGCTCTTTGATTAAGGACTAATTGGTGATTAAGATCTTTGGTGAAGAAATGCTTGGTGGTGAATTTCTTTGGTGGAAGGACTGCTTGGTGATGAAGTTCTTTGGTGGAAGGACTGCTTGGTGATGAAGTTCTTTGGTGGAAGGACTGCTTGGTGATGAAGTTCTTTGGTGAAGTAATGCTTGGTGAGGAAGTTCTTTGGTGAAGGACTGCTTGGTGATGAAGTTCTTTGGTGAAGGACTGCTTGGTGATGAAGTTCTTTGTGAAGGACTGCTTGGTGATGAAGTTCTTTGGTGAAGGACTGCTTGGTGGTGAAGTTCTTTGTGAAGGACTGCTTGGTGATGAAGTTCTTTGGTGAAGGACTGCTTGGTGATGAAGTTCTTTGTGAAGGACTGCTTGGTGATGAAGTTCTTTGGTGGAAGGACTGCTTGGTGATGAAGTTCTTTGGTGAAGGACTGCTTGGTGGTGAAGTTCTTTGGTGAGGTAATACTTGGTGATGAAGTTCTTTGGTGAGGTAATACTTGGTAATGAAGTTCTTTAGCGAAGGCATGCCTGGATGTCAAGTAAAAATACATTTGACTTCATGTGTATGTATCTTTAAACGAGGCTTCGTCTCTATGAAACTTTACCTACTACCTACAATGTTCGTGAAAATGAGATCACGCTAACCCTAACCTCAAAACTTCTAGGTGTGGACAAAAGGGATCAGGCTAACCCTCTCCCCCCTCCCCAACCCGACCTACTAGATCCGAGGACATGTGATCACCTTAACTCTTTACCCGACCTACCATGTCCCTTGACGTGAGATCACGTTAATTCTTTGCCCGACCTACCATGTCCCTGGACGTGAGATCACCTTAACTCTTTACCCGACCTACTATGTCCCTGGACGTGAGATCACGTTAATTCTTTACCCGACCTACCATGTCCCTGGACGTGAGATCACGTTAATTCTTTACCCGACCTACCATGTCCCTGGACGTGAGATCACGTTAATTCTTTACCCGACCTACTATGTCCCTGGACGTGAGATCACGTTAATTCTTTACCCGACCTACCATGTCCCTGGACGTGAGATCACGTTAATTCTTTACCCGACCTACCATGTCCCTGGACGTGAGATCACGTTAATTCTTTACCCGACCTACCATGTCCCTGGACGTGAGATCACGTTAATTCTTTACCCGACCTACCATGTCCCTGGACGTGAGATCACGTTAATTCTTTACCCGACCTACCATGTCCCTGGACGTGAGATCACGTTAATTCTTTACCCGACCTACCATGTCCCTGGACGTGAGATCACGTTAATTCTTTACCCGACCTACCATGTCCCTGGACGTGAGATCACGTTAATTCTTTACCCGACCTACCATGTCCCTGGACGTGAGATCACGTTAATTCTTTACCCGACCTACTATGTCCCTGGACGTGAGATCACGTTAATTCTTTACCCGACCTACCATGTCCCTGGACGTGAGATCACGTTAATTCTTTACCCGACCTACTATGTCCCTGGACGTGAGATCACGTTAATTCTTTACCCGACCTACCATGTCCCTGGACGTGAGATCACGTTAATTCTTTACCCGACCTACTATGTCCCTGGACGTGAGATCACGTTAATTCTTTACCCGACCTACCATGTCCCTGGACGTGAGATCACGTTAATTCTTTACCCGACCTACTATGTCCCTGGACGTGAGATCACGTTAATTCTTTACCCGACCTACCATGTCCCTGGACGTGTGATCACGTTAATTCTTTACCCGACCTACTATGTCCCTGGACGTGAGATCACGTTAATTCTTTACCCGACCTACCATGTCCCTGGACGTGTGATCACGTTAATTCTTTACCCGACCTACTATGTCCCTGGACGTGAGATCACGTTAATTCTTTACCCGACCTACCATGTCCCTGGACGTGTGATCACGTTAATTCTTTACCCGACCTACTATGTCCCTGGACGTGAGATCACGTTAATTCTTTACCCGACCTACCATGTCCCTGGACATGTGATCACGTTAATTCTTTATCCGACCTACTATGTCCCTGGACGTGAGATCACGTTAGTCAAGGGGCACCAAGATGCACGCTGTTTAACAGCTGTTTATGACATGTAATTTTATGTCGACTTTGCTGCCTTCTGTTCAAGGGCACATCTGGGGTAAATGGGTGCACGGGACAGAACCATTGCCGTGGCGTGTCTAGGGTAAATGGGAAAAGGGATATGATAAGTGCAGTGGGTTATCTAGTGTTAATGGGTGGGATATGTTAAGTGCAATGGCGTAGTTAGTGTGCATAGGTTGGATCTGTAAGTCCAGTGGTTTGTATCTAATGTAAATGGGTGGGATAAGGTTAGTACTGTCGTATACTTAGGATACATTGGAGGGATAGTTGAGATCTGCTTTGGCCAGTGCCTCGTCGTCTGTAACGTTGTCCAGCAATTTGATGTTGAGGATTTATCTGTTTGTACGGTAGTGGGCTACTCGTTGTGTGGAAATAAAGCACTGACAAGAGGTGATTGAAAGAATATGTAAACATGCATAGATGGATGGATGGACGGACGGATAGATGGATAGATAGATGGATGCTTGGATGGATGGACGGGTAGATAGATGGATGCTTGGATGGATGGATAAGAAGCCCTATCTAAAATGCCATTAGTGACTTATGCTTTTTTTTTATATATATCTAGAATGGCCTTATTGTTGAAATCAAGTCGGAATCGAACCCGAATGCTTCTGTGATTCAGATTTGCTTTTTATCTTTTTTTTTTTTTTTTGGTTTTGTTTTGTTCTCATGTCTCTCTTACCACAATGCTACTTACGCTTTGCAAATAATTGAGCCAGTGACATAATTAAGGTTTAGAACAATGTTTCAAAAGCTTACTTGTGCCATGTCCCACATAAGGCTTTTTAAAATTCTCATGCCCCCTACCATCCCCCCCCCCCTAAGTAATATATACATAATTTTTAATGGCTCCGGCTATTCGGACCCGGGTCCGATAAAACCTACTTGTGCCATGTCCCACATAAGGCTTTCTAAAATTCTCATGCCCCCTACCATCCCCCCCCCCTAAGTAATATATACATAATTTTTAATGGCTCCGGCTATTCGGACCCGGGTCCGAGAAGTGAGAGTTTTGGTTTATTAAAAAATATTTTAAAATTACTGTACGGTTATTCGTAAGACAAAATTTGTGGTATCAAATGAAAGATAATTGAATGGACTATATGTTTGTAAACTTACTTCTTAAGTTTAACTAAAATAAACTACCACACACGACATCCGAATAGGATTGAGTCAAAATGGAACCGAAAACGCATCGCCGCTATTCGGACCCGGGTCCCTTTAGACTCAATGCTATTCGGGATGTCAGTTGTGGTAGTATATTTTAGTTAAACTTAAGAACCGTGGGAAAGGTAAGTGATACGGGAATTCGACTATCAATTTAATTATTTTTTTGTAAACAAGTCCGGTTCCTTGAAGGGAAACAGATCTTGATTAATTTATTCGGGAAGGCGAATCACAACTAGCATCATGTTTAAGCCCCATGACGTCATATTGCGTCGCTCAGTAGCTGCAGCTGCTTCTAGACCCACAATGGGATTCGGTTTGTAATGCGCTCCTCTCCTGTCTAGTATTTTATGACAGTACCATGGCGCCTACGGTGGTTTGATGGCGTTGTCTTGTGGGGGTGGTGTTACATTATTTTTTTTTAAAGTGTGGTGGCGTTACGAGGTTTATAGTAGAGGGTGATGGGCAACCGACACGGTTAACGGAAATTTGATCGAAAGAAATTTCGTCGACGGTAAATTGATCGACGGTAATTTGATCGAACGGAAATTTGGTCGAATCTTTTTTTCTGTTCGCACGTTAAAATTTTCGTCAAATTTCTTTTTGAACGCACTATAATATTTAGTAAAACAAAATAATTCGTTCAAAAAGAAATTTGATTCAAAATTGTAACGTAAAAATTGAAAAGAAGATTCGACCAAATTTCCGTTCGATCATATTACCGTCGACCAATTTACCGTCGACGTAATTTCTGTCGATCAAATTTCCGGATACGAACCGACACTGCTCGTTTTTATAGTAGAGCTACTCCCTGGTGGTGATGCAACGGTGTGGTGATCTGGGACACTCGGCAACTTTGTGACAGTGACGCGAGAGGGAGCCATTTAGATTGAATAAAACACAGACAAACGTCGGAACATTGGTAAACTGCCGACACATCATGATGCCGCGGCATGGAATGGAAATAAGATGTATTTATAGAGTGTGATCAGAGGCGTAGGGAGGGTGGAGGCACGAAACGGCACAGATAAATTTATTTTTACTAACTGTAATTTATTTGTAAGTCAAGATCCATCCATCCATCCATCACTGGGGCGCTTTAGTCCATGTTGGTCTGTCGCCTGCCTCAGCCACACCCTTCCACTCAGACCTGTAACTAATGCTTGTCTTTTCCGTGCTTGGATTCTCCAGCTGTTGACGATCTTTTTCCCCACATCGTCCATCCATCTAAGCCTAGATCTGCCTTTGAGCCGTTTTCCTCTGTGGTTTTGATAGTGTACCCTCTTCACTCCTCTGTCATTTGGCATTCTTTCTATTGATTTATGTCACACTCATCAATGCATATATGTTCGTGTAAATGCGTCTGATTTAAATATTTTTTTCCCCCTGTCACTGTTTCCGCATACCGGCACTTTTTTTCTCAGTCTGGACGGGTGAGGCACTTTGCCTAACTGCACAGTTTTTTATCGTGGACGGTGGCTGCAACAATCTTGGCGCCCCCGTCCGGGCGGCACTAACCCAAGCTACGCAACCGATTGGCAGCACCGATAAATCACAAGAAGGTTTTACACGTAGCTGTGGGTCTATTTTCTTTTTTTTTAACATTAACAGAATCAACCTGGACGTGTTTCAAATGTTGAGTTGTAATTTCCAACATATTTTTTTCTTTTGTTGTAAATTTGTGTTAAGCTTCTACTCATTGTTGGAGTCAGTGTTTTTGATAGTCTGTCAATCAGATTGACTACGCAACCTTTACCCACATCTCGTACAACTCTTAGCCACCCCCCCCCCTTTTTTTTTACACACACACATTTCTCGACCTTTTCTTTTTTAGTTCTACTCACCAACGTAAACACAAGAAGTGAACCCTAAAAATTTTTTAGTAATGGCTTTTTTTTCTTCTTTTTTTTCTTTTTTTTTTTGGGGGGGGGGGGGGGGTTTTTTTTTTTTTTTTTTTTTTTTTTTTTTTTTTTTTTCTTTTTTTTTTTTTGGGGGGGGGGGGGGGGTATTTGTGTTATCTTCATTTTCTTTTACTTGATTTTTTTGGCTCTGGTCTCATTGCGTGTCTAAACACAGCAAAAACACCAAAAACTGAATACGAATTCAACCCCAAACACCTATTCTCTGAATGAATCTCTCATGTTAACAGAACCCTACCATATCTCTGTTTACACATACAGAGTTCTGTTTTCTCGGAGGCGGCCAACGGGTGAGCACATCGTTTCAACACAGTGAGCTCGCCGCCATGTGCGTTATGGTAACACCCTCCATGTATGGTGGGTTCAAGGATTCGAACCCCCCCCCCCCAAACGTCGTGACAATGGTGCCCCTGTTTTTTTGAGTCTCTGTTTTCTCGGAGGCGGCCAACGGGTGAGCACATCGTTTCAACACAGTGAGCTCGCCGCCATGTGCGTTATGGTAACACCCTCCATGTATGGTGGGTTCAAGGATTCGAACCCCCCACCCCCAAACGTCGTGACAATGGTGCCCCTGTTTTTTTGAGTCACGTGACCCAATGACTCTCCGCTACTGAGGATCGTTACACACATAGCACGGTCACTCCCTCTCCTCCCCATCCCCCACAAACACACCAACTGGAGATTGCGGTACAGGTGGTTGTTAGTGTGTAAACACGCCGGTTATTCATGACAATCTGCAGAATTTCTTTTCCTTTTCAAAGAAATAAAACGTTTTTGGAATCCACAGTGAACATTGCCTCTATATGTCTTCCAACCATCTACCCACCGAACGCGCACACATTAAAACACACATAACCACGCACACAACGACACACACAACCACACACACATCAGACATTATAACGTAAAACATAAATCACACATTTTATATCGTATACTCTCTAAATAAAACGCTGAAAGACATGTTTTGTTTTTTGATTTGTTGAAACATCGAGGCATGTATTTCAAACTTGTTTATTTTCCACCATTAACCCGATAACTGATATGAACCACCACTCTTTGAAAATAAAGACAAAAATGTTTGCACTTTTTAAAAATCATTTCAAAAATTGAAATTTATGCAATAAAAAATTTGCAATTTTTCAAAATATAAAAAAAAAAGATAATTATAATTAAAATTTTCCGACACCTTTAACAAAATCAATAATTTTAAATTACAGATTTAAAAAAAATGGTGATATTTTTATCAAAAGTAAATGCAAGCCCAACCAAGTGCAAGGAGCAACATGTTTTCTACCACGCTCACAAGACTGATCTCAACATCAACATCCTGACTGGTTACAACGTGTTATCATGTTTTGTTTCCTTGTTGGCAAAATTCTTTTTAAAGACTTCCCAAATGTTGTAATAATCCAGTGCGTATCGAAGCATAAAGGGAGCCAACAAAAAAAAACAAAAAAAACAACAACACTAAAGACGATGTTGTAATTGTTTGAGTTGGGGGGAGATAACCAAAGTCTTTATGGGTGAGATGACCAAAGTCTGTCTGGGTGAGATGACCAACGTCTTTCTGGGTGAGATAGCCAACGTCTTTCTGGGTGAGATAACCAAAGTCTTTCTGGGTGAGATAACCAAAGTCTTTCTGGGTGAGATAACCAAAGTCTTTCTGGGTGAGACGGTATAATTTGAAAAACAAAAATTGGATGGTCTTCCCTTCATTTTGTTTTGTGGTCTCCCTTTATTTCTTTTTTGGCTCCTCCTTTATTTTATTTTTGGTCTCCCTTCATTTGAGTTTTATCATGTCTTTAAACGCTTCGTTTTGTTGTCGTTTTGCCATTGTCTTTAAAGGGATTTTTCAAACGATAGCATTGGTGCATTTCTTCTTGAGTAATTGTCTTCTTCTTGGAGAGACGACTTCGTGAAATCATACGAATGCACGGTTGTCTGTCCTTGATAAATCTACACGAATACACAGTCTTCCTATCGTCACGTATTGTCCCGTCTAAACACTGGTCTCGATGCACTTTCGTTGTCTTGCATTTTCATGGCTGTAATCGACTTGTTTCCGGACGCTCGGGTTCAAGGGCGTCTCCGGAATTCCACGATCTTTTATGGTCGTCGATCTTCCCAAGAGCATCATTTCATTTTTCCTCGTCGTCGTCGTTGTTCATCCTCGCCTTCAGATCCCGTAGAAGGGGAAAAACTCCCAGCTGGCCGTCAGCGGCGCGACGCTTGTAGCAGTGGTGTCGTGCGCATGGACCACATGGGCTCGCATTCGCGCACGGTCTGCAGATGCTGGCGCAGTCGGTCGGCGTCTGCTGGGAGCTGGCTCCTCTGAAGATGGTCCCGAGGACGAGCTGGAGCAAGAGAGCAGCGAGGAGTTGACGAGACTTGAAACCTGAGAAAATAAAAAGTACAAATTGGAAGAAAAAAAAAAGAAATGAAAATAATAATAAAATGATAAAACGTTGGGCTAACTTAACAATGGGACAAGATATTTTGTAGATAACTATGTTGTAAAAAAATGGTTTTCGAAAAAAAATAATAATACTAACGTGGGTCGGTTTGCCCTCGGATTCTAAAAAATGTTTATGAAGTGTAATTGAATTGACACGGTTAATCTGGTAAATCGTTTTAGGTAGTGCTGGGGATGGGCGCCCGCAGGTAGAGGCAAGGGGGGGGGGGGACTGGCCCCCCCCCTGGGT
>CAXITT010000231.1:820470-867528 GCA_964033795.1 Lymnaea stagnalis | reverse complement strand
CCCCACATCCAGCGTCCCCCCCACACCCAGAGTACCCCCCACATCCAGAGTAACCCCCACATCCAGAGTAGCCCTGTGTTTCTATAGAAGACCTTGAGGCTCTCCGTCAAACTCAAGTAGACCT
Organism: Lymnaea stagnalis; assembly: GCA_964033795.1. NCBI lineage: Eukaryota > Metazoa > Mollusca > Gastropoda > Lymnaeidae > Lymnaea > Lymnaea stagnalis. The sequence goes on along the minus strand of CAXITT010000231.1, from coordinate 867,404 downwards.
TTTATATATATATATATATATAAGTGTTCGCGGCTCTTCTTGTCTCAACGTCTAAAACACATCTGTGGTGCACAGAAGGAAAGAAAATGAAAACCCCATACACGTGAAACGTCAAATGTAGGTCAGCGATTGTACTTTTTAGAACAGGCCTTGGGGGGATTAGTATGCATTTAGCGGGATTTTAATATGGAAATTCTTCATTAAAAAAGAAAAAAACGAATATGATAACAGAAGCATCTGATTTAATAAAGTGGGATTATATAAGCTTCTAGTCTGATGAAGTGGGATTATATAAGCTTCTGGTCTGATGAAGTTGGATTTTATAAGCTTCTGGTCTGATGAAGTGGGATTATAGACTGCGTTTCATTTCGCCGATCAGACTTTGCGATGGACATCATCTCCAATCCCAACGCAGCCCGGGCGATGTCGAAGATGTGTACGATAACGAGAAAAATAGCCTTTTTTTTTTTTTTGGTGTACATCCTTAAATTCTGGCTTTGTATATAACCATTACGGACGAGGATCCTTGTAGATGCAAACACTTGAAAGGGGGAAAGAAGGGTCTGGGCGTCGGGCGTTACGACAAGTACATACACATACACCGGATCTGTTTTAGTGTTTGTTTCCTGATGTCCTTCGTCGAGATTGACGAAAATACATCTTTTTAAAACGAATGTTGTACGCTAGCTGTGGCAGCTGTTTTTGATATTCAACATCGTAAATGTAATATTTCCTTTCTGTTGTTTGTTAGTTGTTGTTTTTTTTTTTTTGTTTTTTTTTTTGAGATATGGAATTAGATATTGATTGATATAGATATCTGATAAAATTCGATTTCTAATGTGTACTTTCCAGGTTAGTTGCGTGCATCTTGTGGCGAAACATTTCGGGTGCCGAGTGGGGGCGGAGGGGCGCCATCACCCCGGTTGTAGGCAATTAGGGGTTCATACATAACATAGAAATGAAGCGTGAGTGTGAGAAGGGAAGCACTTTGGACATCTCGACCCGGGCGCCATCAATTCAAACTACGCCACTGCGCCACTGCGGTTAAACCTCTTGGTGAAATCCCCTGTAAAAATATTCATGTAGCAGACAAAAGCCGTATAGATAAGCTTACACCAAAGTTGGTGTAAATACATTCTGTTCCTAATGCGCATGTCTGCCATCTAATTTGATATAAATGTGTAGATAAAAGCCCCCCCCCCCCGCCCCCAATAAGGCACTTAGTAATAATGTTCGACTTTTATGCTGTCATTCTCCAGACCCGGCCTGGCCTGCCCCCCCCCCCCTTTTTTTATTACGTAAAAACCAATAGGTTTTATGACAATTTTCAATTTGTCACCACAGCTTGATTCCATCCCACCGACGTGAATTCTGTCAAAAAGGGGGCCACTGCCTACTTCTGTCAAAAAGGGGGCCACTGCCTACTTCTGTCAAAAAGGGGGCCACTACCCACCGCCTTCGCAGTGACGCTGTAAGCAACTCAATTGATACAGAGATTTGTTTTTTCCGTGGATTTCAGCAAAAAACATTTGGTTTGGAGATTGTCAGAAAGGTATTAGTCCAAATGCTCGGAACACGTTAAAATTGCCTAGAAGGTCAACAACACACGCGAGATTTTTAGGACAACATTATTGGCCGATATTGTTCTGTCCAGATATCTGGTCCGATGTTGTTCTGTCCAGATTTCCGGTCCGATGTTTTTCTGTCAAAATTTCCGGTCCGATGTTGTTCTGTCCAGATTTCCGCTCCGATATTATTCTGTCCTGATTTCCAGTCCGATGTTGTTCTGTCCAGATTTCCGGTCCGATGTTGTTTTGTCCAAATTTCCGGTCCGATGTTGTTCTGTCCAGATTGACAGCTGGTTGTATCATATTGTGGAAGCAGTTTCCTCAACTTTTCTGAGTCGAAAGGATTTAAGAAAAGTCCCACTCCGCAAAAGTTGATATTGTTCTTCTCCGCAAAAGTTGGTAGTGTTCGTCTCCGCAAAATTTGATAGTGTTCTTCTCCGCATAAGTTGATAGTGTTCTGTTCCGCAAAAGTTGAAAGTGTTCTTCTCCGCAATAGTTGATAGTGTTCTTCTCCGACGGACCAGTCCAAACATCGACTCTAGGTCCCTTATAAGGGAAACCGATCCCTTACACAGCAATGCCCTCATAGCACAGCAACGCCTTCATTTTGCGCTCATCTCATCACATTACTTTAGCACACTATCGTAGGTCAGTTGTCAAAGTCTGTCAGCCAAGTGGCTTCATAGATGCCAATAGGAAAAGGAAACAAAAAAGTTATTTATTTTTTATAGGGCTCGTTAGAAAAATGTGGGTCTCTTTTTTCGATTCTGGAAAAGTAGATACGAACTAAAAAGACCAAATAAAATCAGTTTTTTTTTTTCAAATTTAAATTGGTTTGACTATTGTCTGTGTCCATCCATTGCTGCTGGGGGGGGGGGGGGGGTGGGGTGGGTGTTGGTTTGAAGTGTCTACTTAAGACGAGAGCAGCACGCGACCTTGTAAGGCTTAGATTTTCCTAGGCTCACAGTTCAGCTCACATCTGGTTTGAGCAGACGTCCTAAATTTATTTGAAGGAAAAAAAATTGAAATTAACAGAGCAGTTTTTCAGTTCTTTTACTGTGACCGGATAATTATTTGCTCATCATGACGTATGTAGTTTTACAAATAAATTCCATACAATTAATTTATTAAACTAAATTAAAGGACGGCTAAAAGTAAAACTTCCACACTGTCAGTCGTAATGCACGCATCTTCATGGCGCGGTGAGAAACATTGCTTACGCGCATGCGCTTACAGTTTACATCTAGTGTTACTGGACTCAATGCGTTGTCGGGTGACTGTGGGGCTCTTCGAATATCTACAAACAAGGTAACTCTTTGTGCACTGAGTCACATATGCTTTCAATACGAGTTATCACCCGTTGACTGAGCACGGGAGCCGTTTACCAGTGTTTCTCCTCCTAAACAGAGACTTTGAGAGCGACATTTTGATCAGAATCTCTCAAACACACAAAAATCTAAGTTTTTGTTTTTTGTTTTTTTTTAATTTTTTTTTAGAATTTCTATTTATTTACCGTTTCTTGTTTTGCCTTGTCGGCTGAAGAAGGCGTTTGGCCGAAACGTCATTGTAATTGTTCTGTCTCCCCCCCCCCCTCCACCCCCCCCTCCCAACCTATACATATCTTTTTCCGCTATTTGTCTACCCAAAAAATTCAGTTTGGCTGAACGGCAGATACGTTTCTCATTTGCACCAGGTACACACGCTTTGGGAATCACTGGATTATACCATACCCTTTAAGTATGGCTCGTCCAAAAAAAAAAGCCACTTCTCTTAAATATTTCCTTTCACACACCACGAATGCACACAAAGGAGACGCATTTTTCTAAAGGGCACCATATAAGGGATCGCCATTGTTCTGTTCCCATATTAGCTCTACTAGGGTTTGCCGTGAACTTTGTGCCCTATGTTTTATCAGAACATTCATATAAGCCTTCGCCTGATTTCAAAAGTGTATTTCAGTAACCGATTTTGCCATTAGTGGACAAAAGCAAAATGAATGTTTCAGTAATCGATTATGTCATTAGTTGACACGAAAATATGAATATTTCAGTAATCGATCGTCATTAATTGACACAAAAATATGAATATTTCAGTAATCGATGAGGTCATTCGTTGACAAAAGCAATACGAATATACCCATACTTTTGTATTGAACCGTATGCAGTCATAAAATATCTCACAGACGATATGTATTCAACCGTTCATGAATACGTCATAAAATAATTGAATGCCGGCATGTTTTATTATCCGATTATCAGGAATCGGTCCTAACAATTAAATGTATGCATTCGGTATGGCATAGATAATGGCCTAACCGTTCTAATTTTCAGCTTAGACTTTAGACTTAAGCGCCACTTCCCATGGCAATGTGTCCGGTTAACTTCGCGGTCCATGTAGTGGTGTCGAGATTTTGTTTTTAGCTTGCCGAGACGCAGTGGGAGAAGAAGTGTCCTATCATTGGTTGGTTGTGTGCGTAGTTTTAAACGCATTGAGAAAACTTCCCCTTAGAGCAGGGATTCTTAACCCGTGGAAAGATGCCAAAGGGGAAAATGTGCTGGTGTGGAGGGTGGGGGGGGGGGAGGGATCCGTGAACTGATTTTCCATTTGTTGTTTTATTATGTGTATTTTAAAGCTTTATTTTAAGATGGTGTTTATAGCCTCGATCAAAGTGGCAAAAGGGTCCGTGGTGTTTGAAAGGTTGAGACTCCCTTACTTAAAGAAACCTTTGCACATATTAATATATGTATATGTAAAAATCGTCATGGCGTCAAAAGCGTTTATAGCTATTACGCGTATTGATTTACACTCGCTATTTCTATACAACAGGGATTCTCAATCAGGGTTCCGAGAAGACCCAGAAAATTATGTTGATTTGTGTAAGCATTTTTTTAAAAATGGTAGTAATATGCCTACACCATCCTCCAACTCAATGGGGACAGTCGATATGCCTACACCATCCTCCAACTCAATGGGGACAGTCGATATGCCTATACCATCCTCCAACTCAATGGGGACAGTCGATATGCATACACCCTCCTCCAACTCAATGGGGACAGTCGATATGCCTATACCATCCTCCAACTCAATGGGACAATAGATTTTCCTACAGCTATCTGCAGCTCAATGGAGACAAATAGATTTTCCAATAGTTATCTCCAGCTAAATAGGACACATAGATTTCCTAAGGCTATCTCCAGACTGTGACAGCTGAGCGTGTTCCAAGCTCTCTGAGCTCATCAGTCTGTTTCATTCTCAGATTCGCCTATTTGATTTATCAGATGTATCTGACAGGTTACCATCTCAACCCTCCTTTATATGTTTAAAAACAGTAATTGTTCTGTTTAAACCCTCCTTGTTCTGTTTAAACACTCTTTAAATGTTCAAACAAGCCTTTCCTGTTTAAACACCCCTTTTATGTTTAGACACACCTTTTATGTTTAGACACACCTTTTATGTTTAGACACACCTTTTATGTTTAGACACACCTTTTATGTTTAGACACACCTTTTATGTTTAGACACACCTTTTATGCTTAAAAACTGCCTTTTACGCTCCAACTCCTTTTATGTTTAAACACTCATTTTTATGTTTAAACACTCCTGTTATGTTTAAACACACCATTTCACTTCCTTGTGATCGCCCGGTTTCTCTTGTTAATTTAAAAAAAAATATATATTTACTGCGACGATTTCCCCTAACACCCATAGTATTTTTTCCCCCCTTTTTGATTTCCGTACAAAGCAAGCTGGGATGACACATGTCGATAAACTGACATTGATGAGTAAGGGTTTATCTGAGTAACAGATTGGTGGGTAGCAAAAGGTCAAGGTTTTAGCTCAAGCTCTTTACACTTTGTTGTGTCGCCAGTGGTGATATTTTTTTTAAAAGACCAATTTTAGACCAAAGGGCGTTTTAAAAAAAATGGGAACAATTTTCTACCCCCTTTTTTAATCTTGCTTTTTATTTATTTTTTTTTTTAAATTTATTTCTTTTCAATGTATTTATTTATTTTTTTAATATCGTTCAAACAGCGGCTCTTAAACTGGTGAGATCAATTGATATAATTCACTTAAACAGTGAGCCTGTCTGTACTCGTAGAAGCTTTAAATTTTGATGGTACAACAAATTGGCACACATCAGATATTTTTCTGGGTTTTTTTTTTTTCTTTGCGAAAATCCTCGATGGCATTGCTTTAAAAAAAAAAAATAATAATAAATACCGTGGTGGAAAGACGTGTACACCGGGCTAGTACATGGAGTCGTTCGCAAATTACATCACGCTCACGGGGAGGGGGAGGTCGAGAATTTGTGATAAAAAAATAATAATAAATACCGTGGTGGAAAGACGTGTACACCGGGCTAGTACATGGAGTCGTTCGCAAATTACATCACGCTCACGGGGAGGGGGAGGTCGAGAATTTGTGACAGGGGGGGGGTTGTGACGTCACGATATATATATATATCTATTGGCATACAAATATATTGGACCTATAGTAAATTGTCATCTATTGGCATACAAATATATTTGACCTACAGTAAATTGTCATCTATTGGCATACAAATATATTGGACCTATAGTAAATTGTCATCTATTGGCATACAAATATATTTGACCTACAGTAAATTGTCATTTATTGGCATACAAATATATTTGACCTACAGTAAATTTTAAGTTTAATCGTCAACGTTGAAACTATCGGGGGGGGGGTTGGGGGTCGGGGGTCAGCGCAATCGTAATTCAATCTTCCCGTTGACAGATTTAAAAAAAAAAGCTCTTAACTCTTAAACCAATTATAAGGTTATGTCCCCGGTGTGTATGTGTGAGGTTTGTTGGGGGGGGGGGGGTTAAAACCTTGTTAAGTACCCTGGTGGTGTATGGGTTAAAAAAAGTTTGAGAAACACTGATCTAGAACAATGTGATCAACTTAAACACTTAAATATGAACACGTGAAATGCTAACTGGATTTATAGCCATTGAGTCCAAAGGTCATAGCATGTGCTCATGAAATAAACAACGCAGTTTCTATGGTGTTGTTGTTTTAAAGCATTGGTTCTCAACCTTTCTAATGCAACGACCCCTTTATACAGTTCCTCATGATGTTGCGACCCCCAACAATAAAATTATTTTCGTTGCTATTTTATAGCTGTAATGTTCCTTCTGTTATGAATCGTAACGTAAATATCTTATATGCAGGATGTATTTTCATTGTTACAAATTGAATATAATCAAAGTATAGTGATCAATCACAAAAAAACAACAACAATACATTGTGAACACAGTCTCAGACAGAACAGGGGATGACCCATTCTGCCGCTAGGAATAGCAGACAGAACAGGGGATGACCCATTCTGCCGCTAGGAATAGCAGACAGAACAGGGGATGACCCATTCTGCCGCTAGGAATAGCAGACAGAACAGGGGATGACCCATTCTGCCGCTAGGAATAGCAGACAGAACAGGGGATGACCCATTCTGCCGCTAGGAATAGCAGACAGAACAGGGGATGACCCATTCTGCCGCTAGGAATAGGTCTAAATTTATTTTAACTTTTCATCCCCATAACCTTCAAGCTCGTTTTCTGGTTCAGAAAAAAAGCGCTCAATTCTAATGGCAGACCCGGCCACCAATGAGATGTTCAGAAAGAAGCGCTCAATTCTAATGGCAGACCCGGCCACCAATGAGATGTTCAGAAAACCTCCTCTTTTCGCTTTCCGGAGGGACAAGAGCCTTAGGGACATGCTAGATAGAAGCCACCTCCCTGCTATCAAAGCACATAAAGTTGTGACCATGGCCGTTACAACACATGTCCATACGGGATTGAAGCTGATAAGATCACTTTCCCTCTGGAAATATTCAGATAAAAGATGGCTTTACCATCACAAGTCGCAACGTGATTTACACCATCCTTTGTAAAAATTGCGGTAAATTATATATAGGAGAGACAGGTCGTCGCCTTGAAGACCGGTTTATGGAACATTTCAAGATGGCAAAGATGTTAACCAAGTAAGATATTTTCTGCAGTTCCCTTTTATCACTAAAAAGTGCTTCGAACTGCGGTCTAGCTTTCTGATTTAAAAAAAAAAAAAGTTTGAGTTCATTACGAAGCTCAGCTCAAAAACAAAAAATCTTTTCCTAGAACTTATGACGCTTTTCATGACTTCTTGTAACTCTTGTGTGGCAGCGTCTTCGTTTCTACTATTTGCCGATGAATCAATCAGTAAGTTCCGATGAGTTTTGGTGATTCATTCAGTAAAGACGTAGAAAATCCAGATCGACATGCTAGGCATAGCTCGAGCGCCATCTGTGCAAACACAACAACAACTTTCCCGAGAGATGTTATGATAGAAATCCTAGCATAACTATATATATAGAGAGAGAGGGCACCATCTTTGCAAGCAACACAAACCTTTTGCCAAGAGATTTTATGATCTTTAAGAAATAAACAACTTGTGTCAAATACATCACGTGCAGTAGTTGTCGTTTCAAGAGGTTTGCAAAAAAGAAACTCCATCATTAATATACCTCACATAAATAAGTAACTGTTAACAGCTTGCAACGTCTGTAAATTCATCCAGGTGGGTACTAAATATTGGTAGTGGAGTAGATTAAATTTCCTGGATTACCTAATCAATAATATCAACAGAAATGTCATCTATTTTTCTGCGGACAGTGTCGTTAAATAAGGAAATTGCACTTGGTTTCGTAACAAATTCGTCTCCATTCCATAATGAAAATTTGTGACATGTCTGGTTTTTTAGCCGTACAAAAACAATCGGTTTCTAAGACCATCGGCATCGGAAATGTGTGTTTTCCAATGATCTTCCAAGGGGTCGCGACCCACAGGTTGAGAACCACTGTTTTAAAGGGAAGCAACCATCACTCGTTGTGGGTACTTAACTTTTAAAACGGCCAAACTATGAAGGAAATGGTTGGGATATTTTACTATTTAAAAAAGAAAAAGAAAAAAAATAGGCTGCCTCCATTTTGTTTATTTCAGCCGTGCTCTGCGCGTTTACACCCGTGTCAAATAAATTACTGTTGGCCCCAAGATGACCTCCACCCCCAGGTGACCTCGGTTCTCAGATATTTTTTTTTTTCTTGTTAACTCCCCTTCAGCACGTCACGTCCTACTCTTTGCGTCTACAGCCGTGAGGTCACCTTTGATAAGTAATAAGTGGAACCTGCCAGGCCACCTTTGATAAGTAATAAGTGGAACCTGCTAGGCCACCTTTGATAAGTAATAATTGGAACCTGCTAGGCCACCTTTGATAAGTAATAAGTGGAACCTGCTAGGCCACCTTTGATAAGTAATAAGTGGAACGTTCTAGGCCACCTTTGATAAGTAATAAGTGGAACCTGCTAGGCCACCTTTGATAAGTAATAAGTGGAACCTGCTAGGCCACCTTTGATAAGTAATAAGTGGAACCTTCTAGGCCACCTTTGATAAGTAATAAGTGGAACCTGCTAGGCCACCTTTGATAAGTAATAAGTGGAACCTGCTAGGCCACCTTTGATAAGTAATAAGTGGAACCTGCTAGGCCACCTTTGATAAGTAATAAGTGGAACCTGCTAGGCCACCTTTGATAAGTAATAAGTGGAACCTGCTAGGCCACCTTTGATAAGTAATAAGTGGAACCTGCTAATGGTGTGGTATGACCACACATAAACTAGATGTGTCATATTAATAGATCTAATTGAAACCCTGTAATGGTGTGGTATGACCACAAGTTAAATTAGCTGTGTCATATATACATTGTAATTGAAACCTGCTATTAGTGTGGTGTAACCATATTATGTTAACTCGATGGTGTTATATTACAGATCGAGGGATGTGATGCATAGGTTAGGATGAGACAAATTCTCGATGGTCGCAAAGTTTTCTAACATGGGGGAAAGTTGTTATCGTTCACGACCGTGCGAAGAGGGGGCGAGTGTTTTGAAAAAAAAAAGGGGGGGGGGGTTATTATTTTGTGGTGACATTTTCGGACCACCTCATATACTTTATATGTGTGTTGTACGTGCGTTGTGGTTTTCGTTAACTATGGGCGCCAACGGTGGCGCAGGGAGGGGGTGCGAGGGCGTGGCCCGCCCAGTGCGGAACATTTTCTCCATCGCTATGGTGGGACGGCATTTTTTGCCAACTGCGTTTTTTTTTTTCGTGGTGGGGGTGGCAAAAACCTTAACCCGCCCCTGACGGCATTAACCCCCAGCTACGCCACTGGGTGGCAAAAATCAAGGACCACCCCGGGCAGTAAACAGTATTGCTACTCCATTATTGGCGATGGATGACGTTATGTGCAGCCTACGCCTTTGTGTAAACTCGGTTTGAGAGGGGGCATTAGTGGGATGACATGCCGCTGTAGGACACTGTAGTAAGCGATGTCTCTCTCTAGCTGTGCGATATGTCGAGACCGGTGGCGCACTGTAAGCCTTTTCGCCGAAGGTAACACGGCAGCGTTGAGATAACAATTGACTAGCACGCACGTATTTCATTAAAATGGTCAAATATTGACCGCAAGTCAAGCAGTGGGGTCTGGTCTCCCAGTGTTTAACACGGATGACCAGAAAAGAGCGGTCAGTAAACAAGTCGTTTGGCCGTCAGTAAACAAGTCGTTTGGCCGTCAGTAAACGGTTCATCTGGTCCCCAGTTTGTTTACACTGCCGTGATAACACGAGACGTTTATCAGCAGACTCTGAATTTCACGCAGTACTGGTCCGTGTTTGGGAAGGGGGGGGGGGGCCGCACCCTTCCAATGTATGGGGAGTAGGGACCCTCGTCATTCCAATCGGGCGCAGGCGCTATCTTAACGATAAGGGGGAGGGGGGAAGGGAGAGACGGGATTCTAGCGTGAAATCAGACTAATGGTGCTGGTGTGTGAGAGAAAGAGAGAGAGAAATAGAGAGAGAGAGGGGTGACAAAGAGACAGGCACATACAGAGGTAACAGGGGGAGAGATAGAGAGAGGGGGGGAGAGAGACAGACACACACACAGAGTTACAGAGTGGTAGAGAGAGAGAGGAGAGAGAGCGAGTCAAAACAAAATCCCTTTGAGAGAGAGTGGGGGGGGGAGTGACGGATACAGAGAGAGATGGGGGTATGGTGGCAGGAGCAAGCTCGATATATGTAGAGAGAGAGAGAGAGAGAGAGAGAGAGAGAGTGGGGGGGGGGGAGAGACGGAGATAGAGAGAGATGGGGGTATGGTGGCAGGAGCAAGCTCGATATATGTAGAGAGAGAGAGAGAGAGAGAGAGAGAGAGAGAGAGAGAGGTATCAACCAGATCTCGATGTGACGCACCCGAATCGGCAACATTGCACTGTTATTGTAAAACAAATACGCCCATCACTGTATAAACCCATCCCTGTATAAACCCATCACTGTATAAACCCATCACTGTATAAACCCATCACTGTATAAGCCCATCACTGTATGAACCCATCACTGTATAAGTCCATCACTGTATAAGCCCATCACTGTATAAGCCCATCCCTGTATAAACCCATCCCTGTATAAACCCATCACTGTATAAACCCATCACGGTATAAGCCCATCACGGTATAAACCCATCACTGTATAAACCCATCACTGTATAAGCCCATCACTGTATAAACCCATCCCTGTATAAACCCATCACTGTATAAACCCATCACTGTATAAGCCCATCACTGTATAAGCCCATCACTGTATAAGCCCATCCCTGTATAAACCCATCACTGTATAAACCCATCCCTGTATAAACCCATCACTGTATAAACCCATCCCTGTATAAACCCATCACTGTATAAACCCATCACTGTATAAACCCATCACTGTATAAACCCATTCCTGTATAAACCCATCACTGTATAAACCCATCACTGTATAAACCCATCCCTGTATAAACCCATCCCTGTATAAACCCATCCCTGTATAAACCCAAACATGTATAAACCAATCGCTATGTCCTTGCAATGTGTCATGACCTTATTGTTTTGGGGTGTCTTCCTGCGTCCACTGGGCGTGATGATTAAGTGTTGGATGTCATGTTGAACTCTGTTCCACTGAGAGCCCCCAAAGCCAGGGGCATGCAAAATACAGGGACCCCCAAAGAAAGTTATTGTTCATGGGGAAAAAAATTTGGAAAGGGGCGCCAAAATTTAATATGTCGTCCCCCCCCCCCCCCGGCACACTGCTTTTCCTTGACACGCCCCTGACAAGAGCTGTTAATTTCCCCCAATTTCATGCTCTACTAATTATAAGCAGTGGGGTTTCTTAATCTTGTTTTGGTTCCTGGTCCATGGATTCTGACTATTAAGTATAGAATATCCTACCCATAGAACTATCAGCAGGGCTAAAGGGAACGCAGTGTTGGCGAAACCGTTAGAGACCTAGTGCCCAAACAGTAGTAACCTAAAATCCTTTTTATTTATCGCTCAGTTCCAAGTCTACAATTAAACTTAAACACCGAATTTCTAGTTTCAAAGAAAACCCACAAAACAACAACAAACAAAAAATCTCACACACGCGTGTCGACAGAGAGGGCTCTATGTGTCTTCTACGGCACGCGTGCGTGCCATCGTTTCGCCACCGCTTTAAAGGGGGGGGGCAGCTATTCTCATACTGTGGTTCAAGCACCACCTTTGACACAGTACATCGCTCCACGGGGTAGGCTCCAGTGGCGTAGCGAGGGTGTTTGGCGCCCGGGAACAAGATTCGCGCCCGGGGACAAGATCCATTTTAAAGCGCCCCTTTTTTCTTTTTTTTCAACTCTCAAACCCATTATGTTCATCAATAAAATAACAACAAAGCACATTTTGGCGCCCCTAACTAGCTGGCACCCGGTGACATCTGCCCCCCTGCCCCCACCACGCTACGCCTCTGTTAGGCTCCACATCTTTATAACAAACACGTATATTGAGATATCCAGACTGGATTCATGTTTTGAAAAGAAGAAAAAAAAACCACACACCCAAGGTGGTAAAGGAATTGAGCTGATAATTTTAAAAAAAAAAACTTATAGAAATTATTCCAGAAATTTTGAGAACCACTGGCCTAGTTATAAATTTATAAAACACAGTATACTGGTGCAGAGGCGTAGCGAGTGTGTTTGGCGCCCGGGGACAAGATTCGCGCCCGGGGACAAGAACCATTTTAAAGCGCCCTTTTTTTTCTTTTTTTCAACTCTCAAACCCATTATTTTGACCAATAATATAATATCAAAGCACATTTTGGCGCCCCTAACTAGCTTGCGGCCGGGGACATCTGTCCCCCCCCTTGCCACCCCCTCGCTACGCCTCTGTACTGGTGTCCTGTGAGGTGACGCAGATTTAATGAATGTCGTAAATAATCCAGCCAGGCAGACTTCCTCGTGCAGGGATCCCCAATACCTGGTATGAAATGACCATTAATAAATTAGGAACGCCTCCCAAGAGACTTTTTTTTTAAAAGAAAAAAAATGTTGACACCGCCATAAACTGTAAGACAAAATTAAAATTCAATTTTGATTTCACGCCAACATTTCCACCTGCTGTTTACTTTGGCAATTCACTGTTGTCCATTCCTGCCAAAGTGTCGAGAACCGCTCCCGTAAAGCAGTGATTACTGACGGATTTAACCTCTGTTTAACCTCCTAACCAACAACCGCATTTTTTGGTTAACTTTTTATGACTGTTAAAAGAAATACAATTATCACGTTGACTTTTTTTTCCTTCTTTAAAATATCTAGTTAAATTTATTTACACACAATTTGGTGTACAGCTTGTTGGCTTAAAAATGTAATAAAAATAAAATCCTGGCCTTAACAATTACAGTACAAAGATGAGTTTACATTATTATTTATTTATGTTTAAGTACGAAGGGGACGCAATCATTCTAAAAATAACAAGTGTTTCTTTTACATCCTCAACCCTCATCTACATCCCTTGTCTGCGTCTTGTGAGCGCCACGCACCCCTAACCACCCCAAACCCCACCTGAATTCATTTTTTTTTTTTAAATTGTTACTAAAAATGACCCCATTAAAACCTATTAATTTACAACAAACTGCAGTGTCATGTGGTTTTTATTTTTAGAATTAAATAAGTCAATGGGTAAATGTGTACTATGAAACATTTAAAAACCTGACCAAATTAACCGTGTGTATTAATTGTAATTGTTTATTGATGAAGTAAGCATGGCATTATCATTACTACTACATTAGCCAGATGTATTGAGTTAGTTTTAGTTCAAATCGCTTTTTGACCGGCAAACGTATATCAACCGGCGTCAGCGCCTTTTCTAGGGTGAAAAAGAATTGAGTTTTTTGTGTGTTTTTTTTTAATGTAAAAACTATTATTAAAAACTATTTATAGTTATTACTATATAACATTTTGTAGAGAGGAAAACTAAACTGGTATTTTGGCCTTTACTCGTAATACCGCAGTCTTAAAAATAGCGAACAGGATTTATTACATTTTTTAAAAAAAATTAAAAAACAAATATTTAATTCAGAGAGAACATTAAATGCAAAGGATAATAAAGAAGAAAAAAAAAAAAGGCCTACAGAAAGTTTTAAGTGGTGTCATTTTAGTAATGAAAATTTGAAAACACCGATTTTGTATTTCTTAATTATTTTTTGCAACAAGGGCGCGGGGCTACGGACTATCAGGGGAAATAACCCAGAAAATAAGTAAAATTATTTAAAAATAAACCATTACCCCCCCCCCTACCCCCCCCCCCTTTTCCCCCCAAATCCTTTTTTTTTACTCACAGCTGTCTTTAATTACCTTACTTAGTAAATGTTCCATTTAAGGTTTAAAATATCTAAACCCAAAAGCTGTCAATTTTATTTTATTTTTTTATTTGATATATTAAATATTAGATCTAAGCTTATTGTAACATCTTAACATTCAAAATTCAAACACTTGAAACTTAAAACAAATATTTTTAAAAGATGTGCTGGTTTTTTTAGAATGACTTTGACTGTGATTTCAGATAGCAAGTAAATATGATGTGGGCTTGGAACAAGAAGCCAGGTTATGGATAGAAGCTGTCCTAGGGGAACCTATTTCAGTAAGTGCACTAGTTCATAACTTTGTCACCAAATTGTATAGCTTACACTTTTACACTGAAGCATGCTCGTCAGTTTTAACAAATCACACCAAAATTCGCCAGTATTGTTTTCTGTAGGCTTATTAACCAATAACATATAAAGAATATTGAAATCATGAGACCACTATTGAAATTGAATCAGTGAAAAAGGTTTTAGAACAGATTATAAATGGTTATAATTTTTTATTTTTTAAATTTTGAACACATTTAATCTTGGCCATAAACAATTACAATTTCTTATTCATTACACAGAATGAAGACAGCAGTGTGCCATTAGGAATGGACAAATTCCAGGCAGTTTTGAAAGATGGAAAAATCTTATGCGCGTGAGTATAAAAGTTATATTATGTTTAGAGAAATGGTTTGCATAATTTTTTAAAATTATCAATCCCAGAAATATAGAGTGAAGTTTGTAGATTTCCAAATGACTTTAAGCTTAATTTTAATTTTCAATATACCTTATGAAAGTTGAAGCAATAAGCTCTTAATTTTTTTTCATCTAATCATACATTTGTGTTGACTTTTACGTAAAGAACATAAGTAGATTTGGATGCAAGAATATTGTCACTGGCATTTCCCCTCATCTTAATAACACATTGAACTTTAAAATGTTTATTTCAACTATTAAACATTCCAATATTTTTCAAACATCACAGTTTTATAAACAGGTAAACCTAATTAGGAATTTAAAATGTGTCTTCTCGTTTGGGATATTTCTGTTTACTCATCTTTAATTTGTTGTTTTAATTCACAGATTAATCAACAAAATTAAACCAGGGATAATCACAAAAAAGATCAACAACTCTAAGATGCCATTCCTCCAGATGGAAAATACCAGCAATTTCTTGGAAGCCTGTGAAAAAATAGGAATCTCTAAGACTGACCTCTTTCAAACAGTTGATCTGTATGACAAAATCAACATGGTTCAAGTGGTCAATTGTATTTACGCTCTGGGCCGAAAGGTACAGTGCTGTTTTGTTCTATATATTCTTCTGCATGTTCGGCATTTAAATTTGTCTTAGCTTTAATTTATCATAAAAATGATGTTACAGAGAACTTGTTTACATCATATTTCTTGTGCGTGCCCTCTGATTGACCCCGCATGAGACGCTGTGTTCACAAAGGGGCGTGGCTTAGGCCTTTGAAGTATCCTTGTATACACCGCCAGCCACTAAAAATAATTAATCTGTTCCAAATAGTATTTGGTAGAATGATTGGGATTTTTCTCGAAATGTCTCGAAGGCAGGGCTTGGGCGTCGGTAGACCCACCTATATAAGGGATTGACAGGCACGGACGAGGGACGGAGATTTTCATATAGATTCTCTTAACATTATTTCTAATTGTATTAACTGTGTACCGGTACGACATCTGCCATACTGTAAGTTGAAGATTGTAATTTTATTTTATTTTATTTTGTAATTATCTTAAGACATAATAAATCTTAATTAATTGTAACTAGAAACTGTTTTGGGTCGTATCTTTAATATTGTTGATTCTATGGTATCGTCCTTTGTTAGCCACTGTTTACAACGAGCCAATTAAAAATTAATATTAAAATAGGAGATTAATTTCTCCCAATACAAGTCAGTGCGTAACAATGAAATGTGCGAATAATCAGTAACAAGCCCATCATATCTTTGTCTTTAATTTCTTTCTTTCTTTTTATACAGTTTTTATTATGACAATAAATAGATTTTATGGAATAGATTTATCTATAGAGGTTAAATTATAATATAAGTAAGATTGTTTGTGAATATTTTATTTTTCTTGAATCAATCTACATGTATCATCATTATGTACATTTCTTTTCACATGTGCTAAAATTGTAGTTCCTCATACCCTAACTCTGTTGAACACCATACATTTAAGACTCCTTCTCCCAATGCAAATGTATAATTTGAGAATTAATTGAAGCACATTTAAAACGACTGATTTGATGTGAAATTGAAATTTTGAAATATTTCTTTTTAACATTTGTTCTATAAAGGATGGTCTTAATGAAATTGTGCATTTTATTCTTACAATAAACATTTCCAACCAACGGCACATGTTTCATTAGCAAATGTAATTTTTTCCTTTATAATAATTTATCAACAGTTTTGTTTGGGTTCATTGATAACTCAGTTTTTTTGTTTTTTTTCAAAGGCGCCCAAAGTTGGCTACCAAGGCCCTACACTAGGAGTTAAGGAGGCAGACCATAATCCACGCAACTTTGATGCAGAAACACTAAACGCTGGCCAAACAGTCATCGGTCTCCAAATGGGCTCAAACAAAGGAGCCAACCAGGCAGGAATGAGCTTTGGGAGATCTCGAAGTATTAATGACCATGGCACGAATGGAACAGAATAGTCTTAGATTTATGAAAGTAATTTTGAAAATCTTACTGTAATAGATTGTGAGCTTAAAAAAAAATTAAATGTGAGAATGATTGCATGGGAAGAAAAATGTTGTCCAAGTAGGTACTAAAAGAAAAATACTTGCTTACCAAATCAAAAACACAATTCACTTTTTACAAATGTTAATATTTCTCCTTTTTTGCTAAGAGTCAAAGGAAATTAGTTTTTAGCAGAACTTATTACTTTTCTTTTAATTAACCTAGCAATGCAGTATTTTATAACCTCTTACTTAAAAATTCTTTATTTTTTTATCGTGCTCATGAATTTAGTGTTTCACAGTTAGTTTACCAAAACAAAAATAAGAAACTTAAATACAAGTCGTGTATGTGGGATCCCACATTTGTCAGTAAACCTTTAGCAACACATTTTGATGAGTAACTGCCATATTTGTGTGTAAATAGTCATTGTCACCTTGAAATAAGATTTATTTAATGCCATGGGAAACTTGGTCTTTAAGTTAATCTTAAATAAGAACACAAATTAATGGGAATTTAAACAAAATGTTTTAAATGACAATTTCTGCTTTTACTTTATTTACTCTTCTGCTCTGCACTTCATTTTTTTAAATTTTATTTTATTTTGCATGATTACTTTTGTTGTCTACTTGTTAAGTTAACAGATTTCCTAAAGGTAAAAAAAATTGTTCCCATATGATGAAAAATATTTTGCACATGTTATAAATATATGGATGGTTGATAAATCTCTTGTGTTGAAAAATGTTTTCTGGTCCCTAATGCACCATCAAGACATAATAGATATTGATTTTCTTTGTCTGCAAGTTACTGCTTGAATGTAGAAATAGTGAAAGAAAGCTCTTGGATTTTTTATACATATATTAACTAGATTTTTAAAATGTGTAAAGTTTGCCCACGATTGAAAATTAAAACAAATAGGCTACTACAGCTGGGGTGGATAAAATAAGTATCGTAATAAGAATTTTATAAAATAATAATGATTATTAAGTAATTTATTTATGTGTTACCTTTATATTTGGATCAATCTACATTTATCAGCATTATATGAACATTCATCAGAATGTTAATTACTTAAAGCTAAAGATTCATTTTTTTTCCTGTACAATGTTGATTTATATATATACCATTCACATTTAATTATGCACATGAAATTGAAACTGAGAATATTTGCTTACATTTTTTAATAATATTTTCTTTATATATGTGATTTTTTTTTTTAAATTTAAAATTAACTTCAAGATTTTTTCCTCAACTTTTGCTAGAATTTTAATGATTAACAAATTAAACGCCCCAAAAAATTTTTTTCGTTCATACTTTCATACATATTTTTGATACAATTATTGCTCTGAAAAATTGAACAACTGGTTTATACTTTTTTTTTTTAATTGTGTTAACAAAGATACCCCAAAAATTTTAAGATTGAAAAGTTATAACCCTTTCATACATTTTTGTTTAAGACAAATCGATTGCGAACTGTTATCGGAGCGTCTTGGTCCATTTGCAAATGTTGTTTCTTTTTCCAAAATACAGTTATCTGTGCCTTTATATAACATTTCCAAATATTTGAAATCTCTAAATGTTGTATGCAAGTTTAATTGATTTGTGTATGATGTAGAATGCAGTACTGTTGTGGGTACAATTAATTTGGTTATCCTGTACTGTTGTGGGGCCAATTAATTTGTGTCAAAAAAAGTTTTGAAATTTAATGAATGTAAAGATTCAAATTCTTGTAATTGTATCTATTTCTTGGAAAAGTGTTTATTATGTAAAAAAAAAAAAAAAAATAAAAAGATTTCAAAATTAATGGGGGGGGGGGGGCAAACTTAAATGGAGTTAAAGTAATTTGAATTATGCAACTCCCTTCATTTATTTAAAAACATTAACCCCATTTTTTTAAAGGTCACAAAATGAAAGAGTTCAATTTATCAAAAGAGTACCCATATTTTTTAAATTGGCCATAAATGGTTTTCCTCCACTCTGGAAAATTTGTACCGGTAAACAAAAACTTGCTCAGCTGTATGACAAATAATGTTTCCTCTTTTGTGTGTGTCTATCATGTTATTTTTATTATTTAAATAGAAGTTACATGATTTTTTTTTGTTTTTGGTTTTAATTAAACCTTATTCATTGTTTAATTCCACAATGATGGCCCCTCTTTTGTGCAGCTTCTGCATGAGTCATAATTTAATGCTATATTATTCACATAACTTAAACCCCATTTTTTTAAATGGATATGAGAAACTTACTAACAATCTTAACCAATCAAGAGGCTGTTTCTTAGCATATCATGTCAAACACTCCCACAAGAAACCTTTTTTTAAAGCTAAAAGACAGAACTTGGGAAAGAGAAACTTTTTTTTAAAGGATAATGTCTAATATTAATAATCTACCAATTATGAACAATAATGTAAAATTAATTTTTAAAAATATTTATTAATTTTATATTGTTTTTGATGGGGTGGGTGGGGAGATCCTGTGCTAATTAAAGGGAGATTAGTTCATCTTTATTTTACTTTTTTTTTTCAAATAATAAAGGAATACAGGGCTTGCAACAATAACCATAGAAACAGACACAAGTAACCTTAGTCTTAGCATTGGATAATAGTTCCTGCAATCTTTGCCTTATATTTATTTGTTTGACTTTCTGTTAACCCTGTTATACACTAGATTAATTACAGATTGTATTATTCTTGCCATTATTTAATGTTTTGTTTTTATTGTCTTAGATTACCTTGCCAAATACTTAATGAATGGACTATGTGCACTCTAATATTTCTCATGCTATTTTTCTTTTTTTTTTCTGTATTGAATTTGTATCCTTGTGTCTATATGGAAGTATCCAAATATCAATGTTTAATAAACAAGATGTATCAATATATTTTTAATTAATTAATGAAATATGCTTTGACAAAAATAAATTGTAATTTTTTTTTTTTAATGGAGAATAGACATGTTAACAATATACATCTCTGCATGACCAATAAAACTTATTTTTAACCCACCTGTCATAAAGTCTTTTATATATTATTATTAAGGAATTGATATTAAGGAATTGATATTAAGGGCACTGTATGTAAGGCATTGATACTTAGACAAACAAATCTAATCATTCTCATAAAGAGAAAAACTTTAACTCATTATGAAAAAAAAAACTTTAACATACTGTTTCTGTTTCTGCACCCTAGACGTAGCCCCCACCCCACCCCATTCAATATTTATTTTTGAGACATAATTACTAAGGGTGATACAAACTTTATAATCTTTGAGCCACAATATTGTATTTCAAATTTACACTTCTACAGCAATTTATATGGCCTTTTCAAAAAAATACAGAAAAAATCTTTGCATTTTAGGTTGTTATATATTCTGTATATACGGCCCCAGTTTGCGGTGCCCATGGCCTAGATTGGCCCTATAAGAAATCCAGCCTTGCCCACATATAAGGATGTAGTTTGACATAATATGCATTTGATATAAATACCAATTATTCATTAGCAATCTTAAAAAACGCCACCAGTAACAAAATGCATGAAGCCTGCAGAAAGACATGAGACACTTGATTCTCACTTGAACAGAAAATAGAGATGTGGATGCGCTGCTGAGACGTTACATTCTGAGGTCTGAGGTGCTGCTGAGACGTTACATTCTGAGGTCTGAGGTGCTGCTGAGACGTTACATTCTGAGGTCTGAGGTGCTGCTGAGACGTTACATTCTGAGGTCTGAGGTGCTGCTGAGACGTTACATTCTGAGGTCGTGACAAGAGCCTTTTTTTTAATATTTAGGTGAACAAGCTCACAAATTACAATCAAGTATTAAAAAACAACTCAGCAGCTGTGCCTGTTCCATGTACATCATTTTATTAAATCCTTTATATTAATCTGACAAAATCCTCGGACTGCTGATTGGCCCACTTCCTGTCAACCTATCGAGCTGAAACTTGGGATATAGACTCGTTGGCGATGACAACACATCCCCTCTAATAATGTCTTCAATGCCAACCCCAAAAATCAGTTTTCCCTGTTTTTCAAGGGGGGGGGGGGATGAAGTAAATAGGATGGCACTGATAGCCCCAAATAAAAGTATTGATAACTGTGGGCTAAATGAGATGGGTTTTAATTTAAAAAAAAAATATCGCAAGAGCGCTTGGTTCGTTCTGAAATGGTGACGACATAATCTGCTGCGGTGTAAAAGCAGGGGAGTCATTAGAATATTAATATTTTGCAGGGGAGTGAAACAAATGTGCGATGGCTAGCCTTGGAGTGGGGGGGGGCACTAATTGTGATTATTATAGAGGGCGTTACTTGTAGACATGTGTTGACCAATGGTCAACATTTGGAGCGGATTTATACGGAACACTTTGTTGTTAGCTGTTGTCTTATCACCCAAGATGGCCGCCCATGTTACCCAAGATGGTCGCCCATGTTACCCAAGATGGCCGCCCATGTTACCCAAGATGGTCGCACATGTCACCCAAGATGGCCGCCCATGTCAGCCAATATGGCTGGCCATGTCAGCCAAGATGGCCGCCCATGTCACCCAAGATGGCCGCCCATGTTACCCAAGATGGCCGCCCATGTCACCCAAGATGGCCGCCCATGTCACCCAAGATGGCCGCCCATGTCACCCAAGATGGCCGCCCATGTTACCCAAGATGGCCGCGCATGTTACCCAATATCCTCCAACTTCCATCAAGACTCACCCATCGCTGCCAGTCATCTACCAAGCCCGCCTCCTACCCTAGATATTTATTATTGTATTTTCCGTAAAAATAGATTGAATAATCTATTTTGAATATTTGAATAGTCTTATGATTTTCTTCCTTACCAATCGTCAGCGCAAACCTGGGCCGGCGCTAGGAGGGTGCGGGGCCATAGGAAAATTGAATTTTGCTGCGCCGTTGACGTTATAGGCCTATATTCCGCCGATAGGATATTAAGACACGTTTTAGTCGTACTGGGGCATTGCTGGTCATAATGGATATTTGTTCACTCTCCACTCTGCAACATCTATGAAACAACAGTAAATATCATTCGTCTTCTTATCGTATGATGAAGGCTGAACAAAAGGTTAACGGGTCTATATACAGTATATAATTCCCTGATAATCTCTTTTCGTCTGCTTAACATGCGCCCAGAGGTCTTCACGAGATTCATTTCGAAGGGATAGTATGGGAGCCAGACTGACCTTCAGATCATTTGACTATCTAACAATTCCGAATATTGTTTTGACTGGATTAGGAACTATTAGTAGGCTTAGGTATTTTATAAATATACTATGGCATGGCAACGCTCGAGGCCCCGAAAACGCGAGGCCTTGGGCCCACTTCACCATCCCTTACGCCGGCCCTGCTTAAACAAATATATTTTGGGGTAATGGCTTAATAAGTACCCAACCCCTAATATATTGGAGAAACGGTCTTCCAGCTTTCATTTTGAAAGCAAAATAAATTGCCAAAAATAGTTCAGTATTCACTAATAGTAATTATTGAATTGGCAGCATAATGTCCTTAGAAGCGTGAGTGAGGCCTCCTAGAGGCGGGAGAAACATTTCTAACGACTTGAAACAAAAGTCACACAAAAAACGCTTTTGTTCTGTAACTTTTTGTTGAATTTTCGCCTGTGAATTTTTTCCGCTCACCGTGAATCGATGCCATTCTCTTGATTGACTTAAGTGGAAAAAAGTCCATTGTATTCAATTAGTGTTCGTAACATGTTAACTAAAAATGCGAATTTATTCTATTTAAATTCCACAGGGGAAGCTACTTCAATTTTTTACTATGGTGTTATTTTCTTATGTTACTTTACTTTATTAATATTTAATAGGCATAGTTGCTGAGTTACTGAGTTTATAATCTGTTGTTGTTTTTTCTATTTATTTTAACTAAATACAAATAGTTTTGAAGCTTATAATAATAATGGTCCCTCAAGACATTCTGATTAATAATTTAATCAATCATCTTTTAATGCTACCGGTATTATTAATTAATTATTATTTTTTGAGTAGGCCTACTTCTGTCGGCGTCGGTGTTACTGTTACTGTTGCCAAGTGTTGCTTTGAGTTTTGTTGGTGATTGACCCTTGACTTCCTCAACTTACTGTCACTTACTAACTAAACTATTAGTTTTAGTATTAGTCTAGACTTTAGTTTGTTATCCTTTACTCTTTTAAAGACTCTTTACCCATTTTATACAATAGCAACTTCAACTTCAGTCTTCATAATTTAAATCCGTTTGGAGCATATGGCATATGGTGTCTACTTTTGGCCCCAGCTTAGTTTCACCACTGGAATCTATGACCATATAATCCAACTATATATTAATAAATAAATTAACCCTTGTAACTTTTAAATGTCATAGTATAGCCAACCTATTTACTTTGTATGCTAAGACTAAAAAATTCAGTAAATGTTCTTTCTTTTTTTCATATTCATTGCACAAAAAAATTGCTCTGGTGTCTTTATTCAACTGCAAAACATATTGTAGTTGTAGCGCAATAAAAGCAATTTAGAAAATTCTATGTTTAAAAAAAATAATAAAGATGTATGTCAAATACTGTGCACAGTAATAGTCTTAATCTTCTTTCAAATTTTACTTTTGTAAATATATTTATTATTTTTGGGTGGTCTCTACAGGAAAACAGTTTCCTCCTGACAGTTTCTTCCTGAAGGCAATTGAAATTGATGTTAAGTTATGAACACGGAATACAAGTGGAGTCTTGTCTAGATGTGTTCAAGTTAACCATCATGTCAAGTTAACCATAATGGTAAGTCGTATGGATTATTTTCTTTTTACTAACCATTAAAAGATGCCAGGTTTTGATTGGATGAGTGTGCTATTTATTGGTATATTGTTGGGTGTTTACATTTAGCCAAGATAAGGACTATCAACTATTCATATTTTGATGCTACAATTAAAAAGTTTCAGAAAATTATCTGTATGACTCTTGGGTTATCAAAATATATTTAAAATTGTTATTTATTAATTTATTATTTTCATTCATTAAAAATTTTATATTCCTGATCATATGATTTGAGAAGATATTTTTTTATTTGAATATTTTTTGTAAAAAAAATAAAATAGAAATTAATTACCTATAGCCATTTGGCCAAATAATTAACTCAACTTTATGGGAACAATTGTCTATCACAAATTAATGGAACAAAATTAAAACCTAATTTCTTATTATTATTTGGTAGTAAGAACACCACACTAACTGCCTATTAGTGTTACCAAACATTTTAACAACTTTTCAAATATAGAAATTATTTTCAATAAACAAATTTTAAAAACATATCCTTTTTTTTTTTTTCTTCCTAGTCATTCCTAGAAGGAAATGGAATGCTACATGTTAGCAAATATCTGTGTCTGAAGTGAGCCCTTGGCTTGGTCAGCACATACCTATATCTGAAGTGGGTTCTTGGCTTGGTCAGCAGACATCTATATCTGAAGTTGGTTCTTGGCTTGGTAATGGACAAGAATGGGTAATATTAGGTCAGTTTTGATGATACCAAGTTTTAAAAACTTTTTTTGATTTTAATTTTTAAAATATATTTAAATACAAACAATATACAGGGTGGCCCAAAAATGGCTTTATTCTCAAAAAGCTTAAATGCAATGAAGTATCAATGCTTACAAAAAGTCAGTAAGTAGCAGGGGGGTGGGGGTGGGGGAGAGACAGATTGAACATGTTTTATGATTAAGCACAATAATTTTCATACAACTGTCAATGACAAAACATATTAATTCATTTAGATAATCCTTTGGTACGAGATATTTTTAATACTATCTCTGTTTAAATAAAATTTTATTTTATAATAAGTGTAATAACAAATATAATTTTTTAAAATTGTTCCCTGTTTCTAGCTTCAACTATAGATGACCTGATTAACAACCACAGGCAGCTACAATAATGGATGACCCATCAGCAAACACTATTAGATCCAATAGATAACCCATCATCAACCACTGTTAGATCCAATGGATCAATGACTCATCACCATCTGATGTTAGCTTCAATTTTTAATTCTTATTCTCTACAGTTTAAAAGAATTATATTCATTTAAATTTTTTATTTATTTACTTAAAAAACACTAAACAAATTATTGAAAATCTAAACATTGATTCCTACATGATAAAAGCTTAAATAGTTATGGTAAACCATGTCATATCTGTATCTTAATGTCTGGCTTTATCCCTATTCTTCTAGGTTTGAGAACATCTGAAGAACTACAACATGATGTCACTTTAACCTTCGATGTTGCTTTGGAATATTATCTCATCTTTCTTCTTGTTATTTAACAAACAAAAATCTCAAGTAAACAGCCTAATAATATATTATACAATTTATTCAATAACCCAAATTTCTTATTTTACTAAACTGGTTCAGTAACTCCTGATTTGACAGTCATTTTTATTAGTAAAAGCATTTATGAAAAATATTACCTATTTGTTGTAATGAATGTGTACAAAGAAAATACAAGATATTGTTACAGTTAATTTTAAGACATAAAGAGATACAAAATAATATTATATAATATTTATAGAGCAAATATATTTACACTTACACATTCCATTTTTACCATTGTCTTATTTTCATGAAATTTGAAATTTCTGTATTTCAACATAAGTGATTTTGATAAAATACTCTTCTCATGTTAGGGTTGTTAAAGCAATTCTCAGATAACATTTTAAAAGGTAAAAGAGTTATTTATAATTTACCTATATTTAACAAATGTATATAGGTAGCCAATGCTGATTTTGATTTATAGAGTTGTCAAATGTTTATCTTGAATGATCGACATGAATGATAAAATAAAATAATATGTTTACTAATCCATTTGTTTTGGTTGATTTTATTTTCTTTGTTCTCAATTTTTGTGGTATGTTGGATGTTTTAACAATCAAAACTTTGTCGGTCTTATGGAAAAATAAGACTTGGACTTTTTTCATTCATTTTATTAACTGTTTTATTTGGTACCAATTTAAATTATTTTAATTTTTACATTAGGGTTGCATTCATTAGCTTTAAACTCTGCATTCATCAATCAACCAAAGCAGTGTGTTTAAGTTTAAGACTAAATTAAGGGAAAAAACAAATAGGAAGGAACATTTGGATAATTAATTATTCACAAGCTTTTAAGCTGTTATATATTATATAAAAATATATATACTTAATTATATATAAATATATGTTAACATCCTACTGAGCAGTCATATGTTATGAATTTTATTGTCAGTGGTAATAAACTTTGTAAGACATAATCCACTTGATAAAAAACTGTTTTTGGTGACCTTCTGCATTAATTCATTCAAAGTTTTCAAATGCTGTAAGAAGTATGAAGTTCATCCATGCTGCTATACCCAGCTGGGAAAATTAACATCTTGTTAAGGAGATAAACTTTGACAAACAACATAAACTCACTGTTTATACATGGAATATTACAAATAAATATAGTTGAGCAACTAATATTAACTATTACTGAGCACATGAGAGAAATATCAAACCAATTATTGTGTATGCTTTAATGACTTGCCCTAAAAATATAATAATTTTTTTAAACTATGCTATGATATAAGGAGAAGATTTCTTTTTAAAAAATATTCTGTTTTCAATTTTTACTGTTAATTTATTAAATACAAAATAACAGATAGTAGTACTAAATCTTAAATATAATTGACATAAATTGTCACGATTTTAAATAAAAATGTATAAAGGGCATATAATTCAATAAAAGTTATAAATTTATGGGATTTACCATTGATTTAAATCAGGGTTCATTTAAAAATCTATTAAATAATATATTTCAAAAGTATGGTCAAAGAGAGATAACCTAGAAAAAGAATATTTGACGTAAACTATTTTACGGTCAAAGGGAAATAACTTGACCCAGAAAAATTTAACTCTTAAAAAAATGTGATAATAATTAAATGGGGAGTTACTGTTACAATCTTAAGTTTATAAAAAAATATACACGATAGCCTCCCATTGACCATAAGAATTTAATCTTTATTTTTTTTTATTACACGGTAACCTCCCCTTTACCGTTAGAAATTAAAAAGGTGAATTCCTACTGTCATTTTCGTACATTTTAAAAAAAATTATGGGTTTTTGTGACCATTATATTTTAATACTTATTTGCAAAATATATTTTTAGGTAAACATAATTTTTACGCTACTTTATGCTTAGAGGCTTTATCACTTGTGGTGAACAAGACCAAGTTAATGAAACGAAATCAATAACGTTATTGTATATCAGTCATTTCAACTTTGTGATGATAAAAACCAGGGGAAATAAAAAAGGCATTAATAAAGAAAGATAACTTAAACGTTTTTTTAATTAACTTGATATGTATATTTATTAGAGAGGCATAGGTAATTAACATATTATGACTTAATTTTAATGACCATATACGTGTTTAAAATGATAAATACATATAATACTCATAAATATCATTTTGTATATTTTATTTTAGTATTTCAAATTGGGATATGTAAATTTGCAAACACCTATCACAAGTGTCTAGCTGTAATCATAACTTCAATGATCCTGGGGGTTGGTAGGTCGGGGAGGTAAGTATGAGGAGGCACAAAAAACAAATTAACCCGAATCCCATCACACTTAAACAAAACGCATCATTGCGACACGGGGGGAAAGAAGACCCCCGGTAGAAACAAGAACACTAGTTATGCTGAAGAAATAGACAGAGAAAGCAAACAAAATATCAGAATAAGGGGAGACAACCCAAACCCACATTGCCGAACCAAGGGAAGCAACCCACCCCCACAAATAAATGACATGCACCTTTATTAAAACAAAGCAAAATTTTCAGATTTTAAACACATTTTATTTTCCTTTTTACAATTTATAAACAAAGTAACACCTTATAAAATTGTATAAAACAGTACCCCGATTATTTCCCTTGCATAATGATGAGACCAGCTTAACCCCCCCCCTACCCAAGACATGANCCCCCCATATCTCTCAAATTAATCATTAATGAACACAAACCCACAAGTGTAATCCATGCTGGAAAACCATGGCTGCTAGAAGAAAGAGGCTGTCAAACTCAAAAACACATTTCAAATTAACTAACAATTCAAATATGCCTAATAAAATAAGATGAGATAGTGAACACAACACACAAGCAGGGCATGAAATAAACACAGAATATGTGCAAGTCAGAGTGAACGTGCACTAGTGACACTGATGGTGGCACTGTGAAATTAAAGGACTTGGTATTGACATTTGCTATTTCATCACTGGCCACCACCAATACAAAGAAATTTTAAAATATGTGTACAGTTACATTTACTAAGTTACACCTGCATGTAAAATGGAATAAATCACATAGCATGCTAAATGGAATAAATCAAATAACATGTTAAATTGAATAAATCACAAATGTTAAATGGAATAAATCACATGCATCAAACATAGTACCTTGGTACATACACATGTAATTTTAATTGCTATATTTATCCGAGATAACTTTATCTGATAGTGTTTTTAAAATTTCCTTCAGCTTAGAAATTTAATTATACAGACATATAAATTTATTGAATAGAAACCATGAAAGAGAAAAGGAGGATGTTTGCATTGTACTCATTTTTTTCTTCATAATGGTATTTAAAATCATCATATCACATAACTATTTCTTCTGCGCATATAATATAATATCATTAATATCATAAAATTAAATTTGACTTCGCAATAAAATTTCTTCACTGTTGCCAATATGAATGAAGGGTCAGATATCTTTAACAAATAATAAAAGTCTATGGAAATATTTTTTTTTAATTTTCATTTCAATAGTATTTGTATGAATAAAACCATTTTTTTCATGTTAACCAAACGAGTGTTAAGTTAAATTCACACCCAGGCGTGAAAAGAAAGAAACAAATAACAACATATTCCTTTGAATGAAAATGTTAACTGCACATTCCTAGTGGACAACACAATGCAAGTGGACAACTCACACCTCTAGTCCAAAGTTGGTAATTCATGAAAAGTTACAATTTATTTTAAATCTGACTTTTGGAATGTTTGTTTGGTAAGCTTTGATTTTATTTTATTTTTTTAAAGTTTATAATTATAGGTTGTCTTTTTATGAACATACAGGGCCTAAGATCAAAAACAGGTCAAGAGAGAAGAAAAACACAAGTGGAGAGCACAGTCACTGAACAACAGCCCTACCCTGGAAGACCACTATCACATAAAAATGGAAGCTAGAAACCAAATGCCTATGAGGCTCCCACAGAATGTTCTGACTAAAGACAATGCAATGAAGAACTGAAATGCCAATCAAGAGTAAATACCCTGTATAAAGCTTCCTAAGAGGCAGTCAGTCGACAAAAGTAGTATTCCTTGACCAGTAAATGATTGTCATTCAAGTCATTAAGAGCCATCATATCAGACTGACAGAGTGGATAGCTTGTATAGACTGTATAATTGCTCCACAGTTATGATAAGTCATGTGATATACATATGAGGATTACAAGTTTTAAAACATTCCAATTTTTTAAATTAATAAATAAAGCTGGTGGTTCTTAACTTTTTTATTGCAGCGACTCCTTGAGAGCATTTTGCAATGTTGATGCAGCCCACATTCATTTTTTAAATTTAAAATGAAAGGCGTTTCATCTAAGATAAAGATTAAAAAATTTCTTAAAGCACTCAAATTTCTGGTATTTTGTTACACAACCACCTAGGGCAGGGGGGTCAAACTCAATTGCTCAGCGGCCAAAACTCAAATCAAATGTAAGGTTGCTGGCCGAACATAATAAGCATTCAATATGTGGAAAATTAGACCTTTTTATCAACATAAATTAAAACAGTAAAAAAAATTTTCATAATTAAAAAAATCATTGGCATACTCATTTTCGAAGCGAGAATGGTAGGAAGCCTATGTTCTGCAAGACTGCTATTTAAGGAATTTGATTTGCACTTTATGTCGCAGGGCCACTTAAAATATTTTTGCCTACGATTCCCTCTTGGACTGGATATATTTGTTTGCCGGTCAAGATCTCACGGGCCTGACACAATTGTACACCGGGCCTGATGTGCCTTGAGTTTGACACATGTGACCTAGGGTGTCCTGACCCACATGATGATAACAATGAATTAATGTAATAATCATAATTAAATATATATATCACTGTCAAATGTAATGAATGCTACTATATAATATGGTTTCAATGAGCTCCTGATCTTGACTCCAAGATGCACTTAGTCCCTCAGAATCCAACGAGTCCATCCAAATCATGAACTTTGTCTTTCTGATTTAGACATTCTGCAGGTTAAAAAGAAATACAGTTTTAGATCAGAGTATGCAATACAGTAACAGGTTTTTAGTCTGTTTATTACTTAAATTTGATTATTTGTTTTACTATTATGGAATTCTATAAGCAGCACAGCAAAAGTCATCCGGTTAAAATTTTTATATTGAAGCCTACCTGAAAACATTATGGATAGACCATTGATGTTTAACTTTTCATTCTTAACTTTAAAATTGAATTTTTTTGTATTTTTTAAGTATAAATAATTTATTTTAAGTAAAGATTTATAATTTATAGTTACTTTAAACACAAAATGTTGTGATGTCGTTGTATTGTTACAGTTGCATCCCTTTGTTGTCAATCTGTGTGGCCCATGATGCTTGAGTTGAGATGTGTTGTTTTACCTGTAGATAGTCATTAAAAATCTAGACATCACGCTGGACAGAGGAGTGAGTTTTCCTTGTGTTATACATAGTATTACTAAATATATCATAGTTGGAACCAAATGAGACTACAGCAGAGAGAAGTTGTAATACAGCTAGAGTTCATCCTCCACCTTCTTTAAATGTAGCCAACTGAGACTACAGCAGAGAGAAATTGTAATACGGCTTGAGTTCATCCTCCATCTTCTTTAAATGTAGCCAACTTAGACTCCAGCAGAGAGAAGTTGTAATAAGGCTAGAGTTCATACTCCACCTTCTTTAAATGTAGCCAACTGAGACTACAGCAGAGAGACTTTGTAATATGGCTATTCATACTCCGCCTTCTTTAAATGTAGCCAACTGAGACTACAGCAGAGAGTTGTAATATGGCTAAAGTTCATACTCCACCTTCATTAAATGTAGCCAACTTAGACTCCAGCAGAGAGAAGTTGTAATACGGCTAGAGTTCATACTCCATCTTCTTTAAATGTAGCCAACTGAGACTACAGCAGAGAGAAGTTATAATACGGCTAAAGTTCATACTCCACCTTCTTTAAATGTAGCGCACTTAGACTCCAGCAGAGAGAAGTTGTAATACGGCTAGAGTTCATCCTCCACCTTCTTTAAATGTAGCCAACTGAGACTACAGCAGAGAGAAGTTGTAATACGGCTAGAGTTCATCCTCCATCTTCTTTAAATGTAGCCAACTGAGACTACAGCAGAGAGAAGTTATAATACGGCTAGAGTTCATACTCCACCTTCTTTAAATGTAGCCAACTGAGACTACAGCAGAGAGAAGTTGTAATATGGCTAGAGTTCATACTCCACCTTCTTTAAATGTAGCAAACTGAGACTACAGCAGAGAGAAGTTGTAATACAGCTAGAGTTCATACTCCACCTTCTTTAAATGTGAGGAAAGGGTGTGAGGAATGGAAACTGTTGAAACAAATGTGGATGAACTATTGCATTGTGTCAGAAATCAGCAAAGAGGATGAGAAGTATAGAAAAGCTCTATTCCTACACACCCTAGGAGGACCAGAGGGACCGACCATTAACAATAACATGCCTTGTAAAGAAAAAACACAATAAACAGGACGTCATAAATAAATTTGATGACCATTTCCTGAGAAGAATTGACTCAGGTGCCAGCGTTAGTGTGATTCCGAGGAAGTTTATCAAAACCGCACAAGTCCCTCCCACTAAAACTAAACTCTGTGTTTAGGATGGAAGCACACTCTTGCCTATTGGAAAAGCAAAATTAATTGTACAAAGCCCAACAACCAAAAAACAAATACTCTGTTGATTTCATCATGAGAAATAACCTGACCGCACTATTAGGGAAGAAAACTTCAGAAAAAAATGAGGCTTAATACATTAATAATACTTTTGAAAGTGTTGATAAGGTCGATGAGTCTTTATCCAAGAAATCACGTTCTCCTAATTCTCCTAAAATATTTGAACATTTCCATGACATTTTTGATGATCAGCAGGGAGACTTATCTGGAATCGTACACCTAGAGGTGAATCCTGAGGTTACACCAGTTACCTGCCCGTCTGGGCATGTACCAGTTGTAATGGAAGCTAAATTGAAAGCTGAATTAAAACAATTGACTAAAAGAGGTATTGTCGAGACGTTGACAAACCAACTGACTGCGTTAGTTGACTGCTGGTCACCACAAAGAAATCAGGAGAACTCCAAATCTGCTTGGATCCTGGTCCTTTAAATAGAGAATTTAAAAGAGAGCACTTAAAAGAGATCTCTTCACTCTTCCCATTATGGAGGATCTATTACGGCAACTGTCCAATGCCCAATGGTTTTCTAGATTGGACCTGGTTAATGCTTACTGGCATGTACATCTTGATGAGGAATCAAGTCGACTGATTACATTTCAAACTCCCTTTGGGGGATACAAATTAAATGGAAAAGACTACCACTTAGAACATCTGTGAGCTCAGAGATTTTTCAAAAGCGGCTTCATGTTGCTCTTCAGGGACTTGATGAAGTGATAGGTGTCATAGATGATATCATAGTTTATCGTTCTGTCTTGATGGAGTGACAGGTGTCATAGATGATATCATAGTTTATGGTTCTGTCTTGAGGGACTTGATGGAGTGATAGGTGTCGCAGATGATATGATAGTTTATGGTTCTGTCTTGATGGACTTGATGGAGTGATAGGTGTCGCAGATGATATCATAGTTTATCATTCTGTCTTGATGGACTTGATCGAGTGATAGGTGTCACAGATGATATCATAGTTTATCGTTCTGTCTTGAGGGACTTGATGGAGTGACAGGTGTCATAGATGATATCATAGTTTATCGTTCTGTCTTGATGGACTTAAACGAGTGATAGGTGTCACAGATGATATCATAGTTTATGGTTCTGTCTTGATGGACTTGATGAAGTGACAGGTGTCATAGATGATATCATAGTTTATGGTTCTGTCTTGATGGACTTGATGGAGTGACAGGTGTCGCAGATGATATAGTTTATGGTTCTGTCTTGATGGACTTGATGAAGTGACAGGTGTCATAGATGATATCATAGTTTATGGTTCTGTCTTGATGGACTTGATGGAGTGACAGGTGTCGCAGATGATATCATAGTTTATGGTTCTGTCTTGATGGACTTGATGGAGTGATAGGTGTCGCAGATGATATCATAGTTTATGGTTCGGTCTTGATGGACTTGATGGAGTGATAGGTGTTGCAGATGATATCATAGTTTATGGTTCTGTCTTGATGGACTTGATGGAGTGACAGGTGTCGCAGATGATATCATAGTTTTTGGTTCTGTCTTGAGGGACTTGATGAAGTGACAGGTGTCATAGATGATATCATAGTTTATGGTTCTGTCGTGATGGACTTGATGGAGTGATAGGTGTTGCAGATGATATAATAGTTTTTGGTTCTGTCTTGAGGGACTTGATGGAGTGATTGATGTTGCAGATGATATCATAGTTTATGGTTCTGGTGACACATTAGAAGCAGCATCTCGTGATCACGACAAGAACATTATTGCTTTGTTAAAGAGATGTCATGCTGTTGGATTAAAGCTTAACATGGATAAGGGGAATTTAAAATGAAGGAAATTTCATACTTAGGTCATCGAAGGTTTGAAAATTTATCAAGAAAAAAATAGAGCTATCAAGGGAATGAAAAAACCAAGGAATGTTGAGGAGGTAAGACGCTTATGTGGCTTTGTGAGTTATCTCTCAAAGTTTCTTCCCAGACTATCTGATACCCTTAAACCTATTAATCAAATACTACGTACTAATATCCGGTGGTCATAGTCTAAAAAGCATGACACAGCCTTCTGTGAAGTGAAGTCCAAGGGTGACAAGGCTCCGGTGTTGGCATTCTATAATCCCAGAAAAGAGGTAACAATACAATGTGATTCTAGCCAAAAGGGACTTGGGGCTGTACTAATGCAAAATGGTAAGCCTATAGCCTACGCCAGTCGGTCTCTGACTGACAATAAAACCAGATACGCAAAGATTGAAAAGGAAATAGTAACCTTTGCGTTTGCTCTAATTGCAGTAATTTTTCAGAGGTTGATAGACTGGAAAACACAAGAACAGAAACTGTGGTCAGAAAAATAAAGGCCCAGTTTTTATCAGTGGCAATGGTCCACAATTTACATCAGATACCTTTGCAAAATTTGCCAAAGACTGGGATTTTGATCACTGCACAAATAGTCCACACTACCTTAGATCTAATGGAAAAGCAGAATCTGCAGCCAAACAATCAAACACCTACTAATAAAGAATAAGGATGATCAATTCTTAGCTTTACTGAATCACCATAATACGCCAAATCAAATGGTTACTAGTCCAGTGCAGTTTAATGGAAAAGCAGAATCTGCAGCCAAACAATCAAACACCTACTAATAAAGAATAAGGATGATCAATTCTTAGCTTTACTGAATCACCATAATACGCCAAATCAAATGGTTACTAGTCCAGTGCAGTCATTTTTCAACAGAAGAACCAGAACACTGCTGCCAATAGCCCAAGCCTGTTAAAGCCAAACATGACTGATCCTGAGAAACACAGATCAATACAGATGAGTTCAGCAACTTACTACAATACACCCGCCAAGGATTTACACCCCTTGATGAGGTGAGGAGGATGCGGTGAGACTTACTCCATACTCACGAGGCAATAAGAGATCAGAAAAAGGAGTTGTCACTAAACAACTTGATAAAAGAACATATGAAGTTGCATCATGCGGTAGTATTTACTGTCACAACCGATCTCATCTAAGAAGAGTTGTACCAATGGGTGATCAGACTGCTTCTGCATCCCATAGAGTTCCAGAACCTCAATACATAATATTTAATGAAAAATAATATATTGATATTATAAGCAATAAATAGATCATATATTTTATTAATTTGTTGTACCAATGGGTGATCAGACTGCTTCTGCATCCCATAGAGTTCCAGAACCTCAATACATAATATTTAATGAAAAATAATATATTGATATTATAAGCAATAAATAGATCATATATTTTATTAATTAACAAGTAGAGCCACATATGAGGGCCATAAACCACCATTTTTAATATAGCTACCTTGTGAGCTAAAAAGGCTCGAACCACCTGATTGGCTATCTCACCAAGACATTTCTCGTACCAATGTCGCTGTTCATTCAATAACATGAGGGAGCTGCTCTCCACCTCCACCATCTTTAATCTCTCCAGTGAAAGTTTAATCTTGTTTTGGACCTGCAAGATAAACCAACTATGATGAGGGATGTAGACTGGCATTATTAATTATTTAGTAAAATTTTAATACCTAACAGGTAGAAGACTTCAGGTAACATTGTTGAAAGAATGATAGGGCAAAACAGATGTAGATGAATGGGTAAACATAGATGTAGATGAGTAACATAGCTGATGGAATAGTGGGGCAACATAGATGTAGAAGAGTGGGAAAATGCAGCTGTAGAATAATAGGGAATCAAGTTTAATAAATTAATATTAAGATTAAAAAGTGTAAAATATACTTTTATTATTTTCATTTTTTATCCATTAATTTTAAAAAATTGGAGTTTGGATCAGTACGAAATTTGAGCAGCTCGAGATCCAGGCAAAAAAAGACTGCTCCAGAGCGCAGATCCCAAACCCCTGATTACAAGTAACAATTAGAAATTAAAAATTCCAAAATTAACTCCTAACTTGTATTAACACAACATATGGATGTCTGAATGTCCCCATAATTTAATTAAAGAATTCAACTTTTTTCATTATTAAATTTACTGTAGGTCAATTATTAAATTGTAGTTCTGGGGCCACCCCTTAGATATACTTTTTAATAATTTCCAAAGAAAACATAAAATCTTATATACTCAGTTTCATACTGGTCTATTATTGTGATAATAGTGATACTACTAATAACTCATATGGGCTAAAAGTTAATTAAGAATATCAAACTCATCTTTATACTAGTCATACCCAAAGCATAGTTTGTTTTTTTGTATGTGTTTTCAATTTCTGTTTAAGTGTTTTTTTGGCTAGGCCGTAGACCTATAAATGCTATATTATATATTATTAACTTAATTAAGTTAATAATCAACCTAGGCCACTGGTCAGCAAAATGATTAGTCAAAAGAGAAAAAAATTAGCAGCAGGACGATTAACATTCTTTTGAGAGCCAAAGTTCTTTTTTATAAGCTGTCAAGAACCATGTTTTTTTGAGTCAAAACCAATTTGTGGCAGGCCGGCCGAGCCGCAATCAAGTCGTTAAGGCTATATTATTACTATATAAAATAAAAAATCAGTTTAGACCTACCCTAATATTAATAGATTGACTAATGAAATAAAATAGGTACATATTATTACTATAATTATTTCTATTATTATAATTATGAATTAGGCAAATTTTTGTTATTCCTTATACCAATTTATTATAACTCAACATGTTACATACTTGTCACTAACATCACAAAGTTGACTTAGGTGACATCCGTTGATAGGGGCATTTTTATGGGCATGGATGGCTATTTACAGTAGGTCTATTCAGTGTGAATGTTATTATAATAGTTATTTTTCATAAATTTGAACAATTTAATATGTCTATGCTATGAATACTTTTAGCTATGAGTATGAGTATAATGACTAAAAACTTTATAGGCCCATTATTATTATTTAATTAATCATCATATATTGTGAATATGGCGCCTATAAATACTATAATTTTATAATAGTAAAGATTAAAGACTAGAGAAGAGAGCAAGTACTGTAAAGTATTACTACTCTTAAAGTTAGTTTAGCAGGTTAAAAACCTTACCATTTAAAGTCTCAGGGCCCTTCGTCTGAGCAATCCTTCAGGCCTCTGGTCATGAAACGTCAGTTGTCATGTTTTTGGTTATCAGAAATGGCATTTAACCTTTGAAGGTGTGAGAAACTTGACCATGTGGTGTTGTTTGGGGGTTTTTTGTAAGGGTTCTCCCAGAAGTACTGCAATAGTGGGGTAGTCCGTCTTCAAATTCAAAGTCTTCCCTGGTCTTGTGGCTCTCTTTATTGTTCTTACCAATCCTCCTGACCTAGGCTGAAAATCAAGTGATATATCATGTTCACCCAAACCAGTTTTGTAAATCGGCGGGATAAGTACAGACGTCACATCCTGATCTTAGCCAACAGGCCGAGGAGAAGGGATTGGATTGTCATTTTGGCCTTGTGGCTCTCTTTATTGTTCTTACCCATTGACCCGACCCAGGCTGAAAAACAAGCGAGATATCATGTTCACCAACCAGGTTTGGTAACCCAGCAGGAATAAAAAGACACTACATCCTGATCTTAGCCAACAGGCCGAGGAGAGGGGATTGGATTGTTGTTTTGACCTTGTGGCTCTCTTTATTGTTCTTACCCATCACCCCGACCCAGGCTGAAAATCAAGTGATAGGCCTATATCATGTTTACCCAAACCAGTTTTGTAAACCGGAGGGATAAGTACAGACGTCACATCCTGATCTTAGCCAACAGGCAGAGGAGAGGGAATAGGATTGTTATTTTGGCCTTGTGGCTCTCTTTATTGTGCTTACCCATCACCCCAACCCAGGCTGAAAATCAAGTGATAGGCCTATATCATGTTTACCCAAACCAGTTTTGTAAACCAGCGGGATAAGTACAGACGTCACATCCTGATCTTAGCCAATAGGCCAAGGAGAGGGAATTGGATAGTTATGTTGGCCTTATAGCTCTCTTTATTGTTCTCACCCATTGCCCCTACCCAGGCTGAAAAACAAGCGAGATATCATGTTCACCAACCAGTTTTGGTAACCCAGCAGGAATAAAAAGTCACTACATCCTGATCTTAGCCAACAGGCCGAGGAGAGGTGATTGGATTGTTATTTTGGCCTTGTGGCTCTCTTTATTGTTCTTACCCATCGCCCCGACCCAGGCTGAAAATCAAGTGATAGGCCTATATCATGTTCACCCAAACCAGTTTTGTAAACCGAGGGATAAGTACAGACCTCACCAACTGATCTTAGCCAACAGGCCGAGGAGAGGGAATAGGATTGTTATTTTGGCCTTGTGGCTCTCTTTATTGTGCTTACCCATCACCCCGACACAGGCTGAAAATCAAGTGATAGGCCTATATCATGTTCACCCAAACCAGTTTTGTAAACCGGATGGATAAGTACAGACGTCACATCCTGATCTTAGCCAACAGGCAGAGGAGAGGGAATTGGGTTGTTATTTTGGCCTTGTGGCTCTCTTTATTGTGCTTACCCATCGCCCCAACCCAGGCTGAAAATCAAGTGATAGGCCTATATTCTGTTCACCCAAACCAGTTTTGTAAACCGGCGGGATAAGAACAGACGTCACATCCTGATCTTAGCCAACAGGCCGAGGAGAGGGAATTGGATTGTTATTTTGGCCTTGTGGCTCTCTTTATTGTGCTTACCCATCACCCCAACCCAGGCTGAAAAACAAGCGAAATATCAAGTTCACCAACCAGGTTTGGTAACCCAGCAGGAATAAAAAGACACTACATCCTTATCTTAGCCAACAGGCCGAGGAGAGGGGATTGGATTGTTATTTTGGCCTTGTGGCTCTCTTTATTGTTCTTACCCATCGCCCCGACCCAGGCTGAAAATCAAGTGATAGGCCTATATCATGTTCACCCAAACCAGTTTTGTAAACCGGAGGGATAAGTACAGACCTCACCAACTGATCTTAGCCAACAGGCCGAGGAGAGGAGATTGGATTGTTATTTTGGCCTTGTGGCTCTCTTTATTGTGCTTACCCATCACCCCAACCCAGGCTGAAAATCAAGTGATAGGCCTATATCATGTTTACCCAAACCAGTTTTGTAAACCAGCGGGATAAGTACAGACGTCACATCCTGATCTTAGCCAATAGGCCAAGGAGAGGGAATTGGATAGTTATGTTGGCCTTATGGCTCTCTTTATTGTTCTCACCCATTGCCCCTACCCAGGCTGAAAAACATGCGAGATAACATGTTCACCAACCAGGTTTGGTAACCCAGCAGGAATAAAAAGTCACTACATCCTGATCTTAGCCAACAGGCCGAGGAGAGGGGATTGGATTGTTATTTTGGCCTTGTGGCTCTCTTTATTGTGCTTACCCATCACCCCAACCCAGGCTGAAAATCAAGTGATAGGCCTATATCATGTTCACCCAAACCAGTTTTGTAAACCGACGGGATAAGTACAGACGTCACATCCTGAACTTAGCCAACAGGCCGAGGAGAGGGAATGTGATTGTTATTTTGGCCTTGTGGCTCTCTTTATTGTTCTTACTCTCACCAATCATCCTGACCCAGGCCGAAAATCCAGTGATAACGGGTATATCATATGCACCCAAACCAGTTTTGTAAACCAGCGGCAGGATAAGAACTAACACTACATTCTGATCCTACCCAACAGGCAATCGGATTGTTTTGCTATCTTGGCCTTGTGGCTCTCTTTATGACATTTTATGATTATGTTCTTACCCATCTCTGGACCCAGGCTGAAAAACAAGCCAGATTCAGATACCCCAGATATCATGTTGACACAACCAGGTTTGGTAACCCGGCAGGATAAAAACAGTCCCTACATCCTGATCTTAGCCAACAGGCCGAGGAGAGGCAATTGGATTGTTATTTTGGTCTTGTGGAGTGGCTCTCTTTATTATGAACTTTATCGTTCTTACCAATCGTCCTGACCCAGGCTGAAAAATCAGAAAAATCAAGCGATATAATCGATATATCATGTCATTCATGTTCACCCAAACCAGTTTTGTAAACCGGCGGGATAAGAACAGACACTACATTCTGATCTTAGCCAACAGGCCGAGAGGAAATCGGATATTTTTCTGGACATATTAACCCATACTAGTCTAAACCATGCCGTGTTTTCTATTATTTTTTTTTCGTATTGCAATTTAATTTCAATGGTTGCCATTTTGTAAAAGACTGCTGCAATGTCACGTGAACAAAAGTTAGGCTGCGATTGGTTATCACAACCTACAAGTCGTGTTTTATCAAATTCTCATTTTTGTCCAGAATTAAACAACCCCTAAAAACACTGTTTTTCGAATGAAAACATTATAAAATGTAACGAACACTAGGGTGTGGGGCTGAAAATTTGAGAAAAGATGCATACAAGTAACAAGAATCCAAAATAGTATTACCCCTTCTGAGCCTTCTCCAAGGCTCGCAACCGCACATTTTCTTCACACCCCTGATTATATAATTCTACTTCTAAGCGGCCTACCCGCTTTTACACTGCAGATGTAGGCTATTTTCAACAACTATTTAAGAAGAACAAAGGAAAATATTACGCACCAAACGAATTTGCGATAGTTTTTTTTATAAAGAATCTCATTTAGCGCAGTTATCGGGAATTTTATTACGTGAAATCAGTGTCATCAAATTTTATTTCTTGCTCTCTTTGAAAAACAGATTCTGGGGTGTTGGGGAGGGAGTGGGGCTGACAATTTGATAGACTGTGTTGTCATCGGCAACTAGCAGGGACGTCATTTTGGTAGGGCAGGGTGGGGAATTAGCCCTCCCCTTGAATTTGCAGGTTTTATTTAAATTGCTATGTACCGTGACGCCTCCAGTAATAAACTATTATAAACAATAAGCCGACCAAGTTTTGGTTTTGCGCCCAACAACACTTGAAAAAAATCTGAAATGACCACCCTGGCAACGAGTCTGAGGATTTCTGAAATGACATCTTATGATTTAAACCCTGAAACACGAAACCAGCCTCCCCCGAAGCCCCCTTTTTAAAAGACATTACCTACAACTTGCCACAATATATATTTTTTAAAAAATCAACCAGGTTTTGTTTTAATAATATGTAGGCCTACTTCTGTGGACAACTGCATATGCAATAAATAATTTAGCTTCAGTTCAGTCTTTAGAATGACCGTAGATTTTGCATCCCTATATAATATACATTTTTACATCTCAGAGTTACTATTTGAGTTTTTAATACTAGCCCTAAATGGTTGTAAAGATTCGAAGTAGAACATGAGGAGTGGGGGAAGGGTGGATGCTGGAGTGCTCAGTTAAATGAATAATTTGAGTAATAAATAAAAATTAATAAGAAGTTGTGAGTTTCAAATTTTTGTTGCTTTGTATATTTTGAAATATTTGTTTTGATATAAGACAAATGTTCATGGATAAACTAACCACGCAACAGGAACACTCTCGTACATTGAACAATATAGGGCCTATACAATATTATTTCATGCAGAAAAACTGCAGTAGAGTGCTTTTCCTATGAATTTTTCTTGCCTTTTAATTTTTTTTTTCTAAAGGTGTAGAATTGCCTAGTTATTATAAAAACAAAGCATTCTTCAGGTCACATATTAGTAAACTTAATTGTGAGTGAAGAATCTTTGTATTCAAATGGTATAGTATAAAATAGGCAATAGAGTGATTTGGGTCTTATTTGCAGGGGGAAATTTTACTTTTGTATATCAAAGCAATGACTGACA
Source organism: Lymnaea stagnalis (assembly GCA_964033795.1). Classification (NCBI taxonomy): domain Eukaryota; kingdom Metazoa; phylum Mollusca; class Gastropoda; family Lymnaeidae; genus Lymnaea; species Lymnaea stagnalis. The sequence continues at coordinate 825,737 of CAXITT010000231.1, read as the reverse complement.
TACACTTTGTCTCTGCTCAACTAATTGCATGTTCCATGTATATTAGGTTATAATTATAATAATCATTACTCATGAAGCTACATGAATAAGTTGAACAAAATTAACTAAATTTAACCAGTCCTTCGAGACAAATATTAATGGGTTGAAAAAACTAGTATTAAGTCAAATCATTTTTTTTTAAATTATACACAAAAAATAATTTAATTTTTTAAAAGATGTGGTTTAACAGAGCATTTTAATGTGATCTTTGCACCTAGATTATCAACTTGTGCTAATTGCAATTTTCAATCCAGCCATTATGATGTTGGTGTCTCTTGATGATATCTAAAAAAGAATGTGTGAACTATCAAAATAGAAACATAAAGAATAAACATTTTTTAAAAATATATTTTTATTTATTTATATTATTTTACATAGCACAGGCCAAATAATTCATTTTATCAGCTGGCCTCATTTCTCATGATTTCATCTCATAGTCATACCATTTTAAATTTCAATACTTTATGGTGAGCAATTTTACAACTAAAAGCAGTGGATTATTTTTAAAGGCAACATCAAAATAAATGACAGTAAAAAGACACACGTTGAAAATGTGAAGTTGCAAGTGCTAAAAAATAGCGTTGTGATGCATGCCATATATAAGAACATTTCATCAGATATGTTTCGCCTCCTTGATAATTATTAAATCATTTAGTTTTTTAAAAAAAAGTTATACATCAAAAACATAATTGACAATTGATTTATGTGACAGATATTCACAAATTTCTTGAAAATACTGAAGAGGAGCAAGTATTGTGAAGTTGGTTTTTAATAACTCTCCGCTCGCACAGATTCATAAGAGTTGTATGATATAGTAAGCTTTTTTAAAAAAAAAAATACGACAGTGAGTTTAACTTAAACATTAAGAGACTAAAATGTTTATTCAGATCAACAGAAATGGTGATAAAGTAGGTCTCATGGGACATTGACATCATATGGCATAAAATAGTTTTCAGGTGACCACAACAAGGTTTTATTCAAAGCCATATACAGTTTTTATATCTTTATGAATTTTGTAACATATATAATATAAAATATAATATATTTAAATTTCAATTGCCCAAACAAATGTGAGGAATATTTGGAACACAGTAAACAGTATTCTCATAAAATAGAAATTCTATCTCAATTAGACATATTTTCTTGTGTTACGTTATGTGATGTAGGGCCTACTTGTTTTTCAGGCCAAAGGAACCCTATCAAATACAAATCCTACAAAGTAACTTAAAATAGAAATTGCTTTTAAGCTAGCATATACATTTATAACATTTAATTTAAAGGGAAAGGAAAACAATGGCAGACAGTAGTTTTCCAAGTTTGAAATGTGGAAAGATATGCAATAGAAAAAAAAAAAACTTCAGTAAAATAAAAATTATTGAAAGTTAATGTTCCTGGTTTTCAACCCAGGGACTGAAATAAATATATGTAAATATGCAAAGAAGAAATTTTCTTTGAGAGCATAAAGACTCTACATATGACATATGTAATAGAGGAAATATCTGCTAACTTGTGAATTGGAATGCTAAAGGATTAAGGCACAATATAAAAATTTTATATATTTGTGACAAGGATTGAAGGCACAGGAGGTTGCAGTTAAGGAAGCTATGACATTGACTTATCATTTAAAAAATAAAGAATCTTATCACTCTTAGATACAACAAAATTGTTATTAAAGCGCATTTGAACTAGCCTAAATCTACATTATAAGAACGATGGGGGGAATCATTGAAGCAACTTGCCACTGTGCAAAAAGCAAACGATTTGTTCTTTCAGTAAAAATTTGATAAAGAAGGAAACATCAATGGATAAATAAGCCACAGCTCTTCTCATGGCAGTCATAGAATATTACCTTAAATTTGATAAAAACTGAAGTTTACCATCTTAAATTTTCAAGAAAACATTTTTACTTTACAAAAATTAACTTAAAGTTGTCAACTATCCCCACCACTCCGACCCCCCCCCCCCCCTTTTTTCCATCCCAATCTCCAACAGACATCATATTCATAAGATTAGCATGAGTATTATATTGACTGGAGAGCATACAGTACTCAATTTTTTATTATTAAAACAACTTTTTGCACATTACCTAAAAAGCAAATAAAATAGGGAGCTTTCAGTATTAAGTAAAATATATCATGCATTTGAGAACGTAGTCTAATCATATATAATCAATTTGTTAACAAAGCCAAGATCAGCTAAAGTTTGTGCACACAGAAATTTTATTTCATGATTAGCGAAAATAATAATTTTGATAACAAAATATTTTACAACAGCTGTAAAGTTTTAATCAAATAAACTGGAAAACAGATTTACAGTAAAATAACTTAATTTAAAATTTAAAAAAGTAGCAATTTAGTTATTTTAAATTCTTTACATCATTTGCAACAATTTATTATGTATATTTTACTGTACATCTTTGTTGAATTTACATATTTAAGTAATAGATTAAAGTTAAATCAGTGAGTCTTCTATATTTATTTTCTAATAAAGCTTTCTTAAATTGGAAAAAAAAAATTTCTTCTAAGCAAAACACAAGTCAATTTCAACATACAATTATGGCTCAATTTATCTGCATTCACAAGAAATGTTTTGAGAGACACTTTTTTGGGACAAAAGTCCCTTGGGAACTTTCAGCATTAAGTACAACTCTCTCTCTCTCTCTCTCTCTCTCTCTCTCTCTCTCTCTCTCTCTCTCTCTCTTCTCTCAAGGACAGTAGAATATTTTCAGAATTGTGACAACTAAGAAAACAGCAAGAAAAGAGATAAATGTCACATGCAAGATAAGTTGTTGGGAAGATTACAATTTTTTTTAAAATTTGCCTTTTAAGAGAACAAAAAGTTCACACCAAAATATTAAAAATATTATAGGAGGCTAGTAAGTATACTGTTAACATTTAGCATAAGACTTTGAAATGACATATTCTTACGAATGGCATTAGAATTGATGTAATGTTAATGTATCTCATTTTCCCCTCTAAATTTCACAATATTTATCACTACAGTAACTTACACAAAATATATCTTTTTTAATAAACATGTTTCAGATACAGACATTTTTTAGTACATTGTTAGTTAGTTTTAAACAAACAATTCATTTCAAAACAGACTGTTAGATTCTAAGGGGACATTACAGAAAAACTTAAGAAGAGAATGAAAGGAGAAAAAATATTAGATGCTGGACTCTCTCTGCTAGAAGAAAAGAGAAGGAAGACGCGGGTGTGCATAGCTCGCTTTCATTCTGAACTCTAGATCAAATCAGCAGTGATCAAGCAGTAGATGTGTTTGGGGCTGTTCAACTCAAAATTCTACTATCAGCAAGTGAAGAAGAGTTATTGTTGTCCGTTCCAAAATTAACCTCTTTCTATGATGGGTTGTCAGAGGATGAACTTTTAAAAGAAATACCTAGGCTTAGAAGACACTAAAGGCAGCAGACAGATATTTAATTTCACAAATTCAAAGACTGGTCAGTATTTGATGTTTTGAAATTCATAGCTGAATGGGACTTCCTAAAATCTCGTCTATTACTCTCGCTAAGCCTTCAATTGTCTTACGATCTGTGTGTCTGTGGCTTCCTATGAGCTGAGCTTTTCAAAACGTATGCTTATCAAGACCCATTCACGATCCAACAAGGCTACCTGATCTGGCTCTACATATCAGTTGTAGAGACCTACCGAAAGTGATTTTCTGATTTTGGCCGAAGCCGAAAATAGGACGAAAGTTTAAAATGACCTTCGGCCCAAACCGAAAAAAGGCCGAAAGTTTAAAAATGACTTTTGGCCGAAACCGAAAAAAAGGCCGAAAGTTAAAAATGAATTTCGGCCGAAACCGAAGCCGCAACCAAAAATGAAATGTTAAGTTAGAGACCGACCGAATTTCGGCTTCGGCTTCCGTTTCGGCGCCGAAAGTGGCCATTTTATCACTTTCGGCCAAATTTCGGCTTCGGCCGAAGCTGAAAAGTTAATTTTCGGCTTAATTTCGGTTTCGGCTGAAAGAGAAAAGTTAACTTTCGGTTTTTCTTCGGTTTCGGCCGAAATTGACTTAGACTTTCGGCCATCAGGCCGAAAGTGACCCAGGTTTTCGGTCATTTAATACTCAGCGAAAGCGATATTTAACAACAAACTAAGCGACATTTAAGAACAAATTAGGAGATCTTTGAGAACAATCTAAACGATATTTAACAATAAACTAAACGACATTTATGAACAAACTAAACAATCTTTAAAACAAACTAAGCGATCTTTAAGAACTATCTAAGCGATCTTTAATAACAAACTAAACGATTTTTAGACCGAACTGAATGATCTTTAAGAACAAAACAAATGATCTTTAATAGTAAACTAAATTATTTATAAGAATAAACTAAGCAATCTTTAACAGAAAACTATATGTTCCTTAGGAACAAACTAAAAGATCTTTAAGAACAAACTAATCGATCTTAAGGAACAAAATCAATTATCTTTAAGAACAAACTAAGCGATCTTTATGAAAAAAACTAAGTGATCTTTAACAACAAACTAAGCGATCTTTATGAAGAAACTAAACGATCTTTAAAAACAAATAAAGCGATCATTAACACAAACTGGACGATCTTTAACAACAAACTTGGAGATCTTTATGAACAAACTAACCGATCTTTAAGGAAAATAAAGCGGTCATTAACAGAAACTGGACGATCTTTAACAACAAACTAAGCCCTCTTTAAGAACAAACTAAACGATCTTTAACAACAAACTAAGCGATCTTTAACAACAAACTAAACGATCTTTAACATCAAACTTAACGATCTTTAACAACAAACTAAACGATCTTTAGCAACAAACTAAAAGATCTTTAACAACAAACTAAGCGATCTTTAAGAACAAACTAAAGGATCTCTAACAACAAATTAAGCGATCTTTAACAACAAACTAAGCGATCTTTATAAACAAACTCACCGATCTTTCAGAACAAACTAACCGATCAATAACAACCAAACTAAACTATCTTTAAAAACAAATTAAGCGATCTTTCAGAACCACAATTTTTTAGAGACCCGTTTTTTTAAAAAAATAATATTTTGCATTAATTTCCCCCCCCCCCGCCCCCCCCCCCAAATTTTTGCCAAATTTCCTCCTACCATACTAATTTTAAACAAATTGTAACGCAATTTAAATTACTTTTATTTAAAATGGTAAAATCCAAAGTATTCATTAGAGATCAAAGGGTCTCAAACTCAAATCATCAGGGGG
>CAXITT010000231.1:807646-820406 GCA_964033795.1 Lymnaea stagnalis | reverse complement strand
TAGTGTCTGAATGAGAGTGGGCCGCATCAAGTAATCCACAAAAAAGCGATTACAACTGTTACAATATGCTCAACCTTTATAAATAACAATAAAATCATTAAGGGTTCTCAAGAACTAGGATTCACTTTCATCCACCTACTCACTGTTGCATACAAAAATATATAGAAACATAAATTTAAAAAATCAGAATTAGACTGGTCGGTGAGATTCGACTGAAACCGTCGCGGAGAGTCACGTTATAGATATGAGAATGGGGGAAACGGGCCGGCGCATTTACACTAAACTTTTCTGTCCTGTAAGGGGCCGCAAAATATCGTCTTGCGGGTCACAAATGGCTCACGGGCCGCGAGTTTGAGAACCCTACATTAGATGTTTATTTATTAATATTTACGATTATCTCATTTTTTATAAAAAGAATGTAAATATTTTTACTTGCCCACATCATTTTCGATGTATACAGAATGTATGCGGGAACAAATTTCAAAATATCTTTACATTTCATTTTCGATTTTGGCTTCGGTTTCGGCCAAAATTCATTTTTAACTTTCGGCCTTTTTTCGGTTTCGGCCGAAAGTCATTTTTAAACTTTCGGTCTTTTTTCGGTTATTTTGAACTTTCGGCCTATTTTCGGCTTCGGCCGAAATCAGAAAATCATTTTCGGTCGATCTCTAGTTAAGATATATTGAAATTCGTTCCCGCATACATTCTGCTTACATTGAAAATGATGTGGGAAAGTATAAATATTTACATTCTTTTTATAAAAAATGAGATAATCGTGAATATTAATAAATAAACATCTAATATAGGGGTCTCAAACTCGCGGCCCGCGAGCCATTTGTGACCCGCAAGACGATATTTTGAGGCCCGCTACATGACAGAAAAGTTTAGTGTAAATGCGCGGCCTGTTTCCCCCATTCTCATATCTATAACGTGACTCTCCGCGACGGTTTCAGTCCAATCTCACAGACTAGTCTAATTCTGATTTTTTTTTTTTTTTAAATGTTTCTATATTAAAGTACAGGAGCTCCTCATTCCTGCCGAAGACAAAAGGGGACTGGAACAAGCTTCCAAAAGCAACAGTTGAGGCGGCTACACTCGACACATTTGTGTCTATTGCCTCCTGTATTCCAACCCCCAGTTCATAACACCACTGCTGAGTCGCCCTTGCAACCAGTGAAGCATCCCATTGAAACCCATGCACAGTAACATCGCAAACCCCTCTGAAACATAGGAGCCAGAATGATCAATTCATTGATGGTGGGCCCTCAAAATAAAGAAGAAGAAGAAGATATGTGAGCTATATAAATATAATTTCTTATATAAGCTATATAAACATAATTTTAAACGGAGCTATTACGTGGGTGGATAGAATTTAATCTAATACAAAAAGAGCCTTTTAATTGTTAGGTCTTATGTGATATACTAATTAGGTTAGAATTAGTAAAACCATTTTAAAATTTTGCTTTTGGGGCTGGGGGCATTAATTTTTTTATTTTTTTTTAAATTTTGTGAGCTATATAAATTAAATATTATTTTAAACAGAACTACTGATAACATCACTTTGGAGATGGTGTCGGTGGGTCGTCGAGTTTGCACTCATAATCACCCCCCCCCCGGCACGCCTCAAAACTGGCCAAGGACGAAGCCCCAGACTGTGCGGAAGCGCGCCAGGAACTTCCCTCACTGGCCTGAGGGAAGTCCGGCGGACCGAGGGCGCTGCGTTTAAAGCGTCCGTAGTCCACTCTCCTATGGGTCAGGACGGCTTTACTTCCTCTCCGGAGAGGTGGTATTGCGTTATCACTCCCCACTGCCCAGGGAACTGTCCGGTTGACGTAGCGGGGACGAAACGGTCGCCTAGGGGTGGCTTTCTCAGGGCTGCGTCTTTTTAATCATTGACAAGGGTTTGGGCGGCCACCCATTGTCTCATACCTATCAACGGCAACAGTAATCATGTTAGCGCTCAACTTCCGTTGCGTTGGAAGTCATGCGTTTGACTGGGATTTTTTAGCTTCAGAAGGTAACCCCCCCCCCTACCTACTAGTCGGTTACGCCACGAAGAGGCAAAATCCCTTGTAACACCACTCGAGCAAGTGGTGCTGAGCAAAGACCTCACAGAGCTCGATCTTTGCCCGACCGAAACAGAACTACTACATGGGTGGATCAATCGCTACAAGTGTGTGTGGACTACATTTTGAAAAGTCCATGCCTCTCACGTGGACAGCTGCATGTTGCCTGCTCACGTGTCGAAAAACCTTCGAATGTATTTGTGTACGCACCAGACGGAAAAAATATAATATTATATATATATTCTATTTAAAAATTACTTCAAAAAATAATTGAAACACAAACACTTTTTTTTTCTTTCAGTGGCATGGCAACGCATGCCGGGTTCTCGCTACTTAAGAAATAGTTTGAAAATGCTTTCATAGATTTAACTCCATAGAGGTGCACATGTCACATCCCACTATTGTTGTGTGTCTATGTTTTTTTTAAAAACATTCAGTAATAAAATATTATTATGTATATAATAAAAATAGTAAATTCTCAGAGCAGTTTCACCGTGGTCGTCTTGGTGACACACAGTACAACCTCTCTCAGTCCACAGAACCGGTATCGCCGGTTGTCTATTCTTACTGTTTTGTCCACTGTAACAACTATATGAAGGCTTTTTTTAAACTTTAAAAATCAGTTAAAGGTACCCAACACCCCCCACCCCTAAAACACACACACACACAAGCGTACGCAATGAAGCAGGCGTGTATTAGCAAGTATGGTTTAATTAATAGCACGTATGATTTAAGTAATGGCAAGTATGATTTAATAAATAGCAAGTATGATTTAAGTCATAGCAAGTATGATTTAAATAATTGCAAGTATGATTTAAGTAATAGCAAGTATGATTTAAATAATTGCAAGTATGATTTAAGTAATAGCAAGTATGATTTAATAAATAGCAAGTATGATTTAAGTCATAGCAAGTATGATTTAAGTAATAGCAAGTATGATTTAAGTCATAGCAAGTATGATTTAAGTCATAGCAAGTATGATTTAAAAAAACTAAATGTGGCATCGTTTAAATGACGTTTGCTATAGGAAAAAAACCATCGGGGCCGGCCTTTGGGGTGCAACCTGTGTCCTTGCACAGGGCGCCGTGGACAAAGGGGTGCCTAGGGCGCCGCGATACTATTTAAATTCCATAAGTTTTTTATAGTGAAGTTTAAACCTCGGGTCAAGGATAGAGAAACGCCATTCTAACTTTTCGTACACTGCGTGTGCTTAGGGCGCCATCAACGCTCTTCCCAAAATAGGAAACAGCAATGAGTTGTTCTGTTCCAGTAAACCTGTAGCAATGAGATCTAACTAACTCTGCATAATTTACATGTTTTGCTTGAGGTATGGTCCGTAGATATCTCCGAAAGAGCAATGTACATGTGTACTTTGCTTTGATGTACGATCTCTCTCTCTCTCTCTCTCTCTCTCTCTCTCTCTCTCTCTCTCTGATAGCATTGTGTACAATGAACTTGTGTTTGATGCGTAAAAAGAAGTTTAGACATGAGGCTAAATGAGTTTCCTGGCGGGTATTGACGGAGAGAAATGACATTTATCAATCAACTTTGCCTCCTTCTCTATCTCTGACTTGATGAAACGCCCCCCCCCCCCCCCCCCCCCCCCCCCCCCCCCCCCCCCCCCAGGACCCGTTCCTTTTACTTCTTTGAACTGCCTGCAAGCAATTACACAAGTACTTTTATAGATCCAAGAATGCCTCCCGTCGTCTCCATCCGTCTCTTTAATCCTTTTGCATAGAACATATTCCACAAACAAATTGATAGTTGGAAAATTTTTTAGATATTTTGTTTTCTTGTATATTTTTATTTCTGTGAAAGGTTCAGTTTTTAAAAGACATGCAATGAAGTTGCAAAAAACCCCCCATAAATATACAGATTGTTGTAAGGGTTTCATGGATTTATTAATTAAACATAGATGCACTTTGGTTTCTACGTCTAGCTGGGTCTCAGACACGACTTTTCTATGGATACCTTAAACAAAAGAAAATATTACGCACCAAACGCACTTGCGATATTCTTTTTAAAGAGAATCTCATTTAATGCAGTTATCAGGAATGTCATTTCGTGACATCAGTGTCATTATATTTCCTTCATCTTCCCCTTGAAAAACAGGGAACACTAAATTTGGAGTGTTGGGGGGTTGGAGAGGGGGGGGGGAGTGAAAATTTGAAAGAATATGTTGTCATCGGCAACGAGTCCATGTGCCAAGTTTCAGCTCGATGGGTTGACAGGAACTGGGTCGATTAGCCTTCCGAAGAATTTTTTCCTCAAGACACAAAAGCGAAGTTAATACGAAGGTGTTACAAATGCCCACGTCGTTTGAAAGCCTGGTTTGAATGTTTCTACTTTCAGCGAATGAATGCTGAACGCAAAATAATACCAGCACATTAGACGGTGGCATGCAAACATTAGGCAACGGCACTGAGTTCACAGGAGCGTCGTAAAGGCATTAGCGTCTCTTCGTGCAGCTCTTGAATACATATTAGAGAAAGGTCAAATGCAACGCGACTTTACCAGTGCTTAACGACAACATAACAACCCCGTGTTGAGCTTTTAACCAATAACATAACTGTATCTTGGATCTACTTAGTAATGGTCAGTTTAACACCTTGCATTAAGGCACGTTAATTCCCCGTTTTTACATTACGTTATTAATTGAAGACTATTGCCGTATTTTTATAATTAGATCTTCTAGAAAAGATGAAAGGGAAAAAGTCAGGGAACAGGGGCGGCTGTGGGTTGTGCATATGACCCCGATGCTCACAAAGAAACGGATTTGAAAAATGTGCTAGTAATTTTGAAACATCTTTTGAAATAAAGACTTTTTAACATGAAACATCCTTTGAAATAAAGAAGTTTTTAACTCGTGGCCAGTTGCCGTTGTTTAACTCACTGAAATGTGCGACGGTTTTAAAATTGTTTCAATAATAGCAACATTGAAGATCTTTTTTTTTTAAATCTGTCATTTTTAGAGATGACATTCAAAAGGTAATTTCTTTGTTGAACATAAAAAAGATACAAAATTGAAAGACGTCTTATCAATGTAATGCGGTGGCCGTCTCACGCTACGGGATTGTTGTTGGGACTTTCAGATTGTTAGAATTTTGGGAACCGTCCGATTATTGGGACCGTCAAATGTAAGGACTCTAAGATTGTTGGAACAGTTAGATTATTGGGACCACCATATTGTGAGGCCTCTCAGATTGTTGGGACCGTCATATTATTGGGACGGTCAGATTTTTAGGGCTCTCAGATTGTTGGGACCCTCAGATTACTGGGACCTTTCATATTGTTAGGGCTCTCAGATAGTTGGGACCGTCAGATTACCTGGACCGTCATATTGTTAGGGCTCTCAGATTGTTGGGACCGTCAGATTACTGGGACCGTCATATTGTTAGGGCTCTCACATTTTTTGGACTGTCATATTTTTAGGGCTCTCGGATTGTTGGGTTGGGACCGAAAGATTATAAGGGCTGTTAGATTTTTGGAAACCATCGGATTGTCGGGACCGTTAGATTGTTGAGACCGTTAGTTTGTCATTCGTTAGATTGTTGGGACCGTTACATTGTTGGGACCTTTAGATTGTTGGGACCGTTAGATTGTTGGGACCGTTAGATTGTTGGGACCGTAAGATTGTTGGGACCGTTCGATTGTCGGATCGTTTAAATTGTCGGATCGTTAGATTATTGGGACCGTTAGATTGTTGGGACCGTTAGGTTGTTGGGACCGTTAGATTGTTGAGACTGTTAGATTGTAGGGACCGTTAGATTATTGGGACCGTTAGATTGTTGGGACCGTTAGATTGTTGGGACCGTTAGATTGTTGGGACCGTTAGATTGTTGGGACTGTTAGATTGTTTGGATCGTTAGATTGTTGGGACCGTTAGATTGTTGGGACCGTTAGATTGTTTGGACCGTTGGATTGTTGAGACGGTCAGATTGTTGGGACCGTTAGATTGTTGGGACCGTTAGATTGTTGGGACCGTTAGATTTTTTGGACCGTTAGATTGTTGAAACCGTTATATTGACGGATCGTTAGATTGTCGGATCGTTAGATTGTTGGGACCGTTAGATTGTTGGACCACCAAAGTGTTGAGGCTATCAGATTTATACGGTCCAGTGTGGTCACCAGAGTCTTTCGTCTTCTTCACCTTTCTTAATGTTGTTAAAACAGAACAGTTGACCTTGACTTAACAGAACAACGGAAGGTTTTACCCGTTAAAGAAATATTTCACCACATAGTCATAATGAACGGTTAGTCCGTCATTTTGGCCTGAATATATGTCCCAAAAAAACATCTATAAAAAACCAACATATACTACATTCAGATAAGACATCCCCCACACCCCCCCCCACACCCCCATCCCCACTTGTGAGATTTGTTTAATTGTCATTTCCAATCCATGCCCTAGTTGTCTTCCCTTCATCCCCACCCCAACCGTTAAATGCACATTTGTCCCGCCCCCCCCCCCCACTTTTCCCGTCTCAGGCAGACACCAATTATCATTTATCATTGAATAGATGAACGCCGAATCAGGTCGGGTTTCAATGACATCAGCTTATCCGTCGCGTCACGTCACATATTTCCAACATAATGCTGAGCTTTCAGAGTCTTCGATATTCTAGCGAGAAAGGAGGGAGAAAAATCGTGTTTTCTCTTATAATGTTCTAATGCACGGATTTTTTTCGGTTTTAAATGAATTCAATTACCCTACTTCCTCCCAAATACCCGCTTTATTACTCTTGCCCCTTGTACCCTCTCCCCCAAGTGGCATAGAAAGAGGAATGATGGTCTGCCTTGTGGGTACCTCTTTTTCTTTTTATGGAGATGTGGAGTTTTCGGCCCATTGCAGAAGGGGTTTGTTTTTTTTCCTTGGAAGGGGGTTGGACAAAATTTAGCCTGCATCGGGTGGCACTAAACCTAGCTACTCCCTCCCTCCCCCTCCCACACATTATATTATTGTTTTACCCAGTACCTCCCACACAAATACTTTATGAATATCTTACCTAGTATCCTCCCAGCGAATTCTTTTAACTAATGTCTTTACAACGCACTCTTCCCCAACCTCTCCCGTCCCCATACAACACTAAAAACACCAACATTTTTATGTACAGAGGTACACATGTCAATAAATATTCTTTCAAAAAACATATAACACATGTGCTATTATAATTGACACAACAAAACATACAGCAATTGATAATTCATCTGTTTAATATTTTGGATCACACTACAGTTTTAAATTTGTCTATATATACAAGTATGGCTGTTGAAGTTAAAGCAAGGACTTGTTAGGCCAGGTGTGAGTTTTAGCAACGTGTTCAAATGATACACGTCATCGCCGCAGCTTAATCATCTTGGAAGTGTCCAGTGCCATGTTCAGGCCGTGTGTGGTTGGGGGGGGGGATGTTTGGCTGTGAATTTGTCGCAACATTCAGGGTAGAGCACGCTTGATCGAGGCGGCTTACCTGACGCGTTGCCGGGCCAGCTATTGATCGTGGGCTTCCCAGGGAGGATTTCCGGCTGAATGCTTTGAAGGACGCCGCCATAGTGTTGTCTGCGCAGGGACACATGTGGCCCCAGTCACTAACCAAATGAGCCTTCATCTCAGTGAGTCGACTACCAAGAGAGGCATCAATGAAGTGAGCCTTTCTCTGACTGAGGCGACAACCAAGTGGGGCGTAATCAAAGTGAGGCGTGAACCAAGTGAGCCTTCATCAAAATGAGGTGTGAACCAATTGAGCCTTCATCAAAGTGAGGCGGGAACCAAGTCAGCCTTCATCAAAGTGAGGCGGGAACCAAGTCAGCCTTCATCAAAGTGAGGTGTGAACACCCCAGACCATGTCAGAGTTGAACATGCCGCCACCCATATCTGATTTAAGCAACCTTGAAATAAAATTTTCCAATCATACAATTTTTTAAAAAAAATCAAGGTATGAACAAAATGTTCATACTTTTATTACTAGACAGTTTAAAAAAAATTGAATCATCTTTTGATGACGTGAAGGACGTCAAGTCATACGTCATTGAAATATTACATTAAGAAATGGCGTCAGCGGGCCGTCGAGCTTGCGCTCTTTATGCCCTCCCCCAAAAAAACCCTCCCCAACCCGGTATCGGGCCGCGGAGCGGCACGTTGGGGATGTCCCTTTGTCAGGACAGCCCCCACCCGAGTCTGCTCGAACAGGTCTCCACCGGGGGCCGTCCTAACCCAAAGACACCCGGTCGGTCCGACACTGTGTTCGCACACAGTGCACACGATCGACTTTCTCGGGAGTCTGGATGGAAAAATGTACGTCCTAATATCTTCCCCACCCATCCCGGAGAAGCGTTAGACGCCCTATAAGAGGGATTCTTCAGTGGGTTTCCACACCGCAACTAATTCATGATGTAGCTGGGACGAAACGGTTGCCTTGGAGCAGCTTCTCAGGGCTGCGTAGTAAGAATCATCGGCCATAGGTTATCACCTTCGCATCTCACCTCATATCCATTAACGGCAACTTGTAATCATGATCCCTACCCTGTCTCTGCCTATTGTTCCAGTTGGGAAATATCACAGCTGGCAGCCCTGTAGGAGCTGTTTTATGTACGGCAGGTACCGAGCACATCCCTTGTCTGCCACGCAGAACGCGCCCAGTGGTTGTGTTCCCCGGGTAACGTCGAGGGGGTCAGTGATACGTCATTAAAAGTTTACAATGATATAGAGCAGGGGTCTCAAACTCAAATTATTCCGGGATGCAGTGCCCCACCGGGCAAAGTCAAATGCTCCCCCCCCCCCGGTGCAAAAATATGTACTACTAAAAAACAAAATAAATTTAAAAAAAAAAACCAAATTGACAAATTAAAAAAAAAAAAAATAAAAATCCGGGATGCAGGGCCCCACCGGGCAAAGTAAAATGCCCCCCCCCCCCCGGTGCAAAAATATGTACTACTATAAAACAAAATAAATTTAAAAAAAACAACCAAATTGTCAATTTAAAAAAAAAAATAATTAAAAAGTACATTAGCTGGTGTCATTAACCGATTACAATTAGTGGAATCTATTAAATATCGCTACGCTCGATATATTTGATGATCCGTATAGTTAAGGCTAATCTTCTTAGAAGCTTGAGTTATTTGATTATAAACATCGCAGTGTTTCGAAACTTTGCCGATTATGAGCCGAAGTATTACTTCCCGTTCGCATTTATCTGTATTTTTTATTTAATTATTTTTTTGCAAACTCACAAGTCTAAAGACTTTAATAACATTGTATTAAACAACATTTGCTTCAATTTTAATAGAGTTCTCACTAAGTATCAAACTTGAGCAATCTTTTCATGTTTTCAAATTATATTTTATAATAAAAGCATGACCTTTAAACTAGGGAATGGTGTTAATTACCAATTGAATGATGGCATCATGCTTTCAAAAATATGGTCATTGTTAGCAATCAGTGTTTCTTTCAGCTATCTCTCCGGGAGGGCACCGCCCCCCCCACCCCCAAACCGGGGCACAATGTGTACAACAATATAACAAAAATAAAAAAATTCAAATTGAACGTGACCATTGCTTAGTAACTGGTGCCTTTAACCGATGACACTTAGAGGAATCTATGAAATATCGCTAGGCTCGATATAGTTGGTGATCCGTATCAAGTTATAGTATTCCGTTTTAAAAATCGCACTGACGGCTCCAGTCTTGCTGAACTTACTTCCGGTTGCTCGCATATATCACTATTTTTATTGATTAATTTTTTGGACGTCCACAAGTTTAAATACTTAAATAACATTTTATTAAAATAAATTACATACCTATAAAGGTCTAAAATTTTAATAATAGTTAGTCAAGTAGTAAACATGTGCAATCTGTTTTCAAATTATAGTTCATTTTAAAAACATGACTAAAAAATTAGGTATGGTGCTTTTGTTTTCTAACTTAGAATTTAAAGGGCGCAAAGAAACATTGCGCGTTTCATGAATTTTTATTCAATCAAAAGTGTTTTTGTTTTCTTTCAACGTGCCACCTTTGTTTCAAAGTTTCCTCAATAACAGATTTAAAAAAAAAAAAATACTCAGCCGTTAGCCAATATTTATTATTATTAACTTCCAAACTGCTTTTCTCTTTTTAATGTCGGAATGACAAACAAAGTGTCCCATCCAATGGCATTGCCATCATTTTTTTTCTATTTTATGAGAATCCAGTAGAAGGATACGAATTTTTTTGTTGTAAACTAGTATTTCGATTATCATGCAAATTCATTTTTTTAATATTTTTTTTTTGGTACGTATTAAAAAAAAAAAAATTTTAATTCCAAATTTATCAATTTAAAATAAATTATTTTTTTTCTATTTTATGAGAATCCAATAGAAGGATACGAATTTTTTTGTTGTAAACTAGTATTTCGATTATCATGCAAATTCATTTTTTTAATATTTTTTTTTTGGTACGTATTAAAAAAAAAAAAATTCTAATTCCAAATTCATCAATTTAAAATAAATTCTGTCTATTTAGATAAAAATGTTTTAAAATATATGGAAGAGGCAATTTAAGAAAGTTTTAGTGGTTTGAGATTCCAAATAAAAATTTAAACAACAAATAGTTATGCCGCTCATATTTAATTTAGAAAAATTGCCAGTTTTTCAAAACCCATAATAATGTAAAGACCTTTCTAATAAACCGTTTTTTTTTTCTTTTTTACTCTGATCAAATTAGGACATATTTAGAAAAGTTCGTCTAAGCATTATAAGTAAGTTTGTTTTTTTCCATTTGCGTTCATCATATAAAATAATGTTTGTATTACTTTTTAGTGATGGAACCCTTTTTAACTGAATTTTGTTTTTTGAAAATTCATTTATTAATTAAGTAGCTATCCATAAAAATAATGGAAATGAAAAATAAAAGCCACATTGCTATCTTAAATAATTTAAATTAAATAATTATTTTAATTTTTTATTTTTTTTATTTTTGCATAACACAAGCAGGGAAAGGTCATGCTATTTCCGTTTTCACAACCCTGAATGGAAAGATGATAACTAAGAAAATATCCTCATCACATCTTTAAGCCCCTAAAATATTCGAGGCACCCTTAAGTCGGTGGGGGTTGCTAGGCGCACACGATGGTTCTAAGGTTAAGTGTCACCTATATTTTTTTTAAACTGGATATCTTTCGTTGCTCTCCAATTAAGTGTGGAATGTTGCAAAACCAAATTCAGATATGTGAAAAATCATTCTTGTATTTTGAATTTATAAAAATTTTCTGGTGACTATAATGATTTAAAGGACGAGAATAATCTAGTGCAAAATCGTACCCTCAAGAGTGACATAACTAGAATGAATATAGTTTACGTCTTTTCGTGCGAAATATAAGATATCTTTTGTCATTATTATGGCTAGTTTTGTCGTTTCCCACCCAAACGTTTGAAATGCCACCTCAAAATTGTGGGTAAAAAAACAAATTCAAGTATTCGCCAAAATAATGCACCCCTGCATTTTGAGATTGTACGACTGTCTTTAGCACCCTACATTTTTGCACCCCTTCCATCCCGCTGATCAATGGTACACAATAGGGTTGGTTATAAGCTTATCTCTAATGATTACCCTGTGTCATGCCACAAACGGAGTGAATTCAGTATATATTTGCCACTGGGCTAAATAATGCCGCCTACAAAACATTAAAATTGTTCTTCCCTGTTCAAAAGGTATAATAGAAACATCGGATTCAAGTATGCTAAAAAATACACCTCTTGATTTGGAAATAATCCAATGGGGAGCGAGCTCCCTAAAACCCCCTCCACCGGTCAAGATTCATCGGCGCCATCGATTTCCGCCCTACTTCTAGATGAAAATGATCGTCGACTTTGGTATCAATAGACACACTGCCTCGTGGCGTAGCTACCATTAAGGCCTCCCTTTAACGATTAAAAATCTGCAGATGTCTAAAATGCCACACCAGCATTTAAAGAAAAACTGACACCTGGGTGGACCACTCCGTCCACCTTATTTCGACGCCACTAGCGGTGGCGTATTTACAGTGTTTGGTGTAAGGGGATAAGATTCATTTTTACGCCCCCCACCTCCCAACTCTGAAACTGTTTATTTTCAACCAATTAATTCCATCAAAGCCCGTTTCCCCCCCCCATCTGGCATCCCTTAGCTACGCCTTTGGCCACTGGCAATTGGCATAGCGCCCCCCCCCCCAAAATAAAAATCTGAAGTGCCCCTCCGGGGGGAAAATTTCTGAAAGAAACACTGTCCGGGGGTCACAGGGGGTAGAGCCTGAGTGAGACTGGGCCGCATCAAGTATTCCACACAAAAAGTGATGACAACTGTTACAATCTGCTCAACCTTTATTAATAACAAAGAAAAACAGGAGTTCTGAGAACTAGGCTTCACTTAGCTCCCCCTGCTCTTTGTGGCCAGAGACCTGACAGCGCTTCTTCTTTTGCAGCTGACCAACATTTGGCTTGAGCGAGGAAGCAACTGAGACCCTCAGTACAGCTTAAAGATGCTCATCAGCAAGTTTGGCCTTGAACTTTGACTCGATCCACTTGAACAACCTGGTAATCTCAGAGAAGTTGGAGGGCAATACTCTCATAAACTGTCCAAGCTTTTCTGTTTTTCAATTCACCTCCCTGAACTTAGCCTTGAGTTCACATTTGCTCTGAACATCAATCAGCTCCATTTGAAGCGTTAAAAAAAAAGGGGGGGGGGGG
>CAXITT010000231.1:785685-798489 GCA_964033795.1 Lymnaea stagnalis | reverse complement strand
ATGGTGAGATGTGGGCAATGGTGACGTATGGGAATTGGTGACATGTGGGCAATGGGGACATGTGGGCAATGGTGACATGTGGGCATTGTGACATATGGGCAATGGTGACATGTGGACATTGGTGACATGTGGGCATTGGTGACATGTGGGAAATGGTGAAATGTAGGCATTGGTGACATGTGGGAAATGGTGACATGTGGGCATTGGTGACATGTGGACATTGGTGACATGTGGGCATTGGTGATATGTGGGCATTGGTTACATGTGGGCAATGGTGACATGTGGGCAATGGTGACATGTGGGCAATGGTGACATGTAGGCAATGGTGACATGTGGGCAATGGTGACATGTGGACATTGGTGAAATATGGGCAATGGTGACATGTGGGCATTGGTGACATGTGGGCATTGGTGACATGTGTGCATTGGTGACATAGGGCAATGGTGACATGTGGGCAATGGTGACATGTGGGAAATGGTGACATGTTGACATTGGTGACATGTGGGCAATGGTAAAATGTGATCATTGGTGACATGTGGGCAATGGTGACATACGGGCAATGGTGACATGTGGGCATTGGTGACATGTGGGCATTGGTGACATGTCGACATTGGTGACATGTGGGCATTGGTGACATGTGGGCATTGGTGACATATGGTAAATGGTGACATGTTGGCATTGGTGACATGTGGGCATTGGTGACATGTGGGCATTGGTGACATGTGGGAATTGGTGACATGTGGGCATTGTGACATATGGGCAATGGTGACATGTTGGCAATGGTGACGTATGGGAAATGGTGACATGTGGGCAATGGTGACATGTGGGCAATGGTGACATGTGGGCATTGTGACATATGGGCAATGGTGACATGTGGACATTGGTGACATGTGGGCATTGGTGACATGTGGCCAATGGTGAAATGTAGGCATTGGTGACATGTGGGAAATGGTGACATGTGGGAAATGGTGACATGTGGGCATTGGTGACATGTGGACATTGGTGACATGTGGGCATTGGTGACATGTTTGCATTGGTGAGATGTGGGCAATGGTGACATGTGGGCATTGGTGAGATGAGGGCAATGGTGACATGTTGGAATACGCTAAAGATACAAGTAACTTAAATGTCAATAGTGACATTTGGGCATTGGTGGCATATTGGCATTGGTGACATGTGGACATGGTTACATGTTGGCATAAGCTAAAGATACAAGTAGCTAAAATGTGAATAGTGACATGAAGGCATTTGTGACATGTTGGCATTGGTGACATGTGGACAATGGTGACATGTGGACAATGGTGACATGTGGGTATTGGTGACCTGTTGGCATAAGCTAAAGATACAAGTAGCTTAAAGTC
This sequence comes from Lymnaea stagnalis, assembly GCA_964033795.1. Taxonomy (NCBI): domain Eukaryota; kingdom Metazoa; phylum Mollusca; class Gastropoda; family Lymnaeidae; genus Lymnaea; species Lymnaea stagnalis. Next base: position 797,128 of record CAXITT010000231.1, on the reverse strand, counting down.
GTATTAACATCATAGCATTTGGCAAAAAATACTGTAAGCTAACATGTGGGCATTGGTGACCTGTTGGCATAAGCTAAAGATACAAGTAGCTTAAATGTCAATAGGGACACGTGGGCATTGGTGACCTGTTGGCATAAGCTAAAGATACAAGTAGCTTAAATGTCAATAGGGACACGTGGGCATTGTTGACATGTTGGCATAAGCTAAAGATACAAGTAGCTTACACGTCGTATTGACATCTTAGCATTTGGCAGAAACACTGGAAGCTAACATGTGGGCTATTGACATCAAAACATAAGCCAGTGGTTTAAATGTAGGCATATTTTCACTCAAGTAATTCCTATATAAAAACCACGACGCCCCCCTTTGGGGGCGTGGCCCCGTCCAAACTACTTCAGCCTCTCTACAGGATCTATTGGCCAAGGACCATCTGAATGTCGTTAAAACAGTTCACATTGAATTTCCCCATCACGTCTGACGAGTTCCAGCTATTTTCGGACAAGTGAAGCACCTTGTGTATCAAGCAAAGCCATTTTAGGACAGGCCATTACCATAACGAAATCAACAAGAGGGTGTCTTTTTTATTTTTTTTTAATAACTTTTTTTCAGTTTTGTTGAAATTCATAATTTAAATAGGATTGTGGTTTAATTGTGGTTTAGTTATATAGTGAAATCTTATACAAAGCGTGGTCAGTGTAGAGAGGATGGTCAGTGTAGTGAGATGGTCAGTGTAGAGAGAATGGTCAGTGTAGAGAGAATGGTCAGTGGAGAGAAAATAGTCTGTGTAGAGAGAATGGTCAGTGTAGAGAGAATGGTCAGTGTAGTGAGAATGGTCAGTGTTGAGAGAATGGCCAGTGTATAGGGAATGGTCAGAGTAGAGAGGATGGTCAGTGTAGAGAGAATGGTCAGTGTAGAGAGAATGGTCAGTGTAGAGAGAATGGTCAGTGTAGAGAGAATGGTCAGTGTAGAGAGAATGGTCAGTGTAGAGAGAATGGTCAGTGTAGAGAGAATGGTCAGTGTAGAAAGAATGGTCAATTTAGAGAGAATGCTCAGTGTAGAGAGAATGGTCAGTGTAAAGAGAATGGTCAGTGTAGAGAGAATGGTCAGTGTTGAGAGAATGGTCAGTGTAGAGAGAATGGTCAGTATTGAGAGAATGGTCAGTGTAGAGAGATTGGTCAGTGTTGAGAGAATGGTCAGTGTAGAGAGAATGGTCAGTGTAGAGAGAATGGTCAGTGTAGAGAGAATGGCCAGTGTAGAGATAATTGTCAATTTAGAGAGAATGGTCAGTGTAGAGAGAATGGTCAGTGTAGAGAGAATGGTCAGTGTAGAGAGAATGGTCAGTGTTGAGAGAATGGTCTGTGTAGAGAGAATGGTCAGTGTTGAGAGAATGGTCAGTGTAGAGAGAATGGTCAGTGTTGAGAGAATGGTCAGTTTAGAGAGAATGGTTAGTGTCAAAGTGTTAAGTGTAGACTTTAACATGTGAATTTGATCCTTACTTTTCCTCTTGTACAAGCCGAGAAATGTCTAGTGAAAGTAAGAGACTAATTGCGTGTGATGGAAGTAGGGGGCAAGGCATTTTGAAAGTGGTTGCGAATCCAGCGGGCAGCATGGGCACCAGCTTGAGCATACCAGCCCTCAGGGGGCGCAAAAGAATGGTAAATTACCCTTATTAATGTGTTAAGGCATATTTATATCATGCCTAGATCATATATGATGTATTGCATAAACCTGGGGCAGCCTTTCCAGGCTTCGCCCCCGGGTACAGCTTTACCTCAGCATGGTCTAAAGTAGGGGTGTAATGGGGAGTGGAGCTGGTGCTGTCATGAGGAGCGGAAAAGGGGGTGCAATCAATTCGGTGACTTTAGAGGAACAATGGGGCTACTCTTTGTTGCTTTAGTAAAAAAAAATGTTATGTTACGAATAGCCACATCACTAGCGGTCAACACTGATCACAAGTGAGGACCATTTTTTTAACATAGACTTTTGACGTTTGTAAATTGTTACGCACTGGCTTCTATTGTGAGAAAATGATCTCCTATTTTAAATGTATGGCTCGTTCAAACAGTGCCTAACAAAGGACGATACCATAGAGAAATACAATAATAAAAATACGACACCGAAAAAGTACCAATTGCAATTAATAAAATTTAATTCAGTAATAATACGATTATAAAACAAACGAAAAATAATTACAAATCATCATCTTACAGAGTATGGGAAAATCTGGTACCGGTGCACAATTAGTGCAATGTGCCAATTAATAATGATGAATGATGAATGCGAATAAACACATATGAGTACACGAAGAATAATCCAGGTCTCGTGAAGTTAAAACTGTATATCAAACTCTCTCTATCAATCTCCATGTATCTATGTCCCTGTCAATCCTTCATATATGCAGCGTAAGCACTACCTTTCAGAAACTACTCAGACATTGTTTAAGTTTCTAGAACGAATCGCGAATGCTCGACAAGATACTAGGAGACATACTAACCATGTGTAATTGGTAGCCGGTGGTAAACACCATACATCAAAGAGATTAACCACGCCCACAACAAACGCTACCGTCTGCGAGGAATCTAAAGTGGGGGTCGAAAAAAGTTCAAGCACGGGGGAAAGTGTACTACATAACAATTTTTTTTTATATTTTAGTCGGACGGATGGAGGGGGAATGTAATGTACTCGATTTCGGAATAAAATGTATTCGATCACTGAACAAAATGTATTCGATCACTGAACAAAATGTATTCGATTACTGCTTAAGAAATTCCACAAAATGTTAACACTTAAACGCTTTAAACGATTTTTGTGTTCATGATAATATCCCGTTTGTTATCTGGGAGGAGAAAATGTTTCTACTTAAAAGTGGCAACAAGCCACTCCTTAATGGCGTTGCTTTATTTCAGAGATCTGGTGGCAGTTGGAGGACGTAAACAACTTACACTCGACCGCTGGCCAGTGTTGATTGTCAGTCGTTGCGAAGGGTTCATTCGTCAACTTTATTTTTTTTTTATTTTTTATTTTTTTTTTTTATGTTGGCATTAGCCTTGATTAAGAACGCTTGACAAACATGAATGCCCCCCCAAATAAACATGCCACCTCCCATTGAGCTCAATTTGTCAGTGCTACAACATGGAAAGTGAATTAACTGGCAGTGTTCGACCAGGGGTGGAGTTATTATCTTTGTGGTAAAAGCTATAACAAAAAGCTGTGTTGTGTTCTAGTTGTGCTGTTTTCACGGGTGGGGGAGGGGCGCGGCTAAAGGGTAGGACGTGACTTGGGCTTAAGACCGGGTGTTGATAGCTTTTACTGAAGCATATCAGAGAAATTTTGGTGCAGCCATCAGCGTAGAGGTGAGATTTGTCTTGAGAAACATAGGTGTAGTGGTAGTTTTGTCTTGACAAACATAAGTGTAGTGGTAGTTTTGTCTTGAGAAACATAGGTGTAAGGGTAGAGTTGTCTTGAGAAACAAAGTTGTAGTGGCAGAGTTGTCTTGAGCAAAATAAATATAGAGTCAAAGTTGTCTTGAGAAACTTACCGGGTAATTGTAGTGGTAGAGATGTAATGATAAAACTTACGTGTAATGCTAGAGTTGTAGGCTGATGGGAAGCAGAGAGGACCAAATCATGATCAGGCTTATGAATAGGTAACAGACTAATTCATAGCAAAACTTTAAATGTCTTGCATTTTTTGGTCATAACAATGGCCGCCGCTTAAAAAGTGTACGTACAACAACTAGCTTTCTGATCCGGTGTCACCCCCGGGGAAATTTTTAGATGACAAAATCTTTGTCATTTGCTTTCCATTGTTATTTTGACATTTACATTTTATGAATGTCTCCATGAATAGGTGCTTGTCAACATTGTGTTCATATATAGGTACTTGTCAACATTGTGTTCATATATAGGTACTTGTCAACATTGTGTTCATATATAGGTACTTGTCAACATTGTGTTCATATATAGGTACTTGTCAACATTGTGTTCATATATAGGTATTTGTCAACATTGTTTTCATATATAGGTATTTGTAAACAGGCCTTCATTTACCTGTTCTGACATTAAGTTTTCCATAAATATAATTTTTACTATTTTAAATATTTTTTTAGAAAGATTCGAATATTGTCTACTAACTAACACACATATTTCTGGTGAGGGTCTGAGATTACACTCTCATGACCCCGGCTAGTACATTGGCTACCAGCGCCATCTGCTGAGCTGAGCCATACAACAATTTCCCCACGTGGGGCTCTCCAACCGCCCTGGCACCCCCCGGGACATCCAGTGTGGGACATTCGGTCAACAGGTGCGCTAGTGTCTCCGGACCAGGGTTCAATGCCGCAGGTAGGGCCTATGTTGCTGTCTAGCCGCAAGAAGTATGTGCCTATGGGGCAGTGCTCGGTGCGCATCTGCGTCACTAAACTCTGCTGTCTACGGCCTAACACCCACCATGGGGCCTGTCTGCTAGGAGTGGGCAAATTTGAAAAGATGCCTCTGGCGGTCGGGTTGTCTGCCCATTGCCTGTACCACTTCGTCCTGAAGTGGTCTGCCAGCCAGTTCTTTATTCCCAAATACGTTATTGGTACTTCTGGCTGAGGCTGGGCAGCGCCAGTTTTTGCCAGTCCGTCCGCTTTCTCATAACCACTGACGTCGACGTGACCTGGGATCCATTGCTTGCTAGTTTGCTGATTTCGCACACGTCATCAATGATGACGTCAACTAGGTGTCTGTACCTGATCTCTTCTCAAGATCTCGAGAGCAGATCTTGAGTCGGAGTGAACGATCACATCGAGCCCCGCAAACTCCGCCCCTTTCAATGTGTGATACACTCTTTCTAGGGCACTGTGAATAGCCTCAAGCTCGGCATTAAAATTTAATTCTGCAGTCCCTCAGGGCCCCGAGAGTTCTTGATTTGGTGGTCTCCTTGTTGGGTAAGTGTGAGCGCATCATACCCAGCAGGCTCAAACCTCCTTATATCTGGATGATGGTGATACCGAGCGATGAATAGCATTGCGCAGTTCCTTATCATTATGGGACTAAAAAACTGTGAAAAATTTGGTACAGCTAGGTGAAACAGCCCAGCAGTGTTCAGTGGTTTGTCTAGCGGGGTTAACCGGACATCCTAATAGCGTTCAGCGGATATCCTAGTAGTGTTCAACGGACAGCCTAGCAGTGCTCAGTGAAAGCCTAGAAATGTTCAGCGGACAGCCTAGCAGCGCTCAGTGAAAGCCTAGAAATGTTCAGCGGACAGCCTAGCAGCGTTCAGTGGACAGACTAGCAGCGTTCAGCGGGCAGACTAGCAGCGTTCAGCGGACAGCCTAGCAATGTTAAGTGAACAGCCTAGCAAGACAGCCTAGCAGCGTTCAGCTGACAGCCCAGCAGTGTTCAGTGATAGCCTAGCAATGTTCATTGACAGCCTGGCAGTGTTCAGTGACAGCCTACCAGTGTTCGGTGACAGCCTACCAGTGTTCAGCGGACTGCCTTCCAGTGTTCAGCAGACAGCTTAGCAGTGTTCAGTGACAACCTAGAAGTAGACTGCCTAGCAAGGTTCAGCCAACAGCCTAGCAGTGATCAGTAGGCAGCCTAGCAGCTTCAGCGGACAGCATAGCAGCGTTCAGTTGACAGCCTAACAGCGTTCAGCGGACAGCATAGCAATGTTAAGTAAACAGCCTAGCAATGTTAAGTGGACAGCCTAGCAATGTTAAGTGTTAAGTGGACAGCCTACCAGCGTTCAGGGACAGCCTAGCAATGTAAAGTGGACAGCCTAGCAGTATTCAGCGGACAACCTAGCAGTGTTCAGTGACAGTCTATCAGTTTTAAACTGACATCCTAGCAGTGTTAGCGGACAGCCTTGCAGCGTTCAGCGGACATCCTAGCATCGTTCAGTGACAGCCTAACAGTATTCAGCAGACAGCCTTGAAGTGTTAGGTGGACAGCCTAGCATTATTAAGCGGACAGTCTAACAATGTTAAGTGGACAGCCTATCAGCGTTCAGCGGACAGTCTAGTTGTGTTAAGTGGCACCCCTGCAGTGTTCGCTGAAGAGATATAAAGTCTTAATGAAAATGTAAAGGAATATGCTTTTAAACTCCAACTAAAAACATGCCGATAGATTATTTTAAAAGATTTTGATGTATTACGCTACTATTTGAAGATCTGATTAGCTTACAGCAATCTGAACAAGTATTGGCAAGAGTATTTACACCCTAGAAGTGCAACATTTTCTTTTTCTTCAAGCACAGCTAAAATGTTAATTTAAGACATCAAAATAGTTGTTAAGACAAACAATGACCATGACGGGGTAGCATCTGTGGCATTATGCTAATACAATCTTTAGCCTTTTTAATTCCCTTCAACCCAAAGTCTTAACCAACAGGGCCGAGAAGCTGGCACGCACATTACTTTTGGCCAGTCTCACGGTGACAATTCAATCTTTAAGAAATTGACAGTTCCGAAATTTTTCTGTTTCGAAGTGTATAAAGTTAATATTACGAATTATGAGCACTGGTACAATGCAGCTAGTCATGGACACTGGTACAATGCAGCACGTCATGGACATTGGTACAATACAGCGAATCATGGAAATTGGTACACTACAGCAAGTCATGGACACTGGTGCAATACAGCGAGTCATGGACATTGGTACAATACAATGAGTCATGGACACTGGTGCGATACAGCGAATCATGGACACTCGTGCAGTACAATGAGTCATGGACACTGGTACGATACAGCGAGTCATGGATATTGGTACAATACAGCGTGTCATGGACACTGGTGCAATACAATGAGTCATGGACACTGGTGCAATACAATGAGTCATGGACACTGGTGCAATACAATGAGTCATGGACACTGGTGCAATACAATGAGTCATGGACACTGGTGCGATACAGCGAGTCATGGACACTCGTGCAGTACAATGGGTCATGGACACTGGTACGATACAGCGAGTCATGGATATTGGTACAATACAGCGTGTCATGGACACTGGTGCAATACAATGAGTCATGGACACTGGTACAATACAGCGAGTCATGGACATTGGTAAAATACAGCAAGTCATGGACATTGGTAAAATACAGCGAGTCATGGACACTGGTGCAATACAATGAGTCATGGACACTGGTACAATACAGCGAGTCATGGACATTGGTAAAATACAGCAAGTCATGGACATTGGTAAAATACAGCGAGTCATGGACACTGGTGCAATACAATGAGTCATGGACACGGGTGCGATACAGCGAGTCATGGACATTGGTACAATACAATGAGTCATGGACATTGGTACAATACAGCGAGTCATGGACATTGGTACAATACAGCGAGTCATGGACATTGGTACAATACAGCGAGTCATGGACACTGGTGCAATACAATGAGTCATGGACACTGGTGCGATACAGCGAGTCATGGACACTCGTGCAGTACAATGAGTCATGGACACTGGTACAATACAGCGAGTCATGGACATTGGTAAAATACAGCGAGTCATGGACATTGGTAAAATACAGCGAGTCGTGGACACTGGTGCAATACAATGAGTCATGGACACTGGTGCGATACAGCGAGTATGGACACTCGTGCAGTACAATGAGTCATGGACACTGGTACAATACAGCGAGTCATGGACATTGGTAAAATACAGCGAGTCATGGACATTGGTAAAATACAGCGAGTCATGGACACTGGTGCAATACAATGAGTCATGGACACTGGTGCGATACAGCGAGTCATGGACACTCGTGCAGTACAATGAGTCATGGACACTGGTGCAATACAATGAGTCATGGACACTGGTGCGATACAGCGAGTCATGGACACTCGTGCAGTACAATGAGTCATGGACACTCGTGCAGTACAATGAGTCATGGACACTGGTACAATACAGCGAGTCATGGACATTTGTAAAATACAGCGAGTCATGGATATTGGTACAATACAGCGTGTCATGGACACTGGTGCAATACAATGAGTCATGGACACTGGTGCGATACAGCGAGTCATGGACACTCGTGCAGTACAATGAGTCATGGACACTGGTACAATACAGCGAGTCATGGACATTGGTAAAATACAGCGAGTCATGGATATTGGTACAATACAGCGTGTCATGGACAATGGTGCAATACAGCGAGTCATGGACACTGGTACGATACAGCGAGTCATGGACACTCGTGCAGTACAATGAGTCATGGACACTGGTGCAATACAATGAGTCATGGACACTGGTACGATACAGCGAGTCATGGACACTGGTACGATACAGCGAGTCATGGACACTGGTACGATACAGCGAGTCATGGACACTGGTACGATACAGCGAGTCATGGACACTGGTACGATACAGCGAGTCATGGACACTGGTGCAATACAATGAGTCATGGACACTGGTGCAATACAATGAGTTATGGACACTGGTACGATACAGCGAGTCATGGACACTGGTACGATACAGCGAGTCATGGACACTGGTGCAATACAGTAGTCGTTATTGGGTAAACACTGTTCACTGAAATGAAATGGAAAAAACCTTGTTCCCAGAAACCTGTAGCTCGCTACTATGACATTAATCAAATCAGTTGAAATGTTCCAATAACTTCTCCCTTACTTACCCCCATAAATCGCAGTGCGTAGGCGATAATCGATCAACTAACCCGTCAGCGGTACAGATAACTTGATAGACAACTAACCGATTTAGTGGGCAGTAGCACGTATGGGGTGTTGCTGGTAGTGTATTAGACGTAGTATGGGAGGTCCAGGTTGTTGCTGGTAGTGTATTAGAAGTAGTATGGGTGCCGAGGTTGTGGCTGGTAGTGTATTAGACGTAGTATGGGTGCCGAGGTGGTTGCTGGTAGTGTATTAGACTTAGTATGGGTGCTGAGGTTGTTGCTGGTAGTGTATTAGAAGTAGTATGGGTGCCGAGGTGGTTGCTGGTAGTGTATTAGACGTAGTATGGGTGCCGAGGTGGTTGCTGGTAGTGTATTAGATGTAGTATGGGTGCCGAGGTTGTTGCTGGTAGTGTATTAGACGTAGTATGGGTGCTGAGGTTGTTGCTGGTAGTGTATTAGACGTAGTATGGGTGCCGAGGTTGTTGCTGGTAGTGTATTAGACGTAGTATGGGTGCCGAGGTGGTTGCTGGTAGTGTATTAGACGTAGTATGGGTGCCGAGGTGGTTGCTGGTAGTGTATTAGACGTAGTATGGGTGCTGAGGTTGTTGCTGGTAGTGTATTACACGTAGTATGGGTGCTGAGGTTGTTGCTGGTAGTGTATAAGACGTAGTATCGGTGCTGAGGTTGTTGCTGGTAGTGTATTAGACGTAGTATGGGTGCCGAGGTGGTTGCTGGTAGTGTATTAGACGTAGTATGGGTGCCGAGGTGGTTGCTGGTAGTGTATTAGACGTAGTATGGGTGCCGAGGTGGTTGCTGGTAGTGTATTAGACGTAGTATGGGTGCCGAGGTGGTTGCTGGTAGTGTATTAGACGTAGTATGGGTGCCGAGGTGGTTGCTGGTAGTGTATTAGACGTAGTATGGGTGCCGAGGTGGTTGCTGGTAGTGTATTAGACGTAGTATGGGTGCCGAGGTGGTTGCTGGTAGTGTATTAGACGTAGTATGGGTGCCGAGGTGGTTGCTGGTAGTGTATTAGACGTAGTATGGGTGCCGAGGTGGTTGCTGGTAGTGTATTAGACGTAGTATGGGTGCCGAGGTGGTTGCTGGTAGTGTATTAGACGTAGTATGGGTGCCGAGGTGGTTGCTGGTAGTGTATTAGACGTAGTATGGGTGCCGAGGTGGTTGCTGGTAGTGTATTAGACGTAGTATGGGTGCCGAGGTGGTTGCTGGTAGTGTATTAGACGTAGTATGGGTGCCGAGGTGGTTGCTGGTAGTGTATTAGACGTAGTATGGGTGCCGAGGTGGTTGCTGGTAGTGTATTAGACGTAGTATGGGTGCCGAGGTGGTTGCTGGTAGTGTATTAGACGTAGTATGGGTGCCGAGGTGGTTGCTGGTAGTGTATTAGACGTAGTATGGGTGCCGAGGTGGTTGCTGGTAGTGTATTAGACGTAGTATGGGTGCCAAGGTGGTTGCTGGTAGTGTATTAGACGTAGTATGGGTGCCGAGGTTGTTGCTGGTAGTGTATTAGACGTAGTATGGGTGAAGAGGTGGTTGCTGGTAGTGTATTAGACGTAGTATGGGTGCCGAGGTTGTTGCTGGTAGTGTATTAGACGTAGTATGGGTGCTGAGGTTCTTGCTGGTAGTGTATTAGACGTAGTATGGGTGCCGAGGTTGTTGCTGGTAGTGTATTAGACGTACTATGGGTGCCGAGGTTGTTGCTGGTAGTGTATTAGACGTGGTATGGGTGCTGAGGTTGTGGCTGGTAGTTTATTAGACGTAGTATGGGTGCCGAGGTGTTTGCTGGTAGTGTATTAGACGTAGTATGGGTGCCAAGGTGGTTTCTGGTAGTGTATTAGACGTAGTATGGTTGCCGAGGTTGTTGCTGGTAGTGTATTAGACGTAGTATGGGTTCGGAGGTGGTTGCTGGTAGTGTATTAGACGTAGTATGGGTGCCGAGGTGGTTGCTGGTAGTGTATTAGACGTAGTATGGGTGCCAAGGTGGTTGCTGGTAGTGTATTAGACGTAGTATGGGTGCCGAGGTTGTTGCTGGTAGTGTATTAGACGTAGTATGGGTGCCGAGGTTGTTGCTGGTAGTGTATTAGACGTAGTATGGGTGCCGAGGTGGTTGCTGGTAGTGTATTAGACGTAGTATGGGTGCCAAGGTGGTTGCTGGTAGTGTATTAGACGTAGTATGGGTGCCGAGGTGGTTGCTGGTAGTGTATTAGACGTAGTATGGGTGCCGAGGTGGTTGCTGGTAGTGTATTAGACGTAGTATGGGTGCCGAGGTGGTTGCTGGTAGTGTATTAGACGTAGTATGGGTGCCGAGGTGGTTGCTGGTAGTGTATTAGACGTAGTATGGGTGCCGAGGTGGTTGCTGGTAGTGTATTAGACGTAGTATGGGTGCCGAGGTGGTTGCTGGTAGTGTATTAGACGTAGTATGGGTGCCGAGGTGGTTGCTGGTAGTGTATTAGACGTAGTATGGGTGCCGAGGTTGTGGCTGGTAGTGTATTAGACGTAGTATGGGTGCCAAGGTTGTTGCTGGTAGTGTATTAGACGTAGTATGGGTGCCAAGGTGGTTGCTGGTAGTGTATTAGACGTAGTATGGGTGCCGAGGTGTTTGCTGGTAGTGTAGTAGACGTAGTATGGGTGCCGAGGTGGTTGCTGGTAGTGTATTAGACCTAGTATGGGTGCCGAGGTTGTTGCTGTTAGTGTATTAGACGTAGTATGGGTGCCAAGGTGGTTGCTGGTAGTGTATTAGACGTAGTATGGGTGCCGAGGTGGTTGCTGGTAGTGTATTAGACGTAGTATGGGTGCCAAGGTGGTTGCTGGTAGT
>CAXITT010000231.1:769140-781979 GCA_964033795.1 Lymnaea stagnalis | reverse complement strand
GGGGGGGGGGGGTAAGGTCAGGCGGGTTTGAGTGGTAGAGGATGGGAGGGGCGTTGTGGTGGACGTATTATATGGAGAGAGTGGGTGGAAGGTGGGATGGGTGGAGCGAGAGGGGGCTGGGAGGAGAGTGGCGGTGGGGGGCGGGACGTGGTAAACAGTTTACGTGATTATTGCTTGCTGCTTTTACTTAGAGTATCGATCTGCAATCGTCTTTATGAGCCATCGATCCAAGGGTACCGTCTTGAAGTATCGGCATGAAATGAGGTTACGTAATATCCCGATTCTTTTTCCTTTTTTATTCCTATATTTACAGCGATTCCAACCTGCGCGGGTTATTGATATTCTGTTGCTTCAACTATTTTTGTAATCAATTGCAAATTTGAAAACTCAGGCGAAGATCGCTAGTCCAGTTTTGAGGGCGACAATTTCATTGTTTGTGCTCACTCGGACAGACATTTTTTTGATAACATAAATTGTGAATCTGGGGATAGCCAAGGCTGATGCTGGTCAATTAAAAGTTAGTGGCCGTGTCATTCGTTCATCTCAATACATTAGGTTGGGGCGCGGTTATAATATGTAAGGTGTTAAAGAGTCTTATTATGAGAACCGTTTAAAAATCACTGAGATCCAAAGGGATATAGTTCATTGTGAATTCAAGTCCATGCACTATGGACACGAAGGTCAACAAATCCATGTACTATAGACAAGAAGGTCAAGGAGTCCATGAGTCCAAGTACTATAGACAAGAAGGTCAAGTCCACGTACTTTAGACAAGAAGGTCAACACGCCCGTGTCCTATAGACAAGAAGGTTAACAAATTTATGAACTATAGTCAAGAAGTTCAAGTCCATGTACTAAAGACCATAGGGTCAACAAGACCATGTGTTGTAAACAAGCAGGTCAACAAGTCTATGAACTGTTGTTGTTCCTCTATTGAAGACGATGATGACCAAGGCCATGTTACACCGGGAATCCCCAGGTGGCCTGCCAGTCCCATTTGTGCCCTGAAGCCTATACCTCACATGGGACACCTGTTGTTTTGGTTCCTATTAGGATGTGAGTCGATTTTGGCATTCCTTGCCGTGCGCTTTCTTTGGCGTGCGCGGTGCGCTTATTCTCTGAGGAGTTTGTTCCGACGGTGAGTCTGACACGCCAGCTTGAACGGTCCATGGTAAGTGCCTTCCAAGAATCAAGGCCAGCTTCCATGGATTTGAGTGAAGCCTTCAGGCAGTCCAGTACTAAAGCAAGAAGGTCAAAATGTCCACTTACTATAGACAAGAAGGTCAAAACGTCCACTAACTATAGACAAGAAGGTCAGCACGTACACTGACTTAGTATGGACAAAATGTTCAAACACACATGTACTTCAGGCAAGAGGATCAACAAATCCACGTGATATTGAGAAGGTCAAACAGGTCAATAACTTAAAAGTAATCGTGTCGTTGACAAGATTTGACCCCGATGACCGGCCAAATGTCCGACTAGATCTCAGCCCGATGACAGATCGGGGTTCCGAGTAGATTGACCCCGATGACTGCTTAGGGTCCGACTAGATCTGACCCCGATGACAGACCGAGGGGCAAACTAGATCTGACCCCGATGACTGGCCAAGGCTCCGACGATATCTGACCCCGATGACAGACCGAGGTACCGAGTAGATTGACCCCGATGACTGGCCGAGGGTCCGACTAGATCTGACCCCGATGACAGACCGAGGGTCCGAGTAGATCTGACCTTGACAAGCCGAGGGTCGTGTAGCCCTGATCCTCAGGACAGGCCGAAGGTCCCAAGAGATCTGGCCCGATGGCTTAGTTTAGTGGTACCGGTAATAAGGAACATTTTCTTCTACAGAAAATATTTTCCTCTGATAATGCAGTTCAGTAATGTTTTTAAACTGAACAATCATTGTCAACATGCGTGTCCCTTTTATTAAAAAAAAACAAAATGATATTTTTCTATGAAATTATTTAGTGAGGAAATACGCTAAAAGAGGACAATTTGAAAACTATCTCTGTCGAAAATTTCTTATCAAGATCCTCTCTTTTGTAGTCTACAACAGCAAACAATTGTGTCGCTTACTCGAGTATAGCAGAATGATTTATTAAGCCATCTTTACCTTAGCAACAGTCGAATGATTTATTAAGCCATCTTTACCTTAGCAACAGTCGAATGATTTATTAAGCCATCTTTACCTTAGCAACAGTCGAATGATTTATTAAGCCATCTTTACCTTAGCAACAGTCGAATGATTTATTAAGCCATCTTTACCTTAGCAAAAGTCGAATGATTTATTAAGCCATCTTTACCTTAGCAACAGTCGAATGATTTATTAAGCCATCTTTACCTTAGCAACAGTCGAATGATTTATTAAGCCATCTTTACCTTAGCAACAGTCGAATGATTTATTAAGCCATCTTTACCTTAGCAACAGTCGAATGATTTATTAAGCCATCTTTACCTTAGCAACAGTCGAATGATTTATTAAGCCATCTTTACCTTAGCAACAGTCGAATGATTTATTAAGCCATCTCTTGTGGACCAGAAATATGAAGCCTTACATACCCGATGAGTTACACAATATATTCTGCGGCAAGGACAAATAAATAGTTATATTTTTTTAATACCTTCATGAAGAATTATTTTTATCACTGACTCCGTATCACTGCGACAGACTAGTTAGTTCATCATGACATTGACTTAATTGATACGAATATTTGGAGTCTATTTTATGACATTTCAATTGATGAGGAATTGGCTGGCATTAAAATACGTATGGTAATGCAGTGTCTACAAATGACGATAATTTTTATTCATTTGAAGAAAAAAAAAGAAGTATGAAAAAATTAATTTAAAAATGATTTTTTTTTAAATTTCTATTTCATACACGTGACTTTTTAAAAATTATAACACTCCTGATTCGAAACTAGATGATTCTCCATTTTGTCTAGTCCTCCTATTTAATCTACATATGACTCGCCTCTAGCTTCATTACTGAATGTTGTCTTTGAAACTTCATTTCAGTTTGAACTTTTGGTGGTAAAAGTGATTAGCTAAAATGCTGTGGAGTTTCTTGAACAAATTACCTTCTAATTATCTACTATAACGAGTCACTGGCCAGATTTTGACGACGGCAAGTCCGCGTTTGAAATGTCTCACCTATATATTAAAGATAATTTGGAAAGTATCGATTGCGTCTTGAAGCCTGTTATTATAACTCTGGTCATTAGAGTAGACTTGATGTGGGGCAAGACTTCACTATTAGTGAGCTATTCACAGTCCTCTAATGAACGCGACTGATCCACCTCAATACAGATGTTCCAGAAAGTACCTTCTACTTACGCTGGCTTGGATGTACGTCAACGGTCATGCTCAAAGTTTGAGTTTCTTTCATGGTGTAGGGGAGGGTAACATGGTGTAGGGGAGGGTAACATGGTGTAGGGGAGGGGAACAGGGTGTAGGGGAGGGACTTTGGGGATAGAGGTGATAACAGTGGGGTAGTGTGGTTGTAGTGGGGTAGTGTGGTTGTAGTGGGGTGTTGGGTGTAGTGGGGTACTGGGTGTAGGGTGGAAAATGTTGGGTGTATTGAGTAATTGGGTGTAACGAGTTATTTGATGTAAGGAATTATTGGATGTAAGGAGTTATCTAAATTATTTCTATCTTTCCCCACTTCTAGTATTTATTCAATTTTTCTGGGATGAAAATCTGCAGTTTTGTTTTCATCCCTTACTTTCCAATCAGATCAAAATTAATTTCATTAAACCGTTTAGAACCATCCACATCAGGTAAACGGGTTTAATTGAAAAGGGAATAATTCCACTTGTAACCAAATCATCCTACGAACGTGTCCACATGTTAAAGCCATGTTATGAATTATTTGTGAGGACATCTTAAAGATTTCAACCTGATTTAAATAAATTAATGCATAAAATTAAAATTAAAAAAATTTCCCCCATTAAATCTCTGCCTTCAAACGTTTCAGAAACATTGACGAATAAAATGGGAAACAAATCTGTTAATTAGTTTAGCATATTACATTGATTTAAAAAAAAAAAGAAAGATTATTAATTGAGTGAGTTTTTTTTTGGTGTGTTTTTAAAAACACAAATAGCTTAGAATTAAGGCATGTAACGGTTGACTGGCTGAGCGTCCAGTTCGATTTCATTCCAGTTTTGGCTTATCAATCATTCAAAAGTTAATGAAAAGGAGAGAAATGAGATTGGGGTTCCTCCTTATTTTCTCCCCTTGGGTGATTAGTTGTTTCGGCCTCCCACAGACGCAGTAGTTGATAAAGTGGCAATAACGGATTAGTGGAGCCTCAATTTACATCTATTCTGATTAGTTTCTTAGTTGAACATTTCATGAAGATTTGCTTCATATATGCCACTGTAGTGGATGCTACAATTATATGTACTACTGTATTGGATACCACAATCAAATGTAGTACTGTATTGGTTACCCCAATCATATATACTAATATATCGTTTATTACAATCATGTGTACTACTGTATTGGATACCACAATCATAAACAATACTGACTAATTTTTCACTATTGCATGTACTACTGTATTGGCTGTTCTGTTCACCGTTTGTCTAAGGTAATAGGATACCGGATACAGGTTGAACAACGCTTGAGCGGCTTGACAGAGCCAGAAACGAGAGCCATTATGCTGTGCTGTGGAGCATGTTTAGCCATGGTGTACGAATTACTTTTTTTTAATGCGTGTGTAGTTCTCGTACGAAAATCGCATTAGCTAGGACGGCTACATCAACAGCCATGCAGCCAGGTTGGGGTGGGTTTTTTTTAGCTCCACTCTGCACGTATGACAATATTGGTGTGCCATTTCAGTACTCGTTACAAGCCATTGATTGCGTTGAAGATGACGAAAGCCATTCTCTTACCGTCACCCAAGAACGTTACACGGCCATGGCGATCGAACCATATGTTCAGGATTCGATAAGGTTCAGGCGTGAAAGGACAATGGTATCAGCAAGACGAGACTACTTCCCATTCCACTAGAGAATCTATTGCCATGATGCGGGAAAAGCTTTTCTGGTCAGATCATTTCAACTGGTACTGACCTCCCATACCGGTCTCACTCCCTTGACCTCCAATACCGGTCTCACTCCCTTGACCTCCCATGCCGGTCTCACTCCCCTGACATCTCATACCAGTCTCACTCCCTTGACCATCCATACCGGTCTCACTCCCTTGACCTCCCATAACGGTCTCACTCCCTTGACCTCCCATGCAAGTCTCACTCCCTTGACCTCCCATACCGGTCTCACTCTGCTGAACTTCCACTAGAGAATCTATTGCCATGCTGCGGGAAAAGCTTTTCTGGTCGGATCATTTCAACTGGTACTGACCTCCCATACTGGTCTCACTCCTTTGACCTCCCATACCGGTCTCACTCCCTTGACCTCCCATGCCCGTCTCACTCCCCTGACATCTCATGCCGGTCTCACTCCCTTGACCAAACATACCGGTCTCACTCCCTTGACCTCCCATGCCCGTCTCACTCCCTTGACCTCCCATGCCCGTCTCACTCCCGTGCCATCTCATACCGGTCTCATCCCTTGACCACCCATACCGGTCTCACTCCCTTGACCTCCCATACCGGTCTCACTCCCTTGACCTCCCATACCGGTCTCACTCCCTTGACCTCCCATACCGGTCTTACTCCCCTGACCTCACATACCGGTCTCAATCTGCTGACCTCCCATACCGGTCTCACTCCCTTGACCACCCATACCGGTCTCACTCCCCTGACATCTCAAACCGGTCTCATTCCCTTGACCACCCATACCCGTCTCACTCCTCTAACATATCATACTGGTCTCACTTCCTTGACCTTCTATACCATCTCACTCCCCTGACATCTCATACCGGTCTCACTCCCCTGACCTCCAATACCGGTCTCACTCTGCTGACCTCATATACCGGTCTCACTCCCCTGACCTCCCATACCGGTCCCACTCTGCTGACCTCCCATACCGTCTCACTCCTCTGAATCCCATACCGGTCTCAATCCCTTGACCTCCCATACCAATCTCCCTCCTTATACCTCCCATGCCCGTCTCACTCCCCTGACATCCCATACTGGTCTCACTCTCTTGACCACCCATACCGTCTCACTCCCCTGACCTCCCATACCGGTCTCACTCCGCTGACCTCCCATACCCATCTCCCTCCCTTGACCTCCCATACCAGTCTCACTCTGCTTACCTCCCATGCCTGTCTAACTCCACTGACCTCCCATACCGGTCTCACTCCCCTGACCTCCCATATCGTCTCACTCTGCTGACCTCATATACCGGTCTCACTCCCCTGACCTCCCATACCGGTCTCACTCTGCTGACCTCCCATACCGTCTCAATCCCCTGACATCTCATACTGGTCTCAGTCCCTTGACCACCCATACCGGTCTCACTCCCCTGACATCCCATACCGTTCTCACTGCCTTGACCACCCATACCCGTCTCACTCCTCTAACATCTCATACCGGTCTCACTCCCCTGACATCCCATACCGGTCTCACTCCCTTGACTACCCATACCCATCTCACTCCCCTAACATCCCATACCGGTCTCACTCCCTTGACCTCCCATACCGGTCTCACTCCCCTAACATCCCATACCGGTCTCACTCCCCTAACATCCCACACCGGTCTCACTCCCCTAACATCCCATCCCGGTCTCACTCCCCTGACCTCCCATACCGGTCTCACTCCCCTCACGTCCCATACCCTTCTCACTCCCCCGACCTCCCATACCGGTCTCACTCCCCTGACCACCCATACCCGTCTCACTCCCCTAACCTCCCCTACCGGTCTCACTCCCTTGACCTCCCATACCGGTCTCACTCCCCTAACATCCCATACCGGTCTCACTCCCCTAACATCCCACACCGGTCTCACTCCCCTAACATCCCATACCGGTCTCACTCCCCTGACCTCCCATACCGGTCTCACTCCCCTAACATCCCATACCCGTCTCACTCCTCTAACATCTCATAGCGGTCTCACTCCCCTGACCTCTCATACCGGTCTCACTCCCTTGACCACCCATACCCGTCTCACTCCCCTGACATCTCATACCGGTCTCACTCCCTTGACCACCCATACCGGTCTCACTCCCCTGACCTCCCATACCGTTCTGACTCTGCTGACCTCCCATACCAGTCTCACTCCGCTGACCTCCCATACCTGTCTCACTCCACTGACCTCCCATACCGGTCTCACTGCCCTGACCTCCCATACCCGTCTCACTCCTCTAACATCTCATACCGGTCTCACTCCTAAGACATCTCATACCAGTCTTACTCCCCTGACATCTCATACCTGTCTCACTCCACTGACATCTCATACCGGTCTCAATCCCCTGACATCTCATACCAGTCTCACTCCCCTGACATCTCATACCGGTCTCAATCCCCTAACATCTCATACCAGTCTTACTCTCCTGACCTACCATACCGGTCTCGATTACGTTACATATACTGTGGTAATTCAACAAGCTTTTAGTGTCTATGTTGGTTTCTTTTAGAAGAAATACATTTACAAAAGACAAGGAAATAATGTTCTTTTTTTTTTCCTTTTCAGTAGTGTCACAGCACGCTGAACTACTTTAAAAAAATAAGGAAAATCTGTTCGACTACTTTCAAAATTAGCATTGGAAGGTCTCGGAAAGTATATATGTACTTTTTTTTTTGAAGAATAAAATACGTCAAAACCAGATTCAGATACATACGTGAAAGTTTACATTTTTCGATGATGAGTCTTCGCAATAGCCTTTAGTAAGTAGCGTCATATAGCCTCCATTATTAGATTATTTAGACAGAAACCATTTGTGCCAATAAAACAATGTAAGTTCACCTATAATCATGATCAGGCAGATACAGATGTAGACTTTTCGACAAATGCCTTCAACAGAAAAAGAGAGTGAGAGCGAAAGAAAACATTCTACCTAAAATGAGAGACAAGAACAAGAGAGAGTTGGCTCAAGTCCTTGACAAAAACTAAGTTCAGAAGAACAAGAGAGTAGCAGGAAAATTAAAAAAAAAAAAAACAGGAAAAAGACTTTGTAATTTGCAAAAATTGTGAATTTGGTTTATACCGTAATAAGTCAACGTACCGAATCGAATCGTGTTATTAAATTATTTTTCAGGTGTATCACTTGCATACAATATATCAGTAACTTCAATTTATAAAATTCCATCATGGTTAGTGTCACGAGCTCCCTTATGCTCAGCAGTCTAATTTCTAAAATACCTCTGACACCACCTCGTTTTGATGTGCCCAAGGAAACGCAATGACAATACAATAAACAACATAACTCCTCAAATTAACTTCAAGCAAAGAAAGCTAATTTATTCTCAAAACACACTATGTAATTTAAAAGTATGCGATATACGACAAATATACTAATGAGATGCGCATGAAATTTGAGTAAGAACTATCATAAAAGATATACTATGAAATATAGATGGCTGTCATATACATATAATTATTCCAAGAACATATGCAGCGTACAAAAGATACGATACAAGCAATTCGACTTTTGATTCCAGCGAGTCGCTTCACCTCCCTAATGTGGCGTCATGTATGACGTGTCGCCTCTCAACTACTTAAGGGCCTGTCCTATGGTCAAGGATTGTCACTGCCTCATTCCTGCGGTCGTGTCGTCGCTCTGCGTTGGCATCTGTTCACACACACCGGTCAACACGGCCACGTGCTTGTAATGGTTTATCTTACCAGTGTCATAATAATAAAGTGTGGCTACTCCTGAAATATATGAACAAATGACCTACACTATGTGATCAACACTAAGCCTTAGCTAACTACTTACCGTAGTCTTCCAAGTACTACGCGCCTACATGAAGTAACTATCTGACACACGAACTACCATAAAGCTTCTCGAATCAGACATCGTACATACGCTTACCTCTCTATGAGGATACTGTGACGAAACGAGTACAAGGTAGACCCAGCTTTAAATCTACACACACTCGCGACAGAAGTACCCCCTTGTTCCTCCCAAATGACGCCTTCCGGTCTGAACGTCCACCCAGATAGTTATGACGTCATGCCGTCAAGCCGCCTTAAACTAACGCCTCAAGGCATGTCAACGTAAGTCACAGACAACTGCGTGCATACTCACTAACGCCTCAAGGCATGTCAACGTAAGTCACAGACAACTGTGTGCATACTCACTAACGCCTCAAGGCATGTCAACGTAAGTCACAGACAACTGCGTGCATACTCACTATCGCCTCAAGGCATGTCAACGTAAGTCACAGACAACTGCGTGCATACTCACTAACGCCTCAAGGCATGTCAACGCAAGTCACAGACAACTGCGTGCATACTCACTAACGCCTCAAGGCATGTCAACGCAAGTCACAGACAACTGCGTGCATACTCACTAACGCCACAAGGCATGTCAACGTAAGTCACAGACAACTGCGTGCATACTCACTAACGCCCCAGGCATGTCAACGTAAGTCACAGACAACTGCGTGCATACTCACTAACGCCACAAGGCATGTCAACGTAAGTCATAACGTAAGTCACAGACAACTGCGTGCATACTCACTAACGCCACAAGGCATGTCAACGTAAGTCACAGACAACTGCGTGCATACTCACTAACGCCACAAGGCATGTCAACGTAAGTCACAGACAACTGCGTGCATACTCACTAACGCCACAAGGCATGTCAACGTAAGTCACAGACAACTGCGTGCATACTCACTAACGCCACAAGGCATGTCAACGTAAGTCACAGACAACTGTGTGCATACTCACTAACGCCACAAGGCGTGTCAACGTAAGTCACAGACAACTGCGTGCATACTCACTAACGCCACAAGGCGTGTCAACGTAAGTCACAGACAACTGTGTGCATACTCACTAACGCCACAAGGCATGTCAACGTAAGTCACAGACAACTGTGTGCATACTCACTAACGCCTCAAGGCATGTCAACGTAAGTCACAGACAACTGTGTGCATACTCACTAACGCCACAAGGCGTGTCAACGTAAGTCACAGACAACTGTGTGCATACTCACTAACGCCACAAGGCATGTCAACGTAAGTCACAGACAACTGTGTGCATACTCACTAACGCCACAAGGCGTGTCAACGTAAGTCACAGACAACTGTGTGCATACTCACTAACACCACAAGGCGTGTCAACGTAAGTCACAGACAACTGTGTGCATACTCACTAACACCACAAGGCATGTCAACGTAAGTCACAGACAACTGGGTGCATACTCACTAACACCACAAGGCGTGTCAACGTAAGTCACAGACAACTGTGTGCATACTCACTAACACCACAAGGCGTGTCAACGTAAGTCACAGACAACTGTGTGCATACTCACTAACACCACAAGGCGTGTCAACGTAAGTCACAGACAACCGTGTGCATACTCACTAACGCCTCAAGGCATGTCAACGTAAGTCACAGACAACTGTGTGCATACTCACTAACGCCACAAGGCGTGTCAACATAAGTCACAGACAACTGCGTGCATACTCACTAACGCCACAAGGCGTGTCAACGTAAGTCACAGACAACTGTGTGCATACTCACTAACGCCACAAGGCGTGTCAACGTAAGTCACAGACAACTGTGTGCATACTCACTAACGCCTTAAGGCATGTCAACGTAAGTCACAGACAACTGCGTGCATACTCACTAACGCCACAAGGCATGTCAACGTAAGTCACAGACAACTGTGTGCATACTCACTAACGCCACAAGGCGTGTCAACGTAAGTCACAGACAACTGTGTGCATACTCACTAACGCCTCAAGGCATGTCAACGTAAGTCACAGACAACTGCGTGCATACTCACTAACGCTACAAGGCATGTCAACGTAAGTCCCAGACAACCGTGTGCATACTCACTAACGCCTCAAGGCATGTCAACGTAAGTCACAGACAACTGCGTGCATACTCACTAACGCCTCAAGGCATGTCAACGTAAGTCACAGACAACCGTGTGCATACTCACTAACGCCACAAGGCATGTCAACGTAAGTCCCAGACAACCGTGTGCATACTCACTAACGCCTCAAGGCATGTCAACGTAAGTCACAGACAACTGTGTGCATACTCACTAACGCCTCAAGGCATGTCAACGTAAGTCACAGACAACTGCGTGCATACT
Organism: Lymnaea stagnalis; assembly: GCA_964033795.1. NCBI lineage: Eukaryota > Metazoa > Mollusca > Gastropoda > Lymnaeidae > Lymnaea > Lymnaea stagnalis. The sequence continues at coordinate 770,796 of CAXITT010000231.1, read as the reverse complement.
CACTAACGCCACAAGGCATGTCAACGTAAGTCACAGACAACTGGGTGCATACTCACTAACGCCTCAAGGCATGTCAACGTAAGTCACAGACAACCGTGTGCATACTCACTAACGCCACAAGGCGTGTCAACGTAAGTCACTGACAACCGTGTGCATACTCACTAACGCCTCAGGGCATGTCAACGTGAGTCACAGACAACTGTGTGCATACTCACTAACACCTCAAGACATGTCAACGTACGTCACAGAAAACTGTGTGCATACTCACTAACGCCACAAGGCATGTCAACGTAAGTCACAGACAACTGTGTGCATACTCACTAACGCCACAAGGCGTGTCAACGTACGTCACAGACAACCATGTGCATACTCACTAACGCCTCAAGGCGTGTCAACGTAAGTCACAGACAACTGTGTGCATACTCACTAATGCCTCAAGGCATGTCAACGTACGTCACAGACAACTGTGTGCATACTCACTAACGCCACAAGGCATGTCAACGTAAGTCACAGACAACCGTGTGCATACTCACTAACGCCTTAAGGCATGCCAACGTGAGTCACAGACAACCGTGTGCATACTCACTAACGCCTCAGGGCATGTCAACGTAAGTCACAGACAACCGTGTGCATACTCACTAACGCCTCAAGTCATGTCAACGTAAGTCACAGACAACTGCGTGCATACTCACTAACGCCACAAGGCATGTCAACGTAAGTCACAGAAAACTGTGTGCATACTCACTAACGCCACAAGGCGTGTCAACGTAAGTCACAGACAACCGTGTGCATACTCACTAACACCACAAGGCATGTCAACGTAAGTCACAGACAACCGTGTGCATACTCACTAACACCACAAGGCATGTCAACGTAAGTCACAGACAACTGTGTGCATACTCACTAACACCACAAGGCATGTCAACGTAAGTCACAGACAACCGTGTGCATACTCACTAACACCACAAGGCATGTCAACGTAAGTCACAGACAACCGTGTGCATACTCACTAACACCACAAGGCATGTCAACGTAAGTCACAGACAACTGTGTGCATACTCACTAACGCTACAAGGCATGTCAACGTAAGTCACAGACAACCGTGTGCATACTCACTAACGCCTCAAGGCAGTTCAACGTAAGTCACAGACAACTGTGTGCATACTCACTAACACCACAAGGCATGTCAACGTAAGTCACAGACAACTGTGTGCATACTCACTAACACCACAAGGCATGTCAACGTAAGTCACAGACAACTGTGTGCATACTCACTAACGCCTCAAGGCAGTTCAACGTAAGTCACAGACAACCGTGTGCATACTCACTAACGCCACAAGGCATGTCAACGTAAGTCACAGACAACTGCGTGCATACTCACTAACGCCTCAAGGCAGTTCAACGTAAGTCACAGACAACCGTGTGCATACTCACTAACGCCTCAAGGCAGTTCAACGTAAGTCACAGACAACCGTGTGCATACTCACTAACGCCACAAGGCATGTCAACGTAAGTCACAGACAACTGTGTGCATACTCACTAACGCCTCAAGGCAGTTCAACGTAAGTCACAGACAACCGTGTGCATACTCACTAACGCCTCAAGGCAGTTCAACGTAAGTCACAGACAACCGTGTGCATACTCACTAACGCCACA